>VZTZ01028706.1:0-14716 GCA_013400955.1 Drymodes brunneopygia | reverse complement strand
CGGCCGTGTCCGTGTGTGAGGGACCGACCGTGGCCGTGTCCGAGTCCGACACCGGCCGTGTCCGTGTCCGGCACCGGCCGTGTCCGTGCGCGGCTCAGCCCCGGCGCTGGGCACTGCAGAGCGCTCCGTTGCACAGCGGGACGTGGCGCTGCGCTCCCCAGGCAGAGCTCCGTGTCCCGCCCCTGCCAGCAGTGCAGGGATACTCGAGACAGAGCTCAGGGCAGGGATTTGTTGGGCTCCGCTGATGTGTCTGCCCTGGGGGAGAAATGCAGCAGCGGGAAGGAGTTGGTTCTCATACATGTATCAGTCACAGCACAGTCTGCGGTGTTTTAAATTAGGGATTTCCCAAGCCTCTCACCGTTTCTGGAATTTTGCATGTTAGGGAGCTCTCTCTCTGTTGCTGGAGAGCTCGTTCACGTGCCAGGATACACAGCTCTTGTTCTGATTTCACCTCGATCCTTAAATAATGATCAAGAATGTTTAAATTTCTTACCAAAATTGCATGGGTGTTGTGTTTTTACCCCCTTCTATAACATGATGGTATTGCCTTCTTTCCCACTTTTGTGATCTCTTCCAGGTGATGACTCTTCAGCTGAAACTCTGAGATATAAATATCTTATATAGAGAATGTAATAGTTTTTAAAGCATGTAATGCTGTTTGTTAAAATCTCATAAACACCAGAATCCTGCTGTTGGTTAAGTGTGGAAAGAAACATAACATTTCACCTTATAATTCAGGTGCTTCCAGTTCAAGTAGCTAAATAAATAGTTTCAACAGTAAAGAAACCATACATAATTTCCCTGATCTCAAATTACTTTTGACTGGCAGAAGGACTTTGGCTTTGTTTTTGGTTTTTTTTTCTGTCAGTGAAGTAAATGGCAAGATCTGCATGTCTTTTTTTTATCTCTCAGATCTTTTTTAGATATGTTATTGTATGTGGGGGGTGGTGCCTAATATGAGACGGACATGGACCTTTTAGAGCCCTTTCCAGTGCCTAAAGGGGCTCCAAAAGAGCTGGAGAGGGACTTTGGACAAGGGCATGGATAACAGGACAAGGGGGGATGGCTTTAAACTGTCAGAGGGCAGGTTTAAATTAGATATTAGGAAGAAATTCTTCCTTGTGAGGGTGGCACATGTTGCCCAGAGAAGCTGGGGATGGTGTCTGTGCCCGTGGCAGGGGTTGGAACCAGGTGATCTGGAAAGTTCCTTCCAACCCAACCCATCCTGTGTTTCTGTGATTGTAGTTAGGTACTTACTGACACCGTACTCACTTGGTAAAATGTGACATACAGTTTTATCTCTTTGACAGAGGGAAACATTCACTGCACTTGACACTGAAACTGTGACACTCCTGGTGATGATGTGCTGTGCCTCATGGAAAAATGCACTGGCAGTGACTGCTGTATTTTTTTCTTGCAGGTTTGCAGGAACCTTAAGCTAATAAATAAAACAAGAATAGGAAAATGACGTTAAGGAAAGGTAGGCGTATATGTGCTTTTCTGATTTTTTTAAAATATCTTTTGTATCTGAGTTTCTCAGTTGTTCTCTGGTTATATTGATAAAGATTTTTCTTCTTAATTTTCAGTGAACATTTCCATCCTTATAGTAGCTGTCATCATATTTTTGCTAGTTATTCATCATAACTTCCTAAGCCTCAGTGACTTCTTGAGACGGGAATTATCAGGTATGTTGGGTTTTATTTTAATTTTTTAAAAAATTAAGATTTGGTGGGAGAACACATGCTCTGGCCAGACAGAACCCACTGTGTGGTTTGGGTGAATGGGAGGGGGAAGTTAATGAGGTTATAGGTGTGGCAGAGGGGACCAAAGGTAAGTGCAGACTACTGTAGCTCAGTCTTTTAACACCTTGTGCTGTGTGGGAATATATGTGGTTAAATGTGTGCAGGTTTCTGTAAATGTGATGTTATTCTGTTTATTGGCATCTCAGATTCTCAAAAGCTGATGCTCTGAGTGTTTGATACTGGCTCACTGTAATCCTCAGCTCAGGCATCCAAGTGTGTAGCAGAAATAACTGAAGTGTTGGGAATTTTAGTGTGGTAATAATAATAATATATAATAGTAAAAACAAGTATGTGATTTATGCTCCACAGATCCAAGTCCCTTAGGACTTCAGCCTATAGATTTCTTTCCTGCAGCTCCCCAGAGGCTGATAGATGAGAGGAGTGACAAGGAGATTTCTGTGGTCATTGCAGCATCAGATGAGAGGCTCGGGGGTGCAATTGCAGCCATGAACAGCATTTACCAACACACCAGATCCAATGTGGTTTTCCACATTGTTACTTTGAATGATACTGTGGATCACTTGAGGTAATGATCTTTTCACTGGATTCCCACAACACTGAGAACTTCTGTATTTCTGAGAAGAGCACAAGCTGCCTTTCTCTGGAGCTGCACTCCCCTGACTCCCAGCCCCATCTGCTGCTGCTTCTGGCAGCTTTTTGACAAGGTTGCTGTGGGAGTCCCACCATTCCTCCTGGTCAGGTTTCAGGGATGGAAAAGAGACTTCTTTTCCAGTGGGGTTATATCCAACTGATGAGGTTGGAGTTTTTTGGTGGGAGGGTTGTAAAAGGTACTTCTACATTTCATCTAAGCAATTCAAATGCTGGCAATCATGTTTGTCCATTTTTGTAGATTGTTCTTTGATTCTTTTATTCTTACCCCCTCCTGTCCACACTGATGGTTTTGGGAAGGGCCTGTGATAACAGGACTGTGTATTTCTGATAAAACAAGAAGGGATCTCATTCCTTTCACGTGTCCCAGGTGTGCAGTTGCTGACTCTGGGCTTCCCCTGTGGCCACACAGGACAGCCCCAATGCCAGCATCAACTACATCCCAGATGTGTTTGTTAGGCAGGGAAGTGAGTGGCCAAGTCAAGATCTGTGTCGCTGTCAGTTGGATCTCTTGCTTTTCCCTTGATTTTGTCTCTCTAACAAGATTTGTGCCTTTCTTCTGCTTGCAGCATGTGGCTGAGGAGTCCTCCTCTGAAAAATATGAGATACCGAATTTTGGAGTTTGACCCTCGTGTCTTAGAAGGCAAAGTGCAAGTGGATCCCCAAAAGGCAGACACCTTCAAACCAGTGAGGATGATGTTGATTACTTTTTGCAATTAGTAATTAATAATAATATATTTTGATGTTGGCTTTTGAACACAGCTAGAGATCATAACCAAAGCATGCCTAGGAGCATTATTTGCTGCTAGCCACAGTGAAACACAGCATCTGGCATGGCAGGCATACCAACACCTCAGAGATTCTGCAGATCTCTGTGGAGAAATAAGAAATTCTTATATAGACCAGTTTTAGAGTTAGTTTATCAATGCATACATTCATAGTAAACCAGGAATTGATGGAACCTGTTTATTTTAAATCACTTGTAGGATATTGCTGCCTATTTTACTTGCTCAATAGAAGTTGTCTTGGACATTAATGCCATAGATAAGTGCCAGAAAAATCAGTCAGTTTCACATTTATTTGGACAATTCTTTTTATTTAATTTTTCACTTTTCTTGCTTTGCTATTCTCACAGTTAACCTTTGCAAGATTCTACTTGCCCACCTTGGTACCTCATGCAGAGAAAGCCATCTATGTGGATGATGATGTAATAGTGCAAGGTATGGGACCTTTGTTAGCTGCCACTGGCCTTATGCTAAGGTCAGTATCTCATCTCTCACAGAGCCCAAACATTTCTGTACAAACTTTGTAAATATGAATGAATTGGGTTAAACAGAGTAGGTTTATCTGCTGTAACAATGGACTGAACTTAACTCAGCACTTAGTCAGGATTGCTTTTGATTTTCCTGTGCTTGCTTCCATTTTCCAGATGATATTGTTGAACTTTACAACACCCCATTGAAACCTGGACATGCAGCTGCATTTTCAGATGACTGTGACTCAACCAGTAGCAAAGTTGCTGTCCGTGGAGCAGGCAATCAGGTTAGCTTTAGTCTCATTCAGTGATAACAATACTGTAGATCTCAGGCATTTGGGAATGTTCCAAATGCTGTAAACCTGAACGTGTGACTGTCCCTGCCCAAACCAGTTTTACAAATGGGACCTGCAGTTTCTGTTTAGGTACAGTAAATTGCTTGGAATTTTTGCTGTGCTTACAATGAAAGCAATTCTGATTGTGGAACAGCGGGAGGTCTGAGAACATCTGAGGCAGATTTTTTCACTTGTGATTGTATAAAAAGTACAACTGCTACCATATTAATGGTAAAAAAATGGTACCATACTAATAATATGGTATTATTAACACCATGCAGCATTCCTTAAAATATGTAGTCTATATAATCATATTTTTAAATGTTTCACCTCCTAAGCTTTCTTTCTCTCATTTTAAAGGAAGGGATATTTATTCTAAGAACTTCAACTTATGCCTGTCTGTTGTGAGTTCTGCAGGACTTTTCTTTAGGAATTTCCCCATATTTGAAGCTAATTCCTACTTTCTTTTTTCCCCCCAGTATAATTACATTGGGTTTTTAGATTATAAAAAAGAAACCATCCGAAAGCTTGCCATGAAAGCCAACACCTGCTCTTTCAATCCTGGAGTTTTTGTTGCCAATTTGACTGAGTGGAAACTACAGAACATCACTAAACAATTGGAGAAGTGGATGGCACTTAATGTGGTGTAAGTACCCCAGGATGGGGCTGCCAGCAGCTCAGGGCTTGTGTTCTGCTGGTGGCATTTCCCTCCTGAATGGAGAGGGCTGTGTGTGTGTCTCTGGATTCCTGTCGTGCTGCTGCAAGTGAAAAATCAACTGATCAGCATCCTTTCAACTTCCAGAGAGGAGCTCTACAGTAAGACTCTGGCTGGCAGCATCACAACACCTCCACTGCTGATTGTATTCTACAAGCAACATTCCAGTATCGATCCCATGTGGAATGTCCGACACCTCGGTACGTACGAAGCATTTGTGATGCTGCACCCCCAGGGTGGTTTTCCAGCTCTGTAGCTGGACACTTTGTTGATGGTATAGGAAAGTGAGCTTTTATTCCCCTATTCTGTCCTTTATTCTTTAGGAAAAACAGGTTTGCGATACCATCTTGGGGCTTATGGGCCTGAGCCCTTCTCGAACTGCTGGGGGTTAGTTCTTGAATTGACTTACTCACGAAATCCTTCTCATTTTCCACAAATACATTGTATCTGATGTGATCCAAGGTGTTTCTTCCAAAACTGTTGAGAAGAACAGACATTCATGTCTGTTCTACTGGTGAAACCCCAGTGCTGGGAGAGCTTTTCCAGGTTATGTTTCTGATGAACAATACCTAGGTTGCTGAATTCATCTGAGTGTTAAGTGGGTTTTAAAGAACTTGGAAGTTAAGTCACTGTATGAAAATAGACACAGAGAGATCAAAGTGACATTTAGTTGTAGCTGATTGTTTTTCACTTTGTCCTTATTCCTGCCTTCTCTATTACCCCCTTTTTCCATAAGTGATAAGATTTCCTTTATTAAAGCCTTTGTTTTGAAGGTAATGTTTGTACGTTGGTGTTTCTGCTGCCTTTATTTCAAACACTAATGCTTCCTTTTCAATTGAAGGGTCTAGTGCTGGGAAAAGGTACTCTCCTCAGTTTGTGAAAGCTGCCAAGCTGCTCCATTGGAATGGACATTTCAAACCCTGGGGAAGAACAGCTTCCTATGCAGAAGTCTGGGAGAGGTGGTACGTCCCTGACCCTACAGGCAAGTTCAACCTGATCCGCAGACACTCGGAAGCCTATGAAGCCAAGTAGGGGCCATTTGAATAAAGGATGACGTTTTCTCAGGAAACTTCTGGAGCCAAGCAGAACATGGTTTTTTAGCCAACTTGTATTACAGAGCCATCCTTGCCTGCTGGAGCACGAGGTGAGGCACTTATTCAGGTGCAGTTCTGAAGTGCACAGGTCCAAAGGAGGCTCATGTCACCTGTGTGACACAAGATGCTACTCCAGCAGCACTACAGAAAACAAGGGAAGACCTCCACAAATGAGCACTTTTGTTTATGTCATTTCAGTTGTGTTCTCCTGCTCTTTACTACAACTCTTCTAGCAGAGGATCATTTTGTCAATTACAGAAACAAAGTTTCTAAGAACAAATTTAGCTGGTCCTTGCACCAGCGTATCTTGCACAGCACTGTACTGTAATTAAGAGCTGCCTGGGTTTTGTTGTTTTGTTATCCTGTGAAATAATTCCCTCAAAAACCCTTTCTTGCATGAAATCTCCTCCCAACCATCTCTGTTTAAGTCTTTCTTACAGAATTCTGCAAAATTGAATCCTTTTCGGAAGATGAATCCTTAAAGTATTATTTCACTATGCAAAATGGTTTTAACCCCCAGTGAACACTAAACCATTTTTTTGTAAAGTGGTGGATGAAACTTTGTTCAAAAATAAAGCTAATTGTAACATGCTGACTTCAGCCTCAGGTAAATGGCAATCTAATTCCAGATCTATGAAGTGTTTCCTTTGTACCTAGACAGTAGCAAGTGAATAAAGTCAGAGAACTGATCTGGTCTTTGTGAAAGCAATCTAATTCCAAAACACTTATTTTGGGGGCCAGGCTGTACGAATTGCACATTAATTTTGTTACTGTTGAGTTCCTCATAGTTCTCTTGAGATCATGTGGCTGTGCTATAGCTTATAGCTTTTCCTCCTGTGCTTTTCCCCATCTGGGAACTCATCAAGTGAGATGCCTGTGCCCTCTGCAGCCAGCTGCCCATCACCTGTGCTCCAGGCAAGTTGGTTTGGTTTTTTATAGTTGTACTGTTGAGTGGTAGTTATTATTAGTTGATATATCCCAGCAGCCACTGTGCCAGTTACTCCATTTAACTGAAGTTTGCACTCAGGGGAAGAGCCCCTGGTGGAGGATGTTCAGACAAAAGGCTTTGTGTTCATGCAATGGCAGCCGAGTCTGCCTGGCCTGAAATACATGGCAGCAGAGGTAAAGGACTCCTTCATGACTGTGAATATGGTTTTAGTTCTGCTTTAAAAGGATTTCAGACTGCTGCTCTCATTGCAGTCACTGCCTGTCGTTCTGTTTCTGCCACGGATACGCTGGTTTGTTACCGATTGTTTCTTTTCCTGGGTTTTGATGAACCATTAGAACAAGAACCATTCTCGTCCTTGGAGCAGTTAGGGATAATGAAGTAAATTCACTTACCAACTTTGAAAGATTTTACTTGGATTAGCTGACACCAATATAATTCAGCTGAGCAGGGTGTGTTTTAGCAGGCTTAAAGGAACTGCCTGTGTCTGCACTTGTGTAGTGGCACCTTTTTAAGCTGCCTATGAGAATGTAGGCCTCAGCATCCATTGAGGGAAAACACACTTACTCATCAAAGAACACAGAAATCATACTTGTCAGGTAATAGGAAGAAAACAGATGCACAGGAAATATTTAGTGTCAGGCACTTGTAAACTCTTAATTCTTTGAGCAGCTGCAGGGCCTCTTGGGATTCTCTTGCTCTCCCAGTTCTGCTACAGGCTGAGGACAGAGGCACCTTCTTATTGCACTGGGCAGTGTTTTGCTTTAAATTTACCAGTTATTGCCATGTGTAACAGGTGCCATCAGGAAATAACACTCTTGTTCAAGAATACTGTAAGATCACTCAATTTGCTCCCCAGTACAGATGGATTACTAATATAATCTCAGTTACCATTCCCAGTGAAGGTTCAGAATATAAAACAGTGTTTGGATAAAGTACCTTATATCTAGCTGAAATGACCATTTTCTAGCCAACCTTTACATATGAAAGTTCTACAAGTTTTGCAAAAATGTATTGAAAAGTTACTGTCCAGAATCATGCTCTAGGGGTAAAATCTTTGTAATCTCTAGGAAAGCTTAAGATTTTGTGCAGGAATGAAAATTTACAGTGAAGTTTAGTTGTTTGAATATGACTAGAACGAAACATTTATCATTTGTTTTTCAAAGTCAAAGGGTTTGTCCTCTTTAAAGGTCTTTTTATATGGCAAAATGAACAGAATAAGCGACTCTATTAGGAATTTTTAAATAGGTTTTAATATAGGAAATAAACTTTATGACTTAAAGCTGAATAACAATCAGTCTCCCTCACCTGTATAAAATCTGGAACTATCACGGGAGACACACTATTATGTACGTTATTTGACACAGCAACATTTGAGTCTTTGCAGCAGCTCTGGTTACGCAGCACTCCTCCAGCTTCTGCTACAACCCAGGTCTTCCTCACTGTTCTGAAAGCCAGCAGTAACTTTCTAAACAGAGCCTTCCCACCTGATTTCTTACACATAGTCTGTATTAAAATCATAGGCATCATCTTCATCTGCTGGTTTATCTAAGCTGAAGGACAGTGATCTGGAATGTTCATTTCCTGAGAAGAGAAAATCGTGTGTCAGTGAAACCAGTGCAGGTGCTGGAGTATCAGAGCCCATCCTCCAGCCAGGCTTCTGAATACACACCTGCCATCTGCTCCTTGGCATTTGTAGGATTTGTTTGTTTTTCAGGTTTTGCTTTCCTGGTGAACTCAACTTGTCTTTCCTACAAGTCAGAGGTCAGACATTATTTAAATATCACTAATGAAATCTCCCATGCAAATGAAACCTAGCAGAGCCTGGGGATAGTGTGGATGTCCCCTCGTATAGCTGAGCCTCACTGCTGAGACCAGGTGACTTGGAACAATATTGTTTCCTTAATTAAGGAAAAAAGCCCAACCCTAGTGAAACTCTGATTTACCTCTTTGACATCATCATCAGCTTCTTCCATATCATCTTCATCATCATCACTTTCTGTGAATTCCTCTTCCTCCTCATCTTCCTTGTCTTCCTCTTCCTCCTCCTTGCTTGTTTCCATGTTTCCCCACTCTGATCCCTCTTCTATAACTTTATTTTCCTCTATAGTCCCATTTGTCATCCCAGCTGACTGAAAGACAATGCTGCTTGCTGGACTGGGGTGTTTTACAGCTGCAGAAAACACAGAAGTGTCTGTTCAGTCCCTGAACCAGCACAGATGTAAAGGCCAGCCCCCGAGAGGGGACACTGCAGTTCTGTCCCCTCCCTGCCATAGATGTGGCTCCCAAACAGGGTTCTGCCACCAAGGCAAGCACAATTCTCTGAGAAAAGCTTTCCCTGAGGCATCTACAGAAAACTGCTAGGAGCTGGAAAACTTGGATTTGAGTATAAGTTTACCTAAGTAGGTTTAGGTGAGATAGCAGAAAAAAATTCTTTATTGTGAGGATGGTGAGGCCCTGGCCCAGGTTGCCCAGAGAAGCTGTGGCTGCCCCTGCATCCCTGGAAGTGTTCAAGGCCAGGCTGGATGGGGCTCTGAGCAATCTGGTCTGAGTGAAAGGTGGCCCTGTCCATGGCAGGGGGTTTGGAACAAGGTGGTCTTTAAGGCCCCTTCCAACCCAGGCCAACCTGTGACTCTATGATTAATGGTAGTCTATTACATGAACAGTCTTACCTTGAACAGTGTTGCTGTTTTCTTGTGGCAGGTTATTTAAATTAAAGCCTTCCTGCATTTCACGTATTTTTTGTTCTGTAAGATAGGGTGGTGGTTTCTGAGATTCTGGAGGTTGTGAGTAGTACTTTATTCTGGCTCTGAGAAAATAAAAATCAGCATTAAAAAACAACTAAAGACAACACAGTTAAATCACTGTGTTTAAAAATAAAACCCAGAGCATAAAGCTCTCAAACTGCTCAACCTAACTACTTGTGTATTATCATCTTTTTAACAGCAGTTCAGTAGCTATTTAAATTTGACTCTGAAGCTGTCAACAGTATTTAATGCATAGCCCACTCCTGAGAGGAAAAACCAATGGCACACTTTGTCACCACAGGTCACCTGTAAAACCATGAGCTGTAAATGCAGCTGAGCCACTTGAGCAAGGGAGATAGTCAGAGTCAATCACTGAACCTGAGTTACATTTATTCCTACCCTCAAAATAAAGGAACCACCCTGAATTTCCACAGGAAGTTTGCCATATCCTTTTGTGTCTAGAAGAGGACTATATGGACTTGGTACTGAGAGAAAAGCAGATTTCCAGTAAACTGTCTATGGAGCAATGTGCAACAGGCTTTGACTCTTCTCGTGTATCTTTCACTACTTCAGAAAATTATCTGTGGAGGGCATTCTCTAACTCTGCTGGATAATCCAGCTCTTTACCCAGGTAAAATGTGAGAAAGCAGCCTCTCTTTTTACAGTACTTTGCTGGACTCGGTGCTTCTGCTGTGCTGGATTAAGAGTGAGAAAAAGATGAGCAGCACAGAGCAAAGTTCACAGCATACGTACCCTGTCCAGTCACAAAGCACTAATTTAGCCATATTTTCTATGTCAGGAACACCTCCCTTTTTCAGCATGCCTCTCTTCTGAGCCAGTAAAGACAAAAACTCTTCAGGATCCCTGAAATCTGGGATATTATAGTGCATCATTACCTAGGGTAAAAGAAAATGGCACATTCAGAAAGAGATGCCCACCTCCCTCATAGTTTTAGGAATAAAAGAGAAAATCAAGTTGGATAACAGTGAGGACAGAGTAAGTGAAAAGCGGTTTTTCTCTTGCATGTGGGAGTAAACATTACAAAGCAAAATGCCTACTTCAGTAAATTCATCTGCCATTCACCCAGACTCGTGGGTGTACAGAGACAGCACACTGGTCTGTGAAAACACTTCTCACAGAACTGAAAGGCAATTGGGCTTAGGTTAATTTGCTTGAAACTAGAGTGAAATCAGAGTTGGATCTGAAGTCCTCACTGTAACCATAGGACACAGAAAATATCATCATTTTTCACTCTCTGATTGTGTGATGAGGTCTTAAAAGCAGTGTTGTTTACTCTGGCTGTCAGGGTCATGGCATGCTGTTCTGCCTTCTGTTTGTCAGGATGAAGGATCATACCTGACATTGCCACTTTGCATGGTTAGGGAAAAAAGTGCAAAAATTATCAGAATTAGCTAAAGCAAAATGAACTTTCAGTATTTGGCCTAAGAAACCTACAGAGAAGTCTGATGCAGTGAGAGATGCAGAAAAAGATGGAGCCTACCTGCTGCTTA
The DNA here is from genome assembly GCA_013400955.1 of Drymodes brunneopygia. Lineage (NCBI taxonomy): Eukaryota > Metazoa > Chordata > Aves > Passeriformes > Petroicidae > Drymodes > Drymodes brunneopygia. The sequence goes on along the minus strand of VZTZ01028706.1, from coordinate 3,702 downwards.
CTGCAGTGATTTATGATGGCACTGACTCCTTCAAGCACATCTGCTGAGTCTGATCCTTCAGGATCTATGATACTTCTCAGGGCCAGAGCCAGGGCACTGTTGGAAGGATCTGCAATTATACTGGGACTGTCCAGAATCTTTGTCTGCTTGTCAAGGTGCACACTTTGCATGGATCTGTTCAGGGAGAAATGCACTGTGAGCAGATAAGTCAGTGAAGGACTGGTAATGGTGAGGGATGCAAGACACAAAGCTCAGTGTTGGATTGAATGTACTTCATACAGTCAGTTTCAGTGTTTTGTCATCATGTGCTTTGTGCAGGATAGAAATTTAAACATACAAAACATGAACTTTATACAGGATCCCCTGGAGAGAGCTTGCACACACACATCAGTACCTTCCATCTTGCAAATTTTAATGTGCTTTGCCCCTCATGGACTGAAACACAAACTCAAGGTAACTGGAACACAAGGAAACAAGGAAAGGAACAGCTTTTATCAGACTGAGCTTACTTGGTGACACCTCTTGCCAGGCCAACATTGCAAGCACGCTTTCCTTTAAGACTGTTGATTATGCTGCTCTTTCCCACGTTAGGGAAACCTGAGGAAAATCACATAAATCCTTGTAAGTTAAATAAGAAAACAGCTTTTTAACACTGATCAAAACTGTTTCTTCCAAGTATCTCTGCTAAGGTACAGCATCAGTGTGAGATCAGAGTTGGATCTGAAGTCTTCACTAGAGAAGTAAGACAAAGAGTGTATCCTCATTTCTCACACTTGCAGGATTTGTGGTGCTACATTTCAGTGGGATTTTTATCAGGCAGGAGGAAGGCAGTGCCAGTGGAGCACATACCCTGCCTTCCTTGTGCTCCCACAGATCCCCATGCTACACATGGATCACTGTCAGCTGAAGTTCTGCAACACTGAGTGCCTTAGATCAACGGACAATGATTAGAAAGCACATGTTAACAGTTTTACCCAGTCCCAGGTATCCAGTTTTACAGGATCCCAAAGCTTTATGGGGAAACTCCTCCTGTTTCCCCAAACACTTACCTACTACCCCAACCTGAATGGCTTTGTCCTGGGTCTTGCTGTACTCTTGAAGAAGCCTCAAAAGGCATTTGCTTCCGAAATACTGAGAGGTTTCTGAGAAATCAACACGTGCACGTTTTTTGGTGACCTGTTCCTGCTGCAGGATTCAAAGACAAAAAAACCCCGTGGTCAGGAGCTATTAAGGAAGATAAAATATGGATACTTAGATTTACTCATCTACTATAATTTCAATGGCAAGACTCCCCCCACTGCACTGCAAAGCTCAGTTGAAGTATAAAGGCACATCCTTTGGTCACAGAAGTGCAACCAAACAGGGGAAAACAAATTTTAAAGATGTTTCAACTTCTAGGACTGCAAACACACACGACTTTCTCATGGGACAGCCTGCAGGGCTCTTACCATAGTCTTGTCCTTCATCATTGTTGCTGACTTAAAAGCCACTGTTGGAAACTCCTTCTTCAAATAATTCAACCATTTCTCTACATAGTCCTTTGGCACCAAATCTGAAAAGAAGAGCAACTCTTTCCTTAAATGAATCTTATTATGACAAATACTGTTTGGCTGAGAACTCTAGTACAGTACTGGGTACATTCCCCAAAGGCACCCAGAGTTTTTTTTCTGCCTTAGCAGAACACATCACAATCACATTTCTGCCCTCTATATGAGGCTTTGAATGCTGGGGTCTTGCTAGAAGACTTTGTATGGTACACAGTGATGCTCCCTGAAGGATTATCCCACAATCCCTGCAAAGGCTACTCTACTACAAAGTTCCCTTTGCTCTTCTTGTTGCTCTTGTAATTTTATTTTCTTTATTTAGCTGCTGGTACTCAATTTCCAGCCTTTTTAGTGAGCTCAGAGTTGGATCTTACGTCTGCAACGGAATCTCAGATTCCTTTAAAATCTTCCTCACAGCTCACCTACCACAGAACCACAGTGCCAGTAACACTTTGAGGAAACCTATGTTTCTTACCAATTTTGTTCAGAACCAACAGCAGCTTTTTGTTTCCTCCAGAACAAGTGACAGCTTGCTCCAGCTGAGGACACCGGCAGCCCATTGGATCTCTGGCATCCAAAACCTCCAGAACCACATCTGAGGCCTCAAGCACCTGGTCAGAAAAAAGACAAGGTTCAAATAAAACATCACAGACCAGACGACAACTCTGGAATAGCTGTGGCTTGCAAGATTAGTTTTAAACACTTTGGGTGTTGTAAAATCCCTTGTTTCCGTGCTCTAGTTTTTCTCAAACTTTATGTTCTAAACAGTAATACAAAAAAAGGAAAATAGCAAGTGGTCTCATTGCTGCCTCTCATCTAATGATATAAAAATAGTTAAAGCACTTCACCTTTGTGAGCTCCCTGCAGAATGATTTCTTTGAATTTTTATTCAGCAGCTTTTTAGTCTTTCCTTTAGATTTGCCAGAGGATTCCTGAAGCAAATAAAAACAAAAGGAAATTATTTAGATGAGAATTAGTATTTAATACTTGCGTGCATATTCAGCATGAAAACGTAACACATAACATGATGCTGAAGAAGGTGCAGTTTCAGGATGACTTCTATAGGTTCCAAGAATCAAAATCATACAGGACACCTACCTTTCCCTCTGCTTTCTCCTTGATTTGGGCTGCATTCTTTTTAGCTTCCAGCTTCCTCTTCTTTTCATGTTCTTTCTGTCTGTTGAGCTTCTGCTTTTGTTTCAGTTCTTCAAGCTGATTGCAAACAAAAACCCAGGCCAGATGAAACATCTTTGAAGGTGGTAAGGAAGAATGTTCTTTCCCCCCATTCCTGACCCCAGCTCCTGAGACAGCTCAGTCAGAAGTTCTGGCAGCCCAAGTGACTCTGGGAACTCACTTTTGGCATCCTACCCAAAGGCAGCCACCCATCAGCTTGATCCCAAAACAGCAGCCCTGCAGCACCCACTACAGCTGATAAACGTGCTGCTCCCCTGGCACAGCAGCCCTCACTGCAGGCAGCAGATCCCCATTTTCTGTGTAATCACATCCTGCCATGAGTTAACTCCCAGCACTGTGATGGGACATCTCTGCATCCCAGCACCACAGGCAATTCTGGCTGCACTAGAAATGACACTTCCAGCACGTTTACATGCACAGTGAGGAAACAAAGGTTAAAAGTAAAAGAGCAAGACACTGCACACTGTACCACGCTGGAAATAAATGTATTATTTTTCCAAAGCATGAATCTACCGGGACCATCTACAATGTGCCATGACCGTAGCTCTGAGTGCACACTGAAGCACACAAAGCTTCCCTGAAGGCAGGAATGGTCTCAGTTCTTGTCCTCTTTCCCACAAAGTGCATTTTACCCTCTGCTTCCTTTGCTCCGCTTCCCGCAGCAGCTCTTCCTTAAACGGCGCAGCACTGGGAATTCCGGGATCCTTCTTGGGCTTTTTGTGTCCACGTTTCTTGGCCTCCTTCCTGACTTTCCGGTGGTGTTCTCTGATCTGAAGGCGAGAACAAGAAACCTTTCTCAGTCTAAGGCCAAAACCTTCAATGTAGCGGCCCCAAAAGCGCCAAACGCAGCGCTGGGGCCGCGCAGGGCCGGGCCTCACCTTCTTCTGGATCTTGTAGCGCTTGTGGCAGCTCAGCCGCTTGCTCGCCTTCCTCAGCTCTGCAACGCAGCGCGCCCGTCAGCGCC
>VZTZ01028704.1:93829-108642 GCA_013400955.1 Drymodes brunneopygia | reverse complement strand
GAAAATGGAATTTTCAGTTCTTCTGCCAAATCAAATCAAAGAGATGTCTTAGTAAATATGCTTAGCACAATACATTGTCATTGTCAGTTGTCAAAGTCTGTCTATACAACCATAACAGCATGCCACACTGAACTCAAGTGACAGAAGCAGACATGCCCATGTGTCATTTTCACACAACCCTTGGACACTCAATTAGCAAGGCCTCAAGGCTGCACACACAGCAAGGGTAAGAAATTTGGTCCAAATCTTACATTCTGTGTCTTACATGATTTAGACAATATAAGCTTCAGTACAGAAACCACATATTCCTGTAAAGCGCTGCCCAATAGTAGTGCATACAGCTGCTTCAAAACTACACCTCAAACTTTCTTGTAGTGTCTGTCATTTGCCTTATGACAAACACAATTTTGTTCAGAGCTGACATAAAGCAGGCTCTGACATCACAGATTCTACCACCCTGAAGCTCTGGCTGGTTTCACCATCTCTGGAAGCATTTAAATCACATGTGGATGTGGCACCTAGGCTGTGGTTTACTGGAGGACTTGGCAGTGCTGGGCTAATGACTGGACTTGATGGCTTTAAAGGTCTTGTCCAATCAAAGTAATTCTATGATTCTGTGATTCTAATGCCACCCGTGGATTGTCAGACAGAAAAAGAAATCCTTGGCACTTCCATAGCAGTCTTCTTCCTTCAACACTAAGAAAGCTACCCAAGGCTTTGGAGTGCATGATTATTTTGGCACACTAGACAGCAGATAACAGCGAATTAGAGAACTTAGAGTGCATAGAGAAAACAAATAGAATGTCTCTCAAATATTGATCTTCTGGTTTTGTAAGAGGGCTTGAAATGAAAATGACTTTCTGTTTACTTTCTTAAGTGATGGCACTCACAAATTCTGCCTCATCTAGCAACATATGCTTCTTTGATAAGTCAGAGTCTTATTTTTCCACTCTTTTTTTTGTGAGAATAAAGAGATACTTTAGCATTTATTAGTTCCATTAATATCCACTTTGTAATATAGTGGCAGCAACACAGAACCAAACTCAAGTTTCTCTAAATGGAGAGAAAAGTCAGAACTAGATACTTCCACGTCATGCAAGCCTTTGAATCAAGACAGCTCAGAGTAACCTGCTTTGGAACAAAGCTCAGTTCACACCTTGTGAAAAAGTTTCATTATGTTCATAACAATGTTTGCTCCTATGGATTTTGCTTACCTCTTCAGTTTACTCTCAAGGACTGGTGACTGCTGACTGTCTTTTATTTCTGTTTTGACAAATCAAACAGAAGGTCTAAACCCAGAGTACAACAAATCTGTATCTGAACACAAGCAACATACTAAAATTTGATAACCTTCACAGGTAAGCTTCAAAGACTACCTTTTTCTTTCCAGATTTTCACTCTCTAGTCCTCCCTACCTTCTACAAAGGCCTGGAATCATACCAGATATCACTGAGCAAGCAAGGTTAAAACAATGAGATTTAGCATAAAAGATCAAATTACAGACTCATCTCAGCATGTCCTGGTATCACAGATTACGTTCCAGTATTCAAAGGGTGGCAATGAAAAAGATGAAATCTCCCCTTTTACAAGATACTCCTGGGGAGATTCTGATTAGACACAATAGGAAAATTTTTCACAATGAGAGCAATCAGTGAAATAATCAGGGAAGTGGTGGAATCCCCCACATTGGACACCTTTAATATTCAACTGGACGGGGTGCTTGGGACGTCTTGTCCAGATGATGCTTTCTTTTGCCCAAGAAAAGTTGGACCAGATGATTCTTAAGGTTCCCTTCCAACCTGGTATGCTATTTTATGTCAACAAGGCTCTGACTCCATACAACAGGGTAACCTCAACATCTGTGAGCAAAACATACACACTGAATGCCAGCATCCGCCAAAGGATCGGTCCAAAAACAGGCTCAAAGCTTCACTTTGCACTGCAATAGGTTCCTCCCCACAGAGACGTCAGAGATGTTGCAGGACAACAAAGCAGAGAGGGAAGTGGGAAGCGAGAGCACAGAAAGTCATTAGCAGGCCTGTCCAGCTCCAGGGAGAATCTCAAGGCAACAGAATGCAGAGCCAAGAGTTACACTGGCCTTCAGACAATCAGCAAGTTTCTGGATTGCACGTGTTCCTAATTCAGGAATAGTTCTCATGATTAAGAAAGTCACTTTAGACACACAGCTGCTGCCCAGATTTTACAGTTCAGGCAGTTCCCAAACATCACAGTATTTTTAAAACAAAGGAAACAATGGCCATTATAGGATCAAATTCTCTTCTCATGCTTTGTATCACCACACTGCTGACTATTTAGTGACTTGAAGATGAATATACTCAGTCCAGCAGAAAATCATCACATATCTCACTGTACTTAGCAGTGTACTTAGACCACAAACTAGTGGATTCACACAATTTTGTAGTAGTTTGTTTCCCAGTACAAGGCATACTCTCACATAACACACAGGCTATACAGTGATCTCATAGTAATAAAGTAATGGACTGCAATACAAGGAATGATTGTTTTTGTAAGAACTTGCACGTAATTGGAAAAAATCAACCAAGTTTCTGTTTCTATCTGATCACATAAACAGCAAATATTGCTCAGACTTTGATGCACTCCTGGACCTGACTGTACGATTTTTATTTGATAGTAGCTGTAACCACACTACATCCAACTTCTTTTTGAATTATTACTTCTATTACGTTAAAATTTTATCCTATGGTTAGCAACAACATTCCAAAACCTTACTTGCAAAAGCTAATTTATATACTGGGTTATTTCAATTGCAGCAAGTAGAAATTTATCTCCTCTAAAAATGACACACAACAGAGCAAAACAGATGGCTCAGGAGAATGGAGAAGGAGAGGGAGTAGGAATGGCGAGTCAACAGTATGTCTTTCCCCCCCAAAAAGTGAACAGTAGATAACCAGAACTAAAAAAATATGGTCATCACCACATCCAGCAATAGGTAAAACCTAACTTACAGAAACCAACAGAAGAAAGCAAGCAAATTCTTTAATCGGAAATACAGCATCAAATTCAGGAGTGAGTGAATTGCTTTGTTTGGCTTTTCTAAACAAAGTCCTTGGTGAGACAATTGCTGTGGTGTTAGCTAGTACAGCAGTAGTTCAAGTGAGTAACTTTCCCTAGAAAAACAGCTGCAATGCCTCTTGCAGACACAATTACAGCCAAGTTTTCTAATCAGTGTTGAAATTGCACTGGTGCTTCTAAGATACAACTTCACATTATTTTAAAGACTGCTTCTCCTTCATGTACAATGTAGAGGGCAGATTTAAGCATATGCAGGAGGTGCAGAGTCATACACATGACAGCAGAGCTGCATTTCCATGCAACCAGATGCATAAGAACAGTCATATTCACATCACTCCCTGTCTCCCCCCTCCAGCAGTAAAACAAAACGTGAACTATTCTATTTCAGCACTTGTCATAGAGCCATCAGGACACCTTGCTATCTCATCTGTAATCAGCTGCAGTGGCCTCATTAGAGCCACAGAGGAGCTGTGTTCAGAGAAACAGCCCCCTCCCAACAGGAAGACACCACCACAGTTGTGTATCCACCCATCCCCACACTGCCACTGCCTCTGCATCCGCACACCCAGGAGGAAGCCAGGCTGAAACACAGGGGAGGCCACGGGAGGACACGTACAGCAACGGAGCAGCATGTGGGATGGTGGATCTGTCATTTCCAACTGCTTCAAAGCTTGGGATGGCCTCTCTGCACTGCAAGAGGCAGAAGTAGTAGTCCAAGAAAATTCTATGCCCATTAAGTCTGCTGGTAAGGCTTACTATCAGAGATAAGACTCTCACTATGATGTGAGCATCTGCAAGCAAGCCCAGGACAGGAACAATTATATTTCATAAGCTCTGTTCAAAACTCTAATTTAAAACAGCACGAAGTGGTTGTGTCAGTAAAGAAAAAAAAAAGCAGCTATACCCTGAAAACATGCTCTTGATTTTACCAAAGAATACACAGTATTTACATGTAAATGAAATCCTGCATGAATAGGGGGACAGAAAAGAAAAAACTTTTTAAACAAAACCAGTCTAAACACTGAAGACATGTCCAAAGCAAAACTGGAAACTGGTCTTTTTACCACCTCCCCTCCCCACCAGCTCTTGGGTTAGGGAACTGCTTTTCAGCTTCCAGCCTTGCTGTTTTTCACAGGAAACTGGAAGGCACAAAAAACCAAACAGACCTACAACAAACATGTTTTCTGTTCAACAACTACAGAAATCAATTTTGCTATTCACAAAAGGCAAATTTTCTTATCATCATGGATGGCCACATTTTTGCACCCATTATACTTAAATGATGGTGCATTTTTCCTAACTTTCACAGTGGTAGTTTGCATTCAGTCATTTTCTGAGGAGGCAAGAAGCTTAAATGAGTGCCTTTGCTCATTATTTATGTTCTCTATTTGCATAACTCCTGCACAACTGCTCCATTAAACACCTCTTCCCCTCCAAGGCCAATTTTAAAAAGCCTCCTGCTTTATGAGACTGACAAGTATGACTCACAGTATTCCCCACATTCATTCCCCCAGGCCTCGTGGGATGTTATGCAGCCAGTAAAAGTACCTGTTCCAGTTCATACTCCCCCACTCCCACTGCTGCTGCAGTAACCCCTTACAGCAATCCAGGAAAAAAGTAAAGCTACTTCTCTGCTGTAGGCAGGAAACAAATAGTAACAGTATTTGCTTTTCATATTGTCCTTCTCAGCACCACAGTTAACAAGAGAGAGTGGCTGAACACAATGAAGGAAGGTTATGCTCTCTCTTCCCCATTCTTCCTGTGCTCTCATTCCCACCAGAAACTTGGGAGTTTCTCAAGACCCTCAAATTGCTTTTCAGTTATCCTTCAAACCATTCCCATTTTCTACCAGCAAGGCAGAAAGTTATTCAACATAAATTTTCTACTCTTAAAGTTCCTTCCATGCCCAAGGAATACATTTAAATACTCCACACATATGACATTCAGGACCAAAACCAGCAACTTCTCTCACCAGCAGAGAAGCAGAAATCAACAGGTACCATATCCCTGCATAGTTGGCTTCTATCCCCAGTAAAAAAGCTTCACTCATAATTACAAAAATACCTCTCTCAGTCTCTGAACAGTCAATATTCATTCACTGCAGCGTAGAGAGAAGAGCTGATTTTACAGTTCTTGATCATGGACAGTAGGTTTTCAAAGAGGGAATGTGTGCTAGAAAGCTTTCCACTGGCTGTTATCATTCTCCACTGGTTAAAGAGGAATGAAATACACATTTAGAAATGACAGCCACTACTGAAGAGATACAAGATTTCTTACAAAGTAAGCTGCATTGCATGAGCCCAAGCTTCAAATACATCTATGGCAACAACAATTTCTCTAACATCCAAAGTTAAAGACACCTTAGAAATTAGATTAAAAATCTGTTGCCATTTAAGACAAATCCCAGGACTACTGCAGCAACCAGATCATTTCAGTGCTGGGAGAACATATGGTGTGCTGCAGCAGGAAACACACCCACGGTATTTGAAGAGAGCTCTTGTAGAGCCAAGCGCTTCCAAACCAGACGCATATTTTATCTAATGCAGCTAAAGCCAGGAGTTTGCATCACAGAAACAATAGCTCCTCCCAGAGATTTAGAAATCCTGCAAGACAGACAGCAAATCACAAGCTGAACAATCCCCAGCCAGGTCTCAAAATCTTGCCAACACAAGTGCATTGATCCACCATATCTCTACTTGTTAAGAGCAATGCCCTCTGAACCTTGACTGAAGCATCATCCAAACCACCTGCCATGAAGCTTCTCAGTGGAAACCCAGGAGGTTATAATCATATATTATAAAACCCTTTAAGGATCAGGTCCAGCTCTGCTTTGTGGACACATGCATGTTAAGAGAACACTATTCCTCCTGCACGTTCACTTTCCTTCACTGTTAAAAGAACCAAAGCCCTCCCAGTAGAGAAGTTTTATTAAGCCCATTTTACTCCTTAGTCTCAAAAGAGTAGCAAAAGGACCAGCTTCCTGAAGAAGACATGTTTCTTATGAAGGAAATGCCTGGCTGCATATAAATATGAGAGGCTTCCTAAGAATTTTACTAATAGGGAGAATTGTGTCAGTCCCATTCCACACTGTCTTCCCAGCTGCATTCCATTTCCTCTGTCTCCTGCTCATCATGGCTTCCTCAGGTAGTTAGAGACTACTGCAGAGATAAGGCTTTAGTCTCAACTCTGTGCCAATAAAGATAATTTTTAAAAGAAATGCGTATAAATGTCTTCAGTAGCTGCAGGTTTCAAATTACTAGCAAACTCATGCTAGTAGAAACTCTTTGTTGAAAAGGCATAATGAAAAATAGCTGCATAATGTAAGTTGCCAAGGCAGAAAAATATGCAGTTAAATTAATAGAAAGAGATTAATTAAAAGCAATGGCCAAGGGAGAACAGGTTTTCCGATAGATCTGAAATGAGAAAGTCAACAACATGAGAGTGAGACAAAAGGTCTAAAAGCGATCTGCAGCAAGCAAATACAAGACTTTCAGCAAATTCATATTAAGATCACAGCCTAGGAGAAGCACACGGAAAGAGAGAAACGTCATTAGTAGTATTTAGTGACAGAAGAGCAACTAACATTATTAGGTATGTGAAAAGATGAGCCATGGCAAGGCATTCAACAGCTACTTACATGTTCACGCAGTAATCTGATGCATCTGCCTGCACACCTTATTCTTCTCTTGCCTATTTGTTTTATGCAGATTTTTTTTATCACAGGCTCCAGAAAGCACAAAACTATTGCATGAGGACCACAGCTCAAGTATTAACTTGTAACACACCTGTTACAATAAAGTCAAATAAGATGCACAGCTGACAATGATTGCTGCAGGACAAATACTGCTTGGCAGATTTGCTGACCCTAAAGTACAACAAGGAGATCAGAAAATGAAAGTGAAGATATGCATCTGGTAAAAGATTATCTGGGGAAAAAAAAAAAAAAAAAGAAGCCAACAAAAAACCCCACACTTGCCTGATAAGGCATAGCTTATAAAAAGTATTATCATGTGAAACACTGGTGTGAAAGTAGCCAGCAGAATCTACACTTCAATTCTTTCCCAAGAATTGTTATGCTTCGAGTAGTAAACAAACATTTTTTTTTCCTGGAACTATTTATAACTTTAAGACCACCCAGTAAGAACATTACATTCAACTCTACGGATGTCAAACCAACATTTGTTTTAGTAAGACTCCTCTGTGTGAGTTCTGAGAGGCCTTCCTGCTTTCTTAACAAAAGTAGGAACAGTACCACATTTTATTGCTATTTGTCTTTGAGGTTACAATAAAGTTAGGGCAGTGAATGAGAGTCTCTTCCCCAGGAGTTCTTTAACTGTACATCACTTCCTTGCACATGGAGCAGTGTGCTTGCACTTTAACTTCTGCTGTATAAGATCACAGCCTTCGGTATATACAGATTTGATTATTTTGGGCTCAGAGAGGGAGGGATGACACTATCACAAATGTATCTGCTATCTTAATGTAAGAAACACAAGAAAGATGCAATCTCATTGCAGAAGAGACAACCTTTACCGTTCTTTTAGAATATTCCACAATGTCAGAAGATACAGCATGGTACACATCATCTGTGGAGGTTATAAAGAGACTTTATGATAGGGGAGGCTCAAACCAAGGGAAGTTTTGATTTTCAGATACTTTTTCAGTTTGTCAAACTCCTTGCTAAACATATTTGATCTGGAACCTTTGAGAAGAGTATTATTAAAAATAAAGTCCCGTTGTAAATATTCAGTCTTTTTCAGAGTTAAACTAACCTGCTTCTTTAGCTTAGTCAGCAGGTTACCTACCAATTCCAACTCATGTTAATACAAACTGCTGAATTTTACAAGTTGTGCCAGAAAATGCTATACTCATGTTTCGCTCCAAGTTCAAAGTCTCATACAGGAATCCCCATCTCTCCTTTTCTACTGAATTATCAGCATCATAGTAACAAATATAAGTTCTGCAAAGCAAGCATGCATGGCTCCTGTTAATAGCATTAAGGGCTTGCACAAGTAATGAGCAAGAGTATTTGCACAGTCTCAAGCAAAGGTGGCATCCACACTCTTACTAATCAACCCAAGGAAAATAACACATTCCCTCTAAAATCAGGAGGAAGAGCTTAGAGTTCTGTTTTCATCTCCTGCATAATAAATTGATTCTTTAAAGAGTCCAACTGTTAGAAATGCTGTATCTTCTATTTCAATACCTGGCACTAAGCTGATGAAACACTTGACTGAGCCCCTACAGCACAGTCAGGACACGCTGACAGACTGGAGGTGCAGGAGGAAAGGCACCTGCAGTACCACCTTGCTCAGAGCTGTGTTCAGGAGCACACGGTGACCTATTCTCCACAGCACCCTAGTCTTGGCTCCCAAGGGCTCTCTGCAAGTTTTGAGCTGTAAAGGGCTATTTCTGCAACCCACAGGAGACATCAAGTCTCTGCAGCTACTGCCTCGCCAGCAAGGTCAGGAAAAGGGAGGAACCACACTGAGGCACAATATCTACTATTTCAACTCCAGCAGTTACTTCCCTTTACTTAGGGGTGGGGGGAGGGGAGGATCCCTCTGACCAAGCCCACCCACCTCTGTCACCAGTGCTCAGATTCGGGATGGGGTGGAAGGAATAGCACCAAAGGAAGACCACTCCAGGGAACACAGATGCTAAAGAGAGCAAGAATGCTCAGGTGATTATGAACAAGCCCGGACACTGAGTAAGTGGTGTCTCACAAGTAATTTCCTACCATGCAACAATAAAAACCACACTATGCTCCTTTAGACTCCAAGTCCCTAATAAGGACTGAATACCAGCAAAAAGAGCAAGATACCCCCTTATCCCTCAAGGCTGTCTTGCTCTGCCAGGACTGACACTCTGTCCACACAGTTGCCACCGCACCGTTCTGTAGCTAAGCAAGATTTCAGTCACCAGAAATGTCAAACACAGACTGCTTTCACTAATGAGAAATAGAGCGGCATCTTTCCCTGCCTCTGCCAAGACCCACCAACACGCAGACAAACAGAACAGTGAGCATTATGTAACTCCTGAAGTTCGCAGAGCAAAAAATTAGAATCTCAAGGCTCTTAGGAGTGGTGATACATAAAATTCTTAAAAACTAATTGCTGCTAATGAGTCCGATGATAGTTTCAGGTGTGTATTTTCCCAAGAGAGTCATTACACTGCCTCTGTGTGTAATGACTGTGCATACTGTCTGTGTTTTTGTGGATACCCACTTTTTGCTGTGTTGCAGTATAACAAGCAGTCAGGAAGGGGTGGGGTAGCAGGGGGAGCAGCACTGGAAGTCCACACAATCAGGTTCTGTTCCCAAATCTGACAGTATGTCCTTAAATGACCTTCCATGAGCCATTTATAAATTCCATGCCTCCACTTATGTTTTTGTAAAATGAAGACAGTTCAAAATGCTAAACAAAGATACTGGGAAGCTGCATCAGTTCTTTTGTTTCAGAGTTCAGGGGTTTTTTTCTGTTAAACTTAGATTAGATACTAACAGGAACTTTGCCCTCAGAGGTACAACACTTCCTACTTGAACTCGGCCTGCTCCTGTACTCTTACCTTCATTACAACTGCCTTCATTCTCCATTTCATAAGACCTTCCCAAGGCCCATCTATTTCCTCTTTACCATTAGAGCTACTTACTGTAACAACCTCCCAGAGAACTAGAGGGAAGTATTATATTGTTGCTCCACTTATTCATACTTCTTTCTTCCTTCCAACAATTCCACAGGACGGTGCACAGCAAGAGCAGCATGGGGAGCAAGGATCACACTTGGCATACACTGAGCACAGACAACCTGCAATCCTTCCTTCCAACAAAGCACAAACAGAAGGGAGTGGAAAGCGCTTCCCTTGTGGAAACAATATGCACCTGTAAAAGCTTATCCCAATCCACTTTACTCCACCTGATTAAGGTAGCACAGTGCTGACACAATGATCTGCTGAAATACTAATGAGAAATGGAGCAGGAATAGCATCCAACATCTTGCTGGCTTCTTAAACCAAATATACTAAAATTAATGGAAATGTTTCGAATTTCAAAAAGCTTTTCTCATATCATATACCTCCTTTGGACACAAACCAGACATAACAACACTCTAGGATTTGTTTTCTTTAAATTCAGGGTAATCACTTGCTGATTCAGTGAAGTTGGGCTACAGTCTTATTGCTACCTATGAGCTAAAGCTTTATTTTCCAAAACACAAAGATACTTGTGTAGGCACAGAAGACCTATACAAGGCACAGAGGAGCTACAAGCCTAACCCAGCAACCTGCACCTATATTATTATTCTTTAAAATAAAACCCAAAGCCACACTCAAAACAGTCAGTGCCTTTTATACTGCTGGCAAACATTTCCTTAAACTACCTTAAAAAGAACATTATTTAAAAACATAATGCAATACCTCTTTTTGAAGAATATTAGTTAAACTTACAAAGCATAACAGATGATAAATTTGTATTTTATATCACTGCTTTCTAATTTTGAACTATATTTGGTGTTACAGAAAGTGAACTTAATTTGCTTTTTTGTTAAATGTTCCAAATTTAGCAGTGAAACTCACGTAAGAAAAAAATACTTACTGTATTTACTCTCAATACAAACTAATTAACCTACGAACATAAAAGCATGCAAGTTCTCACAGCACATAAAGGATTTATATTAGTGACAATTTAAGAAGTTTATCCTTTTAGAGCAGCTCATTTCCTGAATTAGACATTCTGAGTGAACTTCTTTGTACTGAACTAAGTTAAAACACCTTCTGTGTGCCAGGCAATGAAATCAAGTGTCTGACCAGTTACCAATGTTTAAAGAAAAGCCACCAAAAAAAGGTTCGTTTGTGTTGGAAAGGAAATATCTACTGTACAGGAAGTGTAAAACATGTAACTTATCAAACAAAAAGAGGTCCTCTATGCATCTTGGAAGATAACACAAGTATTTATGAAATGTATGGCATGCAACATTTCTGCTCAATGCCATGCATTTACTTTTCCACCAGCTGGAAAATACTTTAATTTTTTTGCAATAGCAGTTAAAAGCATGGACAGATTTCACTTTGTCTGTTTTACCCAGAACAGCTTGTTAATTCACCGTTCAGTTTCCACATACCAGTCAGAAGCTACAGAAGGAAGTAACATGACAGAAAAACACACATTTAGGCAACACAGCACTTACTTCCTTAAAAGGTCTCTCAATTTATTTTTATAAAGCTACTAAATCTATCCACTTGAGACCATCAAGATGAGAATTTACACAAGGAGTACAAGCTATTTGTTTATAGATTCTCAGAGTCATATTAAAATTATATTTGAGCTTAAAAACAAAAATTACAAATGGATCTTTACAAGTGTCTAAAAGCTTGAGACAGACAAAAACTATGTATATCTGCATATGCATAAACAAGACCACAAGGAACACTTGATTTAGACAGTAGAAGAGTTGTGAGCAGCATTTTATAGCACAGGAAGGCCTCTCTGGGATACACCAGTCAACTGAAGTTGTTCAAAAGGAAGTGATCAGCGCAGCAACACTGCAGAAGCTGATTTCCTGTGCCATTCTAATGCTTCATAAACTAGTTATTGTAAATAAGTTCCTTAAAACACCAAAATGACTCAATATAGCCATAAAAATGACTACAGAATCTCTGTGGAAGTTAGTATTTTTCAGCTGAAGAACCATAACTAGAACAGTAAATGCTTGAACTCCTTGTTATTTCTGTATTAAGTAGTACTGATCAAGCTCATACTGTCTAGGATACTGGTGAAACTCCTCACTAGAATCTTCAGCTTTATGTCACAGATTTTCAGATAACCTTTTGGTTACGAGCACACCAAAAAGGACTAGTCCCAGAATACACCTGCAGGCAAAAGGATTTGGGGAACACATTAGCTATGGGAACTTACATTCTGAAAATATTTTTTAAAAATTAATACATCGATATATAAGAAAAATTACTTCAGAAGGCAAAAAATATGCCATAAAAATTTAAGGTTTGAAACCTGCTCTTAAAACTGTTCAGAGTTTAAGCCTTTGACCTAAAACAGGAATCTAATTTTCTACCTGTTTGTTACTGAAGTTTCTCACCAGAAACCTAACGGATTTTAAATACTGTAAGAGATTAAATACACTAATGTACTGAACCAGCCATTTTCCTTCTAGTCAAAGCCTAAATCATGACCAAAACATCACAATATTCTTCAGTTACTACTTTTACATTTGGTTTTCTTTCCTTTTTTCTGTCTCACTTTTTCTTCCATCCCCCTCAAGACTGCCACCATACTGTACTTTCCTTTTAGCACTGCAGGTCTTCCTTAGAAGTTTATTTGCTCTACTTCTGAATTCTTTTCCCTTCCTAAGAAATAAACTTTCTAGATAACCACACGATCTGGAGGGCAAACAGTGTTACCAGCCAGCATTCTGATATAGCCACAATGTGCCTTAGTAAGTAACTGCTTCCTGCTTTTCTAAAAACAGCAATTTTCAACTTGAGATTCCTGAATGCTGTCATCTTCCCTAAAGCCTTCAGTAAAAGGATACTTACCCTTCACAGAGTTATATTTACCATCAGGGAGCCAAGTTCCAGCCAGGTGAGCTGTGAGCTTTTTCCCCCCATTCCTTTTTTTTTTTTTTTTTGAGGAATCCCTGAAGACATTGAAGACAAGTTTTCCTCAAAAAAATCTGCATGACTGAAATTTTGCCAGAATTATTCTCAGTTTAAGTAGAAGAGACAGAACAAAATTCCTGTATTTTCAAATAAAAAATACATATATAGCTCGAATACAGCAATGTTAGGGGTGGGAAATTACTTTCCTGCTTAAGTCAGCAAAGAATATAAACCATAACACTGAGAACATCATTCTGTCTGCTATTACAAGCATTATAAATTGTTAGTTCCAGCACTCAGAATAGTCTGACAAACCCGCTCCACCTCAGTGGTACAACTCAGGGTGGGTAACAGCACACAGTAGTTTTTACCACTATGGAGCACTTAGCTTTTTCCACAGAAAAAAAAAAAACCCTCCAAATTCCAAGGGTCTGAACTGAAACAGCTACATGCTATCAGGTGAGTTACAATACACAGCTACTTGTGAAGTATTTTAACATTCACTTCATGGCCAGGTTCTCAATTCTGGTCTGTCTTTTTTATAAAACGCTCAATTACATTAAACATATAGATTTTGTATTATATGTTTGTTAAGCCTCTTCCTTTCCTTTTCCCCCTTCCCATCCCACAATACTCATACACCCAAATCTCATAACCCAGTGCCCTGTGTCATATTGCCTAATCCGGCAGTGGCCCCACCACATGCACTGCCAGTATAATCTGTTCAGTAGTCCAACTGGACAGCAGATGGCTTTGCATCAAGTGCTGATTAAAAAAGCCACCTCCATCAAACATTTTAAAAAATACATAGTTTTATCACTACATTTACCATTTTTACTGAGCAAATGTACAATACATGTAAAATACAAGTAAGGTATATATATTTTCCAAAGCTACAGTGCAAGACTGTATTAGGAATTTTAGAAATCCAGCTTGCTTTCAAAAGGGGAAAACACAGCTGTACAAAGATAAAACAGACCCCACCAATCCCACATCCCGCTGACCTTCATACTGGAAGTGAAAATGAGCTAACAAATTAAAAAAAAAAAAAAAGGAAAAGCCACCCCAAATGACCGGATGGGAATTTGTTCAAGTGTTCTGTTTATTTGGTTTGTTTGATGGAAGTAAGAAAAGAAACATTTTATGACTCCGAAGAAAATGATGTAGCTGAAGATTCTCTGCACCTCTCTGACATAGGGAAAAGTCAGAAGCGGGAGACACGTCAAAACTTGTGCTGCAATTACCATACTCTGTATTTGTCATATTTCCCATGAGTAAAACCAAATGAACCTCGCCTCTTAGAAGCATTTATATCAGCAGCTTTCTCTGGGTGGAGCAAACAACTCGGAAGCATAAATAGGCATTAACTCATCTTACCTCATATACCACAAAAAAAAAAAAACCTTGAAAATATGGCTTGTTCGAGCAGTTTTAATATCTCATTTAAAAATCACTTCGTATTATTAAAGATGTGTTTCTGTATTTGCTGCTCCATTACTAAAAACAGTAAGACAACTTACCAGCAATGATGGATACCAGAGATGTTGGCAACCTGGATTAAATACTTATGACAGGTGATCTAGTAATAGATTCAACAAGTTCACTCTACAAGCTGTCTAGTAAGTAAGGTTTATTTGCCTCTCCCCTTCCAATTTTTTACAGAAAAAAAAGCAGAGTTTCAGCATGTCTGGATGGTTCTGCATCCAGATCACTATGACTAAATATGCAGACTTAGAGTCATGTGATGTAAATCCTGAAAAAATAATAACAGTAAATTGTGCTGAAAGTAGCTTCACAAAAACAGACTTAAAGGAAGGCCAAGAAGCACTGGCAATCTATGGGAGGGCAAAAAAACCCACACGGACCGGTGGAGAGACGCTACAAACAAGGGAGCCTCTTCCAGCACGAAAGAACCGGTCTGCAAGCCCTGCTGTAGGGTGTTAGAGCCGGGCAGGCTGCGAGAGGCACAGATTGCCATTTTGAAACACCGCCTCACGCTCGCACGGCTGTGCCAGCCCACGGGCAGCCTCCTGCCCCCGCACGCCGCTCACGGCAGCGCTGCGGAGCCGCAGCTCCGCGGCTCCCTCGGCCCCGCCGGGAGCCGCACGCCGAGGACCCGGCGCGGGTCCCCGGGCTCCGTGATGTCA
>VZTZ01028704.1:0-93758 GCA_013400955.1 Drymodes brunneopygia | reverse complement strand
GCCGCCCCTCACCTGGATGTAGTTGTTTTCGCAGTAGTCGGCGACTCGAGTGAGGTTCTGGTAGCTCTCGAGCAGAGCCCGCTTGCCAGAAGGGATTTCCTCCTCTAGCAACATCTGCAACTCTGCCATTTTCCACCCCTCCGCATCGCTTCCTCTTGCATTAAAGAGACAGCGGCAGCGCCGGGCTCGCAACCCGCCTGGTATTGTGGGATTCCTCCTCGCCTCGCTTTCGTGAGCGCCCGCTTTCCCCACCCATCCTTCCCCCTCCGAGGGGAGGGGAGAAAAAAAAACAACCCAAGAAAAAAGAGGAAAAGCCCGCCCCAGCTGAGCGGAGGCAGCCGGGAGCTGTAGGCAGGACCGGCCGCATGCGCGGGGCGGCCGCCGCTGATGGGCACCGCCCGGGGCCAGAGGGACATGGCGGGCCGGGGTGGTGCGGACTGGCTGCCTCCTGCAGCGGGGGGCGGCAGCCGGGCTGCCGGACTGTCCTTCTGGGAGCCCAGAGACGAGGGGAGACATTGGTGTCCATCCCCCGCCCTGCTCTGAAAAGCCCCAGCCCCACAGTGCTGCCCGAGACAGCGCCTCTCTGCAGGAAAGGCCAGAAGGGTCTGGGAGGGAAGCAAAGCTCTGGTTATCTGGGCGTCTGGAAGGCTAGAAATTTGGAAGGTCGCAGAAGCAATTAGGTTGGAAGAGGTCTCTGAGGTCACTGAGTCCAACCTATGACTGAACACCACCATGTCAGCTAGACCATGGCCCTGAATGCCATGTCCGGTGTTCCCTTAAACACCTCCAGGGACAGTGACTCCACTACCCCCTGGGCAGACCATTTCAGAGATGACAAAAGATGTAAGATGTTAGAGAGATCATGCTTTGGGGCAACTAGCCCCTTCGAGGGAGTTACCCCCTGAAGGAAAGGGAGAAATACTGAATCCAACCTGTGTAGATCTTCGTCAAGGTAGCCCAGTATAACTACTTACAATTAGTAATTGCCTGGATTTAGGCTCATAAGAAGAGCTTAAATACTTGGCTGAGATAAATACAGTATTCCTGCCACTCATTTACTTCAGTTGTTAATCATTGTTCAGGGCCTCCTCAGGCTGTTCGCAAAGGTATGCAAGACAAGGGTCTGGTGATTATTTAGTACAGTCTTGCATGTGTGTGTTTTTTGTAAGCAAAATCCTGATTCTGCAATTGTGCCAGAAGAGAAGTCAGTAACAGCAGGTGACTGCTCTGCTGGGATGTCCATGCCTGCTTCTGCAATGAGTAACAGGCCCAGAAGAGGCCATCTCCAAAGCCCGCTGTTCATGCCGTGTGCTGTGTGTCTGCAGTTACGAACACAAATGCAGTTAGTCCTTGCATTCTAGTAGTTGTCCCAGAGAAATCCACACAGTGGTAAAGTCAGCATGTTTCAGAAAAAAAGTAGTCTTAAGCACATTATAGTAAGAAGAGACCACCTCTGCATAATCATGCGACATTTCACATGTTCTCTGTAGTCTGTCTCCTGTTTGCAGCACTGTTCTGGTCAGGATGCTTTGGTGCACTTGCTGCTGTCTCTAAATCAAGGTGGAGAGGGAAAAGAATAGATCTCCCTTCACCTCTGAGACCAGTGAAGTCCAGCATCTCAGCCCAGAACTGTAGAAGCAAGGATGAAAGGTAGGGACCAGTGGGCCCAGGAAAGTCTTTGCAGCTGGAGTTACAAAAAACACCCCTTGTCTGGGAACAGCCAGACAGGTACCAAGAAAAGTATTTGAGAGCTCTTTGAGAAGAGGAAGGAGCTGGTACATCTGCAGCACTTGCTGTGGGATAGAAATTGACAGTTTAGCAAAATTGTTTCCAAAGGGCTTTAAATAACTCTTTTTAGGGCAGCGTGTAATTTCCAATAAAACACTTTATTTTGGATTCCTTTTAATGTAAAATAATTCAATTTGTTTGTATTGAGATGGCAAGCTTTATATGTGTCCCAGGGCAAGTGTGACCAGAACCCCCCTTGGGCACTGGCTTCTCCTTGTTTCCAGTACTGACTTCTCCTTGTTTCCAGCTATATATGAATACAAAGACAAATTTGATTTTTCTATTCACTTTGGCTGCAAATTGCTTAACACCCATTGGTTTGGATGAGTCTGTAATTGCCTACAGATCACAGACTGGCTTCGTGGAAGCTGTTAAAATCCTCAAACGTAGCACTATTGTTGGCTCTTCTTAAATTGTTACGGCTGCCCCTGTAAAAGAAACAGCAGATGTGTGGGGCCTCGTCCATCAGCTTTTTTCAGTATGAGAAAAATGAGTGAGTGGCGTGTGTTTTGCTAAATGTATTGTGTTTCACTTCGGTGGGCAAGCTTGTCCTACAAGCCCGTGGCAGGACAGCCACTGAGCAGGCAGTGTAGGCTCCCAGGAAATGCATCCACCTTGTACAGTAGGGCTGTGGCTCCAGGAGGGCTTGCAGCCTTGTCCTGCTGCAACTCTCGACTTTCGACCTGAAAGGCCTTGCACAAACCCCACCAAGTTCACTTCAAAATGTTCTCACAACTCAAGAAGACCTTGGAGGAGCACATCAAAGGTCGCCACCTTGTGACAGTTTTGTTGAGGCTTTTCTGCAGCTGCTGTGGCACGGCCAGGTGGTTTTGCCACACCCGCGGAATAGTCAGGGTGCAGATAAACACTGAAACTGGCTCCAGGTCCACTCCAGCAGGACCTTTCAGCTGGGTGCCATACAACCATGGCAGTGCTGCTGTGAGGGCCACACAATGTAAGATGTACTGGGAATTGGGGTGTGGATATGCTCAACTGATTAGATCAGCAGGCCTTATTAGCTTCTGCCCCATGCTAGCCCTCCTTCTTTCTTAAGTAACTCTCTGCAGGATGTTCCTAGTGTCTGAGGCTCTTGGAGGGTTCACTGACTCAGGTGCAATAGATCGAAGCTGGCTCCATGCTGTGTACACCAAGTGATTCTAAAGCACCTGAAAGAGTGCAAATCTAGCAGAACCAGTTCTAAGCCACAATCAATAAATCTTGGGCTTGAACTGACATTTGCTGAAGACAGTAGTGTGCATCTAAACTGCATTCACTGGAGTTTCTTTTTAGAAACTGTTTTATTCTGTTGGTTTTTTTCATTTTGGTTTAGTTTGTTGGGTTTGAGCTTTTTTGCTCTGTCACACTTTCTCATTGCACCAGGCAATAAACTGCTGATTAGAAAAAAAAAATTACCTAGCTTAGACAAGATGCTTCAAGTGTGCAAAAGAACTGGGAATTAAAATTTTCCTGGCTTGGGCTTCTGGACTGGCAGAGTGAAACATGTAATTATGTCCATCAACCTCCACCTAAACTATCACCCAAATGAGATCCTATCCAGAGTAAAATGTGCTTATATATCTCTCAGTGTCTCAACTTTACGTCTGAGGTTTTTTCCTCCTCAGTGAGGCATGATGATCTCCAGGGGCAATCCTGTCTTTCTGGGACAATAGCCCAATTTCGGCTGGGAGAGAAAAATGTGACTGTATTCTGAGTGCCGTTTAGAACAGCAGCAAAGCAGCAGAATCACAGCAACTTCTCCTGCACTGTAATTTGTGTAGCTCTGTAAATCTCTATTCCCTTTCCTTGGCCATAGATTGGCATGTGTCTTTGTTTTTCCCTTGGGAACGAACAGTACTTGCTTCAGTCATGTTGATTGGAAAATAACCCTTTATTTTTTGTTGGACCGTTTCTCAGCTGGATTGATTCCTGGTTCGGTTGTTTAGCTGCACAAGCACTTCTGACAGTGCAGTGGAAAGGGAGATGAGGGATCTGAGGGGGCAGCTGGAAGCACAGAGGACACAGGGCCTGTTCAGATCAGCCACATCAGCTCTGCTGCAAATGCCAAGCAGCATTTCTAAAAATTTCTAAGAAAATTTTTGTTGATTACCATGATAGTTACACAAGTATGGCTGTACTGGGACAAGCCTGTGTGAATACTTAATACTCTTAACTTTTTTTTTTCCTGGTACCAAAACTTGCTTTTTCAGTATTTCCTCCACCAGTTTAGTAGCTGCCTAAGAAGGTGCATAGCTGCATTGGTTTGCTTTCCTTTGCTTTAGCACAGAGCCTTATTTAAGAACCAGAATAATTACCCATATTGATATTTCAGTTATCATCACAGGTTGTCTGAGCATTGCACAGATAAGTGGGACTGTTCCTGCTTTTTGGAGACAATTTGTCATGCACTCTGCACTCTTGTGGTCACCTCCATGTGCCCTTTTTCCCAATTAAGATTTTTAAGGTTTTCATCACAGCTGTTAACAAGTGGAGCTGCTGCCTCCTGTCTTGCCAGGGGAGCAGGGGTGTGTGGGGCAGAACTGCATCCCTGAGCTGGTCGGGGACCCCAGCACAGCCCCCTGGCAGTTGCTAGGCAGCCACGAGCTCTGTGCAGCAGAGCCAGCACAGCCAGGCATTGCTAGGCAGCCTGAGCTGCTGGGGAGCACAGGAGTAATAAGATTCAAAATTGCAGCTTCAAGAATGCACAAGATAAGAGTGGCAAAGAATAAATAGTTTTACTGTATTTTGATATGACCTTTCTCTCTAATATATTTTCACTTGCAGGATTTGCCTTCTGTCTCAACCTCATTTTTCATAAAACTCTCTCCTCTTCATCCCTCCAGCATGCTTATCTTTGCTCCTCAGCAGTACTGTGGTGTCAGCAATCCTCCTTTGCTGTCACCTCTGCTACCCTTTTCTCCATCTGTCATCTCAGTTGTTCTCCTCCTGTGTTCCACTGGATCCCTTGTTCCTTTGGCCTCTTTAATTTTGGTTTTCATTCTTGCATCTTTCTCAGCTCAGCCTCTGGCCATCAGGTTGTCTCCTGATTTTTCTCTCCACTTTCACTGCATCAAGGAATTCCTCTCATGTTTTTCATTCCCAGCTCCCAATCCAGGTCTGTTCTGCTGCTGTCACTTCCAGCTACCCATCACAAGGTAGGCTTATCTTCTTAATCCCTCAAAATACTGCCAAGACATCCACTGCCCCAAGAACATGGGAAAGGTAGGGGATCTAGACCCTGATGATGCAGCCAGATATATGCAGAACCTCAAGAAAGCCCATTTCTTTCTCCTAGTCCTACCAGGGAAGATGGCTATTGTGTGACAAATGACAAGCTGACTTGCTTCTTACACCACTAACAAATGGAGCTAAACTGTTTTGTTATAAAAACATTTTGAGGAAGGACTGACTTTAGAGCAGCCACTTAAAGCAGGAGATGGACTTCTGGCAGTAATCCTTTTTATTAGCATTTTTTTTCATTCTTTTATTTTATGGCTTTGGTAAGGTAATTTAAATATGAAAAGAGCCATCTTATTGCAAGGGGTAGGCATGGAGTGAAAGTCAGCTTTCTGAATAGACCCATGCAGGTTTGGCATACTCATTAGAGGGTAAGTTGGGATTTCCTGAGTTAATAGCTGTTTGTTGGAGGATGGCAATCCTTTAAAATGGAAGAATTTCTTCGATATATATAAATGAAATAAAAATTTTCCTGGGAAAGGCTTTTCACCCTACATAGAGCCTCTGGTCAAAAGCAGACAGAGAGACATCTTGCCCAGGAAAAAGTAATATTTTCATAACTAGCAGTGAATGGGAATATAACAGACCCGAAGACAAGTCTCCTGTGACTCTGATTTGAAAGCAAGCGCTGAAAGGGTAGATGGCCCATATCACCAGTGTCCTACTTGCTCAGCTCTTTGGAGTGAGCATCCCTAACAGGAAGAAAAATGCTGCTTAAGGTCTTGGAAAATGTTTTGAAGTCTGAAAACTTTAGCATCATTTCTGTTCTGTTTTGCACTGCTTGATAAAGGCTATGAGAGTAGCAGGAACAAAAATGTTCCTGCAAGAATGCACATAGAGCCACCCCAGACTTAATGAGACTCACTGGCTCAGACATTGTTTGCAGAACTGTAACTGCTTTCTTGAGAAGCAGAGCCTAAGATGGCTTTGCAAATTCATGCAACACTGCAAAGGATGCCTTGAGACTCCTGCCTAGTGCTGAACACAGAGTTAATAAGCTCTTTTGGACTACATTTACCCCACACAGGACTGAAGTGTCTCTGGTGCTCCTTGGAGCAGCTCCACTATCTGTGTTTTTCTCTTCTCCATCAGTTCTCAGTTTCCTATGATCCCAGTAATGGAGAGCTAATTGTACTCTGCTATCACCTAGTTTATCCACACCTCAAATTTGATTACTTCATGCTCCTGGCTGTACCTGACTTACCTTATACATACCTAGACTAATTTATTTCCTATCTTCATTACTTAGCTTCTGTGTTTGGTGCAGTGGATGAATAAAAACCAGAAAACAGTAAACATCTGTATTTCAGAGCCAACATTTGAGCTACCTCTGTGGATTTTTAATTTTTTTTAACAATTAAAATTATTTATCTAAGTCAGTTTTTATTCTTAATAAAAAGAAATTAAAAGCTTATCAAAATGTCCTTAGCATAATGCAAAGCTTTAAAAGAATATATTATTGTGAAGATAATCTAATTGCACAATTGCAATTTTTCATTGTATTTGAGGAAATTTGAGCATGGATAGGAATTACTTTTATGTTCTTTCTATTTAAAAGATTGGTGTTTTTCTAAGCGCCACTGGTTTTTTTTTTTTGATGCAGATTAAAAGCATTTGTATTCTGTACTGATTAATTGGTGTGCCTCTTTTGCATTTAAATATATACTTCATTGAATTGCAGTTTTCCATCACAAAGCAGAAAAGAAAAAATAATTAAATGATAACATCGTGCTACTACAAAAGGAGTGCTATTTCCCCAATAAAAACAAATATTTGACAGCAATTCTGCAGTGATAGTATTACCAAGCACAGTATTTGGATGGCAAAATAAGGGACAACATAATAGTATTTTTTTCAGCAAGTGAAAACACATTACAGTTCTTGGGTCTGTTCCAGCTCCCAGTGAAACAGTAAAGCTTCAACTGGAAGCAATGCTGAGTCTGTAGGGTTGAGCAGTGTTTGAAAAGGACTATCTTCAATAGCACTGAAGGCAAAAGGGATCACATTGGATGCACAGCAACCTTCAGACGCAGTTGTCTACTAGAAAATCACTTCCACACTAAGATAGCATTGACATCCTGCTTGGTATCGTCCCAGTCAGAGCTCAAACACCGACTGTGCAGAAATGAGAGTAAAAAGTCATTACACATAGACTGAAGCTATTCTCTGTTGGGAACATTTAAAAATAAATCAGGCCACTTAGTGCATTCCAACAAAATTTAAAGGATAAGCTTTGGATATTCAAAGTAAATAGGAGAGTTTTTTCCTGTTACTTTTCCTTACATAACAGGAACAATCTCTTGTGCCTATGAGACTGATTACGTCTCAAACTTAGTTTAAGTATTAATCAATCTCAGCAACCACTTCTTGTTTCCTGTAGCATAATGCTGTAAAAATTGTCCTTTAATTACCACTAATGAAAGTTACCTGCAGTGAAAGTGAATATATGCCACTGGAAAATGGCTTGGTTCAGAGGGCAGCGAATGCAAATACGAACAATCTTAATGATGCACAGGCACAATTAGAAGTGAATATGTAAATTACTGATGACAGCTTCCTGCTATGCTCAACTATTTGCTGTCACCATTAGCTATGAATGTTTCGATTTATTTGGTCATAACCATAATAATCCCACAGTGTCTTTCTGGCCAGTGTGTTTCTTAAGGGTTAGGGACTTTTTAAACAGTGTCATTTAATAAATATCTACTTATTCAATATTAAAAATATTTCTAACATTCTTTAAAATAATTCTGAATGTGAGGTGAATAATTATGCATGCCATCACTTCCCTTTAAATGTCTGACTCTTCATTCTGTATCTGACATGTTTGTACTTCTCAAAATTTCTTCAATATGTGAGGTAGATCCTATCTAGGTTTTTACATCAATTGAAAGATGCCTCACGACTAGATATCTTTTCTTATATGCTAAGAAAAAAAAGACTCATACTGTTCTGACTGAAAAAGAGATCAAGATGATGTTTTACATGGAAGATGTATTATAGAGCCCACACTGCACTGTATGTGAAATTTGCAGTTGTTTCCCCTTGAAATGCTTTGCTTTTAGATGCTTATACCCTTCTCTGCCTTCTTTTAGCCCAAGTGGCACATATTTCTATTTCAGACTTTATTTTTCCCCTTCCAGGAATTTGTGAGACAGTAACAAGAAGTGCTTTCTGTAGCATCATTACAAATATTTCAGCCAAGAGTTTACACCCCCAGGAGCTCTCTGTTTCGAATGAGGAAGGTAGTTAGCAGAAGGTAGTTTCAGGGCCACACCTCCTGCTCTTCCTGAAAAACCTGACAACATTTTGTGAATTCCTCAAGTTTTAAAACTAATATATTTGCATATCTCAATAGCGTTTATAAGAGCTAGAATTTATCCGCTGAGGAACTGGGCTATGCTGATAATGTTCCACTGTGCACTGCAAGGGTCAAGGGATTTTCTCTGCCTTTTTGCCTTTTTTTTTCTTTCCTATACAATATCACTGTTATGGATTATGGCATGGAGGGATTGCATCCCCTGGCATCTGGAATGTAACAATATGATGAATTCTGGGAGAAGAGATAGTGGGGGCACTTGCAGGGACCAGATAGAAGGGGCATGTACAGGTGTGAAAGAGGAAAAGAGGAAGAAAAGGTAAAGAGGAACGATGATGAGATGAAGATTCTTTAGATATGTGGTGTCTGATCATGGCAGAGAAAAGGTGGGCTGAGGAAAGCACTAAAAAACTACAAACACTTCCCACACAGGATATAGACTTGGACTCAGGACCTTATTTTCCTTTGTTTTCTCACAATGGCCAAAAAAATCACAGGGATCTGTGGGCTACAGTCTACACTCACTGGCAATTACTCCTGCTATGTAAAGGTCATTTGCTGCAGATCTGAAAAATCAAATCCTGATGTTGGTACTTATATTGACCACACCCCAAACTCAGCAAGTTTAAACAATGTATTGGACAGTTAATCAGCCTAGGGAGTGTCACCATCTCATGGTCTTATGGATGTCATACTTGGCTGGGTATCATCATAGAAGCTACTAAAGGGGGCAGGTCCTTTTTATCCTAGAAAATTTGTTGAAACAGTCTGTCTTTTGAAAACTCCTTTGGTTTCCAGTGAAAGAAAAAAAAGTTTTGTAAAAAAAAGGTTGGGTTGAATATCTTTTCTCAAGTAGCTAATACACATAATTATAAATTATTTTCATTGTGTGGCCAAAAGGTTCCTTTTCTCGTTTCAGAGCATAGAATTCAGTATTCAAATGCTTTCTTGTTCTGCATTAGGAAAAGAGCAGCAAATCTGACATACAGTGCCTCTTTCAAAGATATTACATCTTCATAACTGAAAGTAACCTCTTTAGGTATTATTTACAATTGCCTCCTGCTATAATAGTCTATTAGAACAATAAAACTGCTATGAAGTGATTTCCCATTACAGGTCTGTGATGGATATAAACTACATCAGCCTGTAACCCAAGCCTGTAGCCAATGGTTCCATCGCTGCGGTTCAGCTGAGAGCTGGGAGGTGTTGGCTAAAGCAGCAGCCAGGCAGTCCCACCCCTACCACCTTCCAGCAGGGTCAGCACTGACCATCACACACAGGGTTAGGCTGGAGGCTGGCAGCTGCCAACATTCCCTTGGTGCATGGCAGACAGCTGCATTTTCTGGATCAGAGGATCACTTGTTTATCACTTAACCAGTATTAGTAAGAGTTAGCAAATGACAATGTGAATATTGTATATTATCAGTGCATAACTAAGATGCTAATAGGAAGGGCAAGGAAGTTATCCAGTACATATGTTGAATATGGCAAAATTGGCCTCTGTACTTTATATCCAGCTTTTTATATGCTCTAATTTTATATGTACCTACTGAAAACGGCCTGGAGCTTCCAATCCATCAGCTGTCAGAGAGTTCCGCAGCCCGCTATGGTGCTGGACAACTTGTGCAATGGTAAGGGTGACACTGCCATATAACTTTTCACAGATTTGCATAGAAATGTACTTTTCAAAGGTTTAGTGAAGCCACAGGGGTATATATTTATTTATAAGTGCCTAGGAATAAGGGTCACAGCAACGATCTAACGATTTATGTATAATCCATTGCTAGTGCTTATTCACAAAATAGACTGTATATATTCTACTGTCTAATGCATAACTATTTTTGTATGAAAGGTTTTAATCAAATAAAAGGAAATGGCCAGAGAAAATCAACGAAGCTGGTGAAAGGGCTGGAGAAAAAGTCTTACAAGGAGCAGCTGAGGGAGCTGGGGTTGTTTAGCCTGGAGAAAAGGAGGCTTGGCAGACCTTGCAACTCTCTACAACTGCCTCAAAGGAGGTTGTAGCCAGGTGGGGGTTGGTCTCTTCTCCTGGGTAACAAATGACAGGATGAGAAAAAATGGCCTCAAGTTGCACCAGGAGAGGATTAGATTGGATATTAGGAAAAAATGTCTTCACTGAAAGGGTGGTTAAGCACTGGGAAAGGCAGCCCAGGGAACTGATGGAATCACTACCTTTAGAAGTGATTTCCTTAGAAGAAAAAACATGTGGATGGGGCACTTCAGTGGGGAACATGGTAATGCTGGGTTAATGGTTGAACTTGATGATATTGGAAGTCTTCTCCAAATTTGACAATTGTAGGATTCTAAGTAATTTTTATTCATATGCAGAGTAATACCAAAACTATTATATCAGTTTCAAATTCGTGCCTTAATTTGTGTTGGAAATCTCACAATAGCAGGCTGGATTTTGTGTGTTCCTCCCCCTTCTCCCCATGCTAAGCAGATTTCTCCTATCATTTGTCTTCTGAATTTGTGTAGGAAAACTTCAAAATGATAGGACATGTTTTGCCCTCAGCTGGCATGTATTTATATATTAAAGCAATATACCACTATCTGAGACATCTCATATTTCTTATCATTCTCTTTTAGTTACAAGAAAGAGATTTAGTCACAAGAGGGTTTATTTTCATATGAATAAGTAATCTGAAAGCTAAATTCAGGACACAAAAGCAATAAGTCTGTGATTTTAGCTGTAGGATTAATATTAATTTCTTCCTTCTCACTATTCCTGATATTTAGAAATCTGATTTGATATTTGATTGTATTAGTCAATAATTAATCCAGAATAATTTAGCACATCTCCACTTAAAGTTACCTGGTTTTGCTCAACCATTTCTCAATATCATGCTTGTAGAAAGGAAAGGACAGAAATCTTGAACACTATAAAACATACTGCCACATCTGTTATGCAGGGAGGGCTGTGTTACATGATGAAAGAATTAATCCTATCTATCTACTTAATACACGAGTTTAGGACACACCTGACTTTTTGTGCAGGTGTGAATGGATAAATGTGTCTATCTCATAAATATCCTGCTCCAGCAGGATAGAAATACCTGTTACTGTACTGCCAAAGTGCTTCAGCTCAGCTGTGGGAGCCTGGTTCTTCAGGGCAGTGTAACCAACCCCAGACACAATCCCAACTGTGCCGTGACCACAGAGGTTTGCTCAAACATCTGCATCCATGCAAGAGGCTTGTGCTGGAATTGTTTTGTGACCAAGACTTGGCCATCTTCGCACAGCCCCACCAGGACAAATTTGTAACAGGGACTTGTTCAGCACCTTTAAGATGTTTGACTCCTTTATTCTGGCTGGAAGGAGTAGAGGAGCATTAAGGAGAGCAGTTTCAGAGGCAGATCACAGGGGCAGCAATCAGCAGCCGTAGATGTGCAGGAGATGGTCACCTCAGCCTTTTGGAAGTAGCTGGCAAGGAATTTGTGAATGCAGCCTGAATTTGTGGAAAGAGGTTTTAAAAATTATTTACTTTATTAAAATGTAATTTGCCTCTGTCAGTTAAAACTCAGAAAAGCTTGAAAATTAGTAATTTGTTCTATTTTGTTTTTCATTCCCAGCCTTGGATTGAAGGGGGAATTCTGTTATGCTACAGGGTAAGTTGACACCCTTGTTCTGGCACCATCCTGCTCCTTTGAATAGAGCCTGACCTGTGAGCTATTCTGATAAATGAAGACATTTTGTGCACACATGGTGTGCATTTTAAAGAGCTTCAGTGTGCTAACAAACTGCTCTGAATATGGTGGGTCCCACCAGAAAGCACATAATTTGAAGCACATGGGAAAGAGATGCTGACCTGAGGAAGTCAAGAAGGTTCATTTGCAATAATTGAACAGCCACCACAGAGCTGCTTTCTAGGATGGCATGAGCTTTCACTTGCTTTTACAACAATTTAAAATATGTTTTCTCAAGTCATTAACGGTCACTTTTTGATACCTCTTTTCAAAATATACAGACCCATTGATTTAGGGGCTTAACCTGTTTCTTTGTGCCTTCAAATTGCCCATTTCAAGACACGTAAGACAACTTAATATTTTCAATATCTGTGGTTAAAAATGTAATAATTTCATAATTATTGTGCATATTCATTCTGTTATAATTGATTCCCTATACCAGCTATGCCACAGATTCTTTAATGAAATATATTACAATGATGCTTTGGTGATGCAGATGACAGCATCCAGCAATCATGAAGCTCTTTCATAATGATTTAGAAAATATCCATCCTTGAGTCCTACTGTGAATGCAAATCTGAGTTAAGAAATAAGGGGAATGGCAGGTGGCAGGAGAATAATCACAAGGCCAGGATTCCTAACAGCCAAGGGCTTATAAATGTACATGGGACATTGAAGATCAGGTTGGATGGGGCTCTGGGCAACCTGGTCTAGTCACAGATGTTCCAGCTCATTGCAGTGGGTTTGGACAAAATGACATTTAAAGGTCCCTTACAACCCAAACTATTCTATAATTCTGTGATTTTATCAATAGCTCATAATATACTCATCAATCTCATATAGAACATCACTACTTTATAATGTATGTACAAATATACATGTGTATTGTTGGTCATTGCACTGTTCCCTCTATTATAAACAACAAATACATTCTCCAAAAACTTAACTATTTTAAAACTTTTTGAAAAAGAAAGTCAGTAGATAGTATCTGCAGTACCTTTTTCATGGCATAAGATTCTGGAATAGAGAACGCTACTAATCAAAAGCTTTAATCACAGTGTTTAAAACCCATATTTTTATTTACATTAAAAGGAAAAACAAGGGAGATCTAGTTATCTTCATCTTCTAAAATTAGATCTTCTTAAATAAGCACATACAAGTTTAATCACATCCAAGAATTTTAAATGAGCCAGCAAAGAGTGTTATGGACTGTTAATATTCATTCTCAGACAGTTTTCAAACATTGGAGGAGTTCCAGAGCACTGAAATAGAGCAAAGGTTTTGCCAATATTGAAAAGAGATATATAGGAATTATAGTCCTATCAACTTAATATTGATCCCATGTATATGACAACATGACTAACAGGAGATTCCACTAAGAAAGAATTAAAGAAGAGCAATTTAATTAATGCAAATCAATAGGAAGGTATGGAGAAGTATACATATTTTTAGGATAATCAATACCCTTTTGTGTGAGAATATAAGTTGAATAGATAAATGTGTTGTAGAAATGTATTTATACTTCTGTAAGATATTTTACTTTCTATAAAATATCTAACTTGATAAAACTTTGAGAAACCACAATAAAAAATTTAAAAATAATTATCTTAATAGAAAATCATTATGGTGCATATTAAATTAAAAAAGGCTGATAGGCTTCAAAAGTGGCCATAAATGGTATATTGATCTTGACTCCTTGTTGGTTAACTTATTTTGATTAGCCTCCAAGGACACAATAAAATCATGGCTGATAAAATTTGCACAAAGCACAGTGATAAAGACAGAGACAAATAATCAAAAGAGCAGACTGACATGATAGAACAATCTGATAAGCTAGTTTCAAAAATAGCAAAACTGATTGCAACCCAATCTTGTTCCCACCACTCCAAACAAAAGCTTTAAAAGTACACACTTATAACAAGGGTCCTCGACTCCAAGTAGGGTAAGATGATCCTGTGCTTTGAGGCCTTCACCCACCTCTGTATCCAAAAGGGCCAATGAATTCTGGACTCAAGAGTGAGAATACTGAGTTTGGAGAAGGCAATACTTCAGCCTTCTATTGCCTCTGGCATTAATACAAGTACCTAGTAGCAGTGTCAATGATTCACAAAAGATGTTAAAATATTGGAAAGACATAGCAGTGAAAGAATGAATTCACGGGAGTGAAAATGTTGAATTCAATTATAAATAAAAGAAATCCAAGAGCTGCTTGATTTCTATTTATACAAATTTGTAGGATTGTTGGAGAACCCTTCAGGAGCATAATAGGGAGCTTAGTAATCTAGTAGACATGGCTGCATAAGGATTAAAACCTGATATTTTTAATATTTTGCATGGCATTTTACTATTATGCAGGGCATATTTTGCTGTTCTGTTTCTTTTGCATGGCAAAATGTAGTATTGGTATTTGTTTTCAGGATGTGTTAATCTCTATGCCACTGAAGACTTGGGCTCCTTAATGAGTACATCTTAGGTTGGAGACTTATAATGCCTCCGAAAATTGCCCTCTGCCCTCTGTTAGATAACCTACTGTGAGAGATTCCAATGTAATTGCTGTCACAGTGATGCAACCACCCAGCTCCCCACTTACTTTGGGCTGCATTTCTGTCTTTATCTGCAGCAGACCTTTAAACACCCCTCTTTAGGTGCATTCAAAGACTTTAATGGATTCAAAGATCATTTTCATTTTGTATAGCTAAATTGTCTCTATTTCTTGGGTTATTTTAAAAAACCAACAATAATTTGCTTAGAAATCTATTCAGCAAGTTCTTTGATTTTTTTCTAGTTTTTGGGAAACAAAATTGACAGCTATCTTTCCTCATTAATCTATCATTAACAGAAGCTTTGATATTAAGTTTCTCATGCTGAACATATGTTATAGTGATCAGAATATTTTAGTGCAAAGAAAAGTAAAAACCACTTAAGACACTTGATTTCCTTTTTATCCATCCTATTTATTCATACAATATTTTTCTGCTTTAGAATACTCAGTCTAACAATTACTTTTTTGTTTTAAATGGCAAAACCCATGAGGTCCTGATCTTGAGATGGTGTACGTTGTTGTAGTTCACCCATCTATCCCATCTAAGCAAACTGTAGAGGACTTGTCACCTCAAAACTGTGAAGAAAAGACAATGCCTTTATTTCAGTTGAGCAGAAATGACCTAACAGTAGAAACTGAAACAGCTCCTGAATGTCAAACTTCTTTCCCAATAAAGCTTCCCAGATAAATTTCATTAGAAATGTCTTGCAGCAAACGTGATCTGAATATGAGAGTGAAAAATCTGTGGTTCATAACTGGAAAAGTGTCTAGCTGGCACTGATTTCTACAGAAGTCTGATCTTTACTACGACTGGTACAGCACAAGAGCTGGGTGCTTATGGGGATTGCAATGAAGTGGGGGTTCTGTGCTGAGACACCCAATTAAACTCAGTCGCAAATCCTTGTGAGAGCTTGTTGGAGTACTCACTCCAGTAATTCACCAGTCTGTTGAATTAGGTTGTTGAAATCCATTGACCAAAGCCACAGTGGTATATTTTCTGTCTGGATAAATATACACAATGATAAACACAGGCTTGAAAATACTTGAGATGTTGGCCAGTTATATTCCAGGCACTGCACACTGGTAAACGTGTTTTGTGAAAAAATCATTAAAATAATCAAATTTTCACAAAGTTATTTTTCAGATTTGCTAGAAAGAATAATAAAATTCTTTTGCTAGAATTTTAACAGAATATGCATAAAGTAAGAGTGCTTCATTTTTTCCCCTTTCCAGATACTGAAAAAAAAATATCACAAGAGCTGTCTGGCTATAAATATGCCATTGCATAAGCACATTAATATGATACAGTCACAGTATTTAGTTTGCTATTCCCAAGAGGCAAATTGCACAGGGATAGGCTGCTAAAACTTTAGCAGCAGTAGCTGAGAAGACAAGAAGCACAAATGTCAAAACAGAAATAATATACCAGACACAGTTCAATTTTTCAGAGTCAAATTCTTACTCATTTGCATTATGGAAATGTGTAACACCAGAAATATTCCCAAATCAATCAAGTAATTCCGGATTTATATCACTGTAAATGACAGCACAATTTGACCTCCAGAAATTGTGTATTTTACTGAAGGGAAAGGATTAAGTATTTATTATGAGCTGTCTTCTGTTGTTTATAATAAGCCACAGTTTGTCATAGCTGCCAGATGAAACTACATACTTTTCAAAGCTCAGTTTATGACTCTGTAAGGGAACAGGATTTTTAAAACGTTCTTTCTAGAATATGCAAAATCTGAACAATTCTCTTATAACTATCTGGCTGGCTCTACAAGAATAATACCTTGAGGCAGTAAGGAAAACTGAACTTTATTAAAAATTTCATCAAAGAGATGAATAGTAGGCTTGGAGAAAAAAAGAAGGGCTTAAGACACAATATGGCATTGCATTATACTTTAGAACCTACAAAGATATAAACCTGTGAAGGGTTTTGACTTCATAAGTGCTGTGTACTTCAATGCAAAGTCAAATGCTGCTGAATGCCTTTGGAAGTATGATCATATTTTGTTCTTCAAAGAGCATTTTATGAAACGGATCTAAGCTTATACTCTTGTTACTCCATCTACTTTTTTGATGTATGTGGGAAGAGGGGGAACATGGTGCAAAACAAAAACACAGGTTGAAATATTGGTCACTGAAAGACCTGAGATACCTGAATTGAATAGCTCAAAAGAGATTTGAAATGGGATCTGTTACATTTAATGCCTTTGACAATGAGGAGGCTAATCCTTAGGCAAAGAAGCCATTAATAATAGTTAAAAATAATTCCATTACTTAATCCCGAACTGTGAAATGAATGGGTATTTCTAGTTGAGTTAATAAGGGGTGTAACTGAACCTTGGAAGGAAACTTCTACCCCCAAAAGCATTCTTGTTTATGTCAAACTAGTCCTTTGCCCAAAGGGCTTTTCCTGACGAGCAGGGATTGGCCTACATAAGTGAAAAATTTCACCCTCTGTTTTTGCCTTATTCATGGTAAGCAAATAGGTTTTTTTCTCCAGAGCTGTTGGTTTTGACACAAATATCCTTCATGATTTCATTAAAAAATCCTTTAAGTAAATGTTATTTGAAATACTAGCCTTTCTACTATAAACAGTGTAGAAAGTTGCTCCTTACAAAAAACTCTTCCCTTCTAAGACATCTTTCCATTCTTCATCAGCATGTAGATTTGACTTAGAAATTGTAATGCTAATTTAGTTCTTCATAATTATGACTATTAGGTCTTAAATAATTCATCTTTCCTCCCTGCTGGATTACATACTTCAAAAAGTAAGCCTTGCTAAAATTACATGCTCTTGGATCTGGTGGCTTACAGAACTTGCTCATAATGCATATGAGACTATGGTCCACTTTCTTGAGAACATTTCTAAAGTATTCTGTAAAATACACTGCTGTGATTCAGACCCTTGAGGGAGCAATAGGCATAATTGGTTCCAGTTTCAGCTTTTCACTTGCATAATTTAACTGACTCCTTTGTCCCTCAAGTAAAATGAAGGTGCTCTTCAAGCTGGGCTGGGGTGTAGCTCAGCACTGGAAGCAACTGCTAGAAAACTAATGCAGTAGGATACATATGAAAATTATATGAAGGGACAGTGGCAGCTCACAAAGGGCACAAAATGAGAATTGTAAGGTAGTTTCACACATCAGACTTTGATAGACTATCCTGTGGCATAACAGCACTGAACTCGATAACCATCCCTAATGCACCTGTGAAGGGTAAGGTCTAAGGTTACACTCAAAATCATGCTTGTCTGCCTTTTCTTCAGAGATCCCCTGAATATATTCCTTCAGCAGCACAACAGCATGCTTCCACACGTGTCTCAATGCTGCCAGGAATGCCTCATATTAGTGATTCACAGACTCTCCATAAGTAGTTTGTGAAACACCAAGTGAAGAGGAGTGTGAGAATTGCAAATCACTCAGGCGTATCAAGTGTCACACATTGCACTCGCTGCCAGATCACACTGGGAGCAGTGGGCCATGGTCTCTCCTCTCTCTCATCTCAACTGATGGGCATCATTGGTCCCTCTTCCTGTCACAGTTCCCAAAGTTTGGCTTCTCATACATTGGATCACAAAAAAAGTAAGAGGTCATACTTACGATTACTTTGTAAACTGCGCCTGTGGAACAATAGAAACACAGCCCAGTTTAACACATATATCACAACTGGATGTTGCAAGCATGTAATATAATTTTGTTCCCTAAAGAATGGAGCCTAGGTCCTCCTTGAGGTAAAGCTGCAGATGCATTCCTGGCAGTCTGTGAGAGATGAGAGGGTCTTCTTTATTACCTGTACTCCACATTTAATTATTGTTAACTCTCCGTGGAAGTCACAGCACTGAGAATGCAAAATATACGTAAAGACATCTAATAACGATGCTAATTAGTATTAAATATGAGCATTAAAATTAACTAGTCATTTGTGATATGTTCTCACAATATGTTCATCGGTGCTCAAAATTTGCCTCTCATTTACTATTTCATGCTTATGATGGTACTGATTATTTTGGGTTACTTCAATTACCTCATTCTGGATCTGCAGATCTTACACTCTCACACATCTTCAGTTCAAAGAGGATAGCTGCTGTTTCTGCACGCAGCCATTAAATAGGTTGTCATTTGCATCTCTTTTAAAGCCTACTTCCAGTGAAAGTCTGGAACATTCATTATAAAAATGCAGAGTGCATTTCTCTTAAATCAATTAAAAGGCAAACATTGTTATGGATTGTCTCAGATAAATAGAATTTATACATCAGCTGGCCTCACAAAAAGCTCCTAGTTTTTGTATTACTTTTCTGAAATTAACTCCTTGCATGCTCAAAGAATACAAAGTTCCATTTATCTTCAAAAAGCACTTCCCTTTGATCTGAGCTTCTGTCATTCCTACCTTCATGGATAAAAAATGATGATAGCTCTTAGTATGAAGCTCAAGTGCTTTAGAAATCTAGCACTCAAAATGAAAAATGCAGAGAAATTATTCTGTAACATTCAGGAGTGGCACAGTGCTCATAACACGGGTTCATCATTTGCCCAGTGTGGGGGAATCCTATCTGAACACCTCTGGACGTGTCAGCTTCTCTCCAGCAAAGCTCTCCCCAGGCCAGCTGGCTGCTGACCTTGTGGAATGTACTAGCTCAGCGGACCTGGGGCTGATCTGCTCTAATTCCCTCTCTCTGGAGATTTTCTTTCCCACCAGAGGGCATACACTGTGAGCACACAACTGCCTTCAGAGGAATTTAAAATATATATTGTGTACTAGATAAATGAACTGACTTGAATGCCAAGATTTTGTACTCAATTCCATTCAATGGGGCTATTAATTCATCCTGTTGCTCGCTGGGTAAATTATTCCATTTGCTACAAAAGCAGTTGGTTTAGCATACTTTTGTTTGACTTTGCAGAGTGCTTGATGCACAGCGCTTTTGAATAAGGCCATTCATTTATTTAGCTACCGAGCTAACTGGTAGTACTGTGCTGGTATTCACCCACATCTCTGGATACCATGGAAATAGTTGCTCCCTGGGTTCTAGGCATGCCTAAAATTTTAATGCAAATAAGAGGCATCAAAACTATTTTTAAAAATGTGTCTGCAGTGGTAATTTAGGTGACTCGAGTGGGACTAGGTGCGGGTGTGAGGATGGTAGTGAGGAGGGGAGGCAGCAGCACGGGAGGCTGCCAGGGTGCTGGGTGGTAGATGCCCTGAGGATAACTGAGGGCCGCAAAACGGGTGGATTATGGCACGTTTTGAAATGTTCATTTTCCTGTATTGTAGCAACACAAGCACGGGGGAGAGAGGGTAGAAGAGGAAGACGGAGGAGAGAGAAAGAAACTACGTTTCCCGGCGTGCCCCCGCGGCCTCGGGGCGGTGCGGGAGGAGGGAAGGGCAGGGAGCCGCTGTGTGAGACGTAACATGGGCGCCTGAGGCCGGGGCGGAGGTCGGNGGGCGGGCACCGGGAGCGGGCAGGGCCCGGCGGGGCGAGGCCGCGGGGGGATCCGGGCAGCGGGGCCGCCCCGGCAAAGGCTGGAGAAGCGCAGCAAAGCTCGGCAGTAGTGCTGCTCCCCGCCTCTCGGGGAAGGCGCCGGCTCGGGGGCTTCCGAGCCCTACCAGGAGCTCCTCAGTCGGGCACCTGGAGCAGGGGAGCTGTCAGCTCCCCTCTATGTCAGGCTCCTTGAAATCCTGAAGTTGCTTTAACAAAGCTGTTACCGAGAGTTCCCCTCTGCTGAAAGAGTTAACAAATTGGAAAAGAAAAAAAAATCAGAACGTATCTTTTTGATAAGAATTATGATGATAATTTTTTAAAAGTTGTTTATTACATACATCATTCATTCTGGTGTAAGTAAAATCAGATTTTTTTGAGGTTCTGAGGTAAAGGTCACTGTAAACTTCTAGTGATTAGAATCCAACCTCAAGCTACTTGATTTAATGGATTGATTATGAATCATCTCTGCCAGCTGTTAGTTTTACATTTACAGTTTCTGCCTCTACAAAAGTGTGTTTCACAAAGGAAGAAGAGAAAACCAAATCAAGAGGTATAGTGAAACTGTTACTGAAAGTGTTGTCAAATACCGAAAGTAAACAAAAATACTGCAGCAGGCTGTGTTTTAGGTTAATGGCGTTTGCCTGGTTCGGTTCTTTTTTTTTTTTTGAGTTCTAGAGGCTCTCAATAAGTTATCATTTGTTAACAGTAAAATGACTTGCAAGATACTTTGTTTACCCGGAGGTAAACCTCTCCCTTTAAATTGGGTGGAAGGACATTGGCTGTATGTTACTTATTACCTTTTTTTATTCTAATTGTGGAGTCTGACCTTTGCAGTAGTAAAGGTTATAGTCCTTTAAACTCCATCTGAAACCTGCTGTTTGTACAGTAAATATTTTCAGTGGTTCTGGGTAGATGAGGTGAAGATGTTCTCTGTTGACTTACATTGTACTGCTGTGAATCAGGCTGTAACAGGCTGCAGGCTGTTTTCTCACAGAACTATTAAGCTTGTAAAATACTTACTAATATTCTTGATGACAATTCAATTTTATTTTAAAATGCTTTCACTAGGTTCATTCCAGCCAACGAATGAAATGATGCTCAAGTTCTATAGCTTTTATAAGCAAGCAACCCAAGGACCCTGTAACATTCCTCGACCTGGATTTTGGGATCCAATTGGTAGATACAAATGGTAACTTTTCACGAGTTGTTGTTCTGGGGATTTTTTTTATGCTTGGAGTGGAGATGTTTAGAAGAGTAGCACTTGGAGAAAGAAACTCACTAAACTTTTTCTTTTTTAAATAAAAAGAACCTTTGTAACCTTTGACACTTGAATTAGTTTTCTGTGGTATTCCAGCTTTCTAGCTCAGATAATTTATAACTTTGCAGAGTTGCAGGTGGAAACGTTCCCCTTGATTTTACAGGTGGGCAGGGTTTCTTGGAAACCACCATCATGGTACCTCTACAGTGTTTATCCCATGTTGTAAAATTAAATTTTAAGTGCTCTGCAGAATGAGTGATGTGGATGAGTGTCTGGAGTTCTTCCTTCTTGAGTTTTAATGTGTCATGTGAGCCTGAAGTAAATAAGTGCTCACTGGCAACCACTAATACAGCTTTGAGCTCTTGATGGGGAGGTTGGGTTTATGTGTCTTTCTGGTTTGTCTGCTCAGTGGCAGGGCTTCCCACTATCTGTGTTTGCCTTGTCCTGGGAAGACTTCTAATTCACCAAATTGCTAAGTTCTCTTCAAAAAGCCAATGTGAATGTTTTGTTTATAGTATTTTAATGATGGTTTGTCCTGAAGAACAATTATTATTGCTGTGTTATGGTCATGGTGGTCTTGGGAATCTGTGAAATGATTCCTAGGACTTTTTTTTCCTCCTTCCTTCCTTCTCAACCTCCCCAAGCTGGAGTGCAGGGGACAGACACGGGCAGTGAGCTTTCATCCACCTGGTTGGTTGTAGCTGGAATGGGAGCCACCAACCAGTTGGTGGTTTTCTGAGTGGGACAAATACTCTTGTATGTCAAATTATGTGCAAGGCTGAGGAAGTGTTTTATTGCAGTCTGTGTTCTGACAGATTCCTTGTGCAATACTGATAAATTTGGTTAGGGTTTTCTGTCTTGCAGAATTGGAGAGGGGAAGATTTTATTTAGGTCATAAGTAGCTGCTGTGGTAACTATTTGTCTACTAGACTGATGTGTCTTTGCCCAGTTGCTAAACTCAAAAAGGACAGATTTTTCTTGTAGCTTGTTCTACCTGAGTGACAGCTGTTTTTAAGTGCTGGCTGAAGTGTCCGGGCCTGTTTGTTTTATACAGCAGAGGATCTTAAACTCAACTTAGTCAAAAGGGTAATGTGTGTGTCTCATATCTGGGCTTATTTACAACTTACTGGGTACAAAATCGTAGGTAGTCAGTGAGGAACTCCTCAGTACCCAGTCTGTTCAGTTTGTTGCTTCTTCTTCCACTGTGTGATTATCCTAGCAAATTATGTATTTGTATGTTAACTTTTATCAGAGAAACTTTGGACCTTACATAACTGACCCACTTTAGGCTAAGTTGAAAAAAATCCAGTATGTGCTGAAGATACTGAAGGTGTTTGTGACTTTCTTTCCTAGGGATGCTTGGAGTGCCTTGGGAAACATGTCCAAAGAAGAAGCCATGATAGCCTATGTTGATGAAATGAAAAAGGTATGTTTATTAATGAAGGGATTTTCTAGAACAAATGTTCCAGAAATATAGGAATGTGAGGTGGGTCTTGCTGACTATTACTGCCAAAGCTCCAAATGAGTTGTCCCCTATGTGAACTGTTACATTTCAGTACTATGCTGTTTGGCCTGTGGGGAGAAGAAAATTACAAAGTTCCTTCAAAAGCTACAGAATTTGTGTTGTTTTCAGAGAAACATGAGAGCTCTATCTGATATGAAGCTTAAATGACAGAGCTAAAGAAAGTGAAATATTGAAATCATGGTAAAGGGGACATTAAGGAAAAATACCTGTACTGCAGACTGCCTCAGTTCTTAGAGCTGAGAGAGGCAAGTGATCCTTATCCTGGAAAAGAGACTAAAACAACTTTCCAGAAGGACTTCAGGAGAAAAGGTCTCACTCTCGTGACTGGAGACATGAATATAATCAAATATGTAAACTTAATAATTTTCAGTTTTTCAGGAAGAACTCAGCAACCTGAATTCTCTCTACTTGTCATGAAAATATTCTGTGTATATTATAGTTGCAGTGAAACTATTAGCATTGAGTAATGTGCTGTGCTTTCAAATAGATGTGTAACTTGTAAACAGTCACAGTTACCTTATTAAGCAGGAATTGCAGCATTAGCTAAAATAAACAGAGTTAAAGTTTCATCTCTTTTCTTAACTAACCCGTTTCACTGCAGTCTTTTCACTGAAACTTTTAGAGATTACCTTTCCAGCTTACTCATTATTTGCTGTCAATCTGAATAAAAGTATAATTGTAATCTATTATTATAATAGATTATAATAGGTTATAATCAAGGGGAAAAAGTTCTACTCCAAATACACTTGCTTTTTTCCTAGGCCACTGTCTTGACATCAGACTCCGAATCTGTGTAATGGGTGATACAACAAAAATTTTTACTAGGCAAGGAGTTGGAGTCTGATTTACTGTTCTTTTTCCTGTCTGTAGTTTTGGTAATTTAGTTCCTGCTGCTATTACTGTTTCTACTTTGAAATGAAAAATAAGCAACTCCAGAAAACACAAAAGGCCAAATACTGTTTGCTTGATTAAAAATCCCACTAAATTTTAATAATTCATTTGAATATGTGTTGGTTAGTTGTCAACAGAAGAAACACGCGGGTCACAAAGCAGCAGTGGTTTCACCAGGCAGGACCGATCAAAAGCCCTGCCCTTCTTTATTTACCTATTTTTATAGGTTTCTAAGGACAGTTAAAGACTGGTGAAAGGGGTCAACACCTCTGAAGGTTTACAGGATAAAGACATGGTCAATCATCTTTCTCCACCCCAGGGAAAGGAATGAAAAACAATTCCACAAGTGTAAAATAATTCTGGCTGGTTAAGGAAAACAAGGACCATGTTTACAGAACAAGCATAGGAAACTACAGCTACAATGTTACAGCTTATGGGGCCCTGTAAAACCAGGGCGACAAATATGTACCACAAGATTTAGTGCTTCATTTCAAATTTTGGATTCAATATGTGTTGATATTTCACTAGATTACCTTATTTTTTTTTTTTCAATGCAGTAAACTGGTTAGGTCAGGACACTAAAATTAAGTGAAACTGCAATGTTTGTTCTAAAAAAACTCTAGTAAGCCTCCTGTGAGGAAGTCTGCTTTTATGACCCTAATGAACTACAAATGTTCCGCTTCTGTGCGGATTACATGTAGGGATTGGAGAGCCAATGACTTCTTGCCTTGCTCAGCTTTGAAACTGGGGAATCTGCCCTGCTTTGGTGCTGTTTCAGCTCCCACATTTGGAATACTGGCTTCAGCTTTTCCATCCCAATTGATTCTACTTGAAATGTCAATGGAAGTGCATTTTAGATGGATCCACTGGGTTGTTCTATCAGTACATACTGCACTAATCCTCATGGGCTTACTCTGGGCAGTCTGCTATTGCTGCATAGGTATCCATGTGTGAGGGGGCAAAAACCCACTGGTATGTTGATACCCCAGGACTGTGTCTAAGGCTGTATAAGACTGCCATATTCCCCCAGCCCTGGGGCATTCCCTAGCATTTGCACATTGTGTTTGGGCTATACATGCATCAGATGACCCTGCCACAAAATTCTAGATTTGTTTTGGGGTTTTTTCCCTCAATGTGGTAACCTTGAATATCACAGCTGAGGAATGTGTCTGGCTGGGTAAGGTTTTGATATGCTGGTGAGAGATGACCAAACGTCTTAATTTCACTTAAACAAAATGCACCTGAGCTCAGATTCAAGGTTAGTTTGTTTCCAGTAGCATTTCTGAAATTTTATTTTGCAATACTATTTTAACTAATTTGTTTACATTTCAGATACATTGTTAACACTTCATGCTAAGTGATATCCTAGCATGAAGCGTTAACACTATATGGTGTTTCTAATTTAAAACATGAGTATGTATGAATTGTGTGAGATCCAAGGAAAATAGTAAATCAGGATACACAATAACTTATTTTCACTTTCAAATTTTGAGATTGCTTAATAGGCCCAGTGGCTATATAAACAAGCAGTTACCTATGTTTGTGGCAGCATTTTCTCTTTTTGTGCTCACCTAAAAGCAGTTAGAAAACATTCTGAATTGCTCTAAGTAGCACAGAATATATTGAGGTCTATTTAGAGTACATGAAGAGCAGTAATGTGCAGACATCACAGAAATGCATGTGTGAAACAGTTTACAGAGCTGGCTATAGAAATAAATACATAACAAGTGCAAGCCTTATTCTGGAATAGGCTTCTTGTTTCTC
Organism: Drymodes brunneopygia; assembly: GCA_013400955.1. NCBI lineage: Eukaryota > Metazoa > Chordata > Aves > Passeriformes > Petroicidae > Drymodes > Drymodes brunneopygia. The sequence continues at coordinate 68,245 of VZTZ01028704.1, read as the reverse complement.
CCAATGTTATTGAAGTAAAAAAAAAAATAAAGCAGTCACAAAACTGTTCAATCTCTGTTTTATATCCAGCTCTGTATCTGAGCATTTCTCTCTAACAAAGAACAAATTACGCACACTGAACAGATCAGAGAAGTGGCAGCAAAACTGCAGGTCGATAGAATTATTGTCTCTTGGTATCGTTGACTGATTTGCAGGTGTTGCCTTGCTAGGTGTTAGCCTGTCTGGAGCTCCTGCTTTGTGCAGTAACGCTGTAGCTTTTGCTTCTAGTGCTTGCTGGCGTGCTTGGTGCCTTTGAGCAGCATGTTCTGTGGCAGTGTGTACCTTCAGCTGTTGCTTTCTTGGTGCCCTTCAGGAGGAGGAGGTGCAGTGTAGCTGTTAGTTTGCTTCAGCCTGAGCTTTTAACTATAGCTATTGCCACTTTTAAAATATTCTAACTAAAAAAAGTAGAGAATGAAAGAGGAATAAAGCTATTGGCAAAAAGCTTGTTTGAAAGGACTTAAACTAGAATGGGACAATAATACCGTGTGCTTTTAAAATAGTGTCCAACTATTGAATATCTTCTGCTTAATTTATTTTAGATTTAAGATTTTCCATTCCTATCATATGATCAAAGGTATTGTTTTTGTAACTTAAAATGAAGAAATGCTCCAAATGACTTCAGGAGCAGAACTTGGTTCTAGATTGTTCTTCTCCTAGGCATGTCTTTGTGCTATCTCAGTTTTGCTGTATTGTGTCCATTTTTTTGTTTAGGCTTAGAAGTACCTAGTAGTGCACTTCTCATCTGCTCCTTATGTTCCATTGACGATGGCAGGGTTTGGCAGTACGAAGAATCCTCTAAGACAAAAAACCATTTCCGTTTTATTTTTTCAGTGGGAAGACTTGTCTATAAAATAATTATGTGGGATTACAGCAGCCTATTGACCTTTGAGATGGTTTGGTTTGAAATTGCAGAAATGATGCATTCCAAGATCTACTAATAAATACTGTGTCAAGGGTGTGTTTTAGTGTTAGCAAATTCTTTAACTCTCTTCACCTGAAAATATATAATATAAGTAGAAGATTCTTGTTCAATAACTTAGTTTTATATTGCTTCCCTGTAATAAAAAAAAAGTAAAAAAAAATCAGAATAACATGTTTAGTGACTTAGTGAAATGTTACTGAGTTCTACAATGACCAGTAGTTTCTAAAATCAGTTGAAATGAATGACTGAATCATTGAACTGCTGTTTCATAAGATGCTTCATGTTTTGGGCTTGTGCAGATTCTTGAGAGTATGCCAATGACGGACAAAGTTGAAGAGTTACTACAAGTAATAGGCCCATTCTATGAAATAGTAGAAGATAAAAAGAACAGAGGATCTGACCTAACATCAGGTTCGGACAAATAACTTTCTTTGTACTACTAATAATCATAACTCAGTGTTTTTGGGGACTTGTTTTCTGTAAATGATTTAAAAGCTAAATGTTGCATTTCTCTGTTCATTCTCTTTACCGTACGGCAGTTCGAATGGAGAAAGTCTCTAAGTATTTGGAAGGTAGGAATAATAAATTATGTGTAAATCCATCATTTCCATTGTTTTGGTGCTGTAGGAACTTCCTGCTAACACTTGTGACTTCTGGGCTTGCCACCTCATTAGGCTGGGTTTTGTTTTATTTTACTTTTGAGGTGATTAGATCCAGGAAGCTGCATGTTTAGTCTTTGTCTATGGACTTTTTGAACTGCTGAAGGAAGCCTGAAGAAAGGAGAGTATTTAAAACAAAACAACTCTCCCAACCAAATCTAGTTTGTGTCTTTCCATTAAGAAAATGAACAAGTAATGTGTACTGATGCATTCTGATGTAACTGTGGATTATCAAACAGAATACAGTTCTGGTAATCCAGCTATGTCATCTAATCTAAAATTAAAAAAAAACCTGACAGTGAAACCCCATGCTTTTCAAATCATGGCTTCTCTAATATATACAAGTTTTTTGAGGCTCAAGTTCATGAAGAGAATATTTAAATATTTTAAATTACCGACAGGTGGCAAACCTAGTTGCGTCACAGCTGCATAAAAATCAGTGTGTTGATTTTCATTTTGCAATACCATTGTGAGAATGTTTTGATCATACCAGTTATTACGTTACAGGTAATGTGTTAATAAGGTTGTCGTATAAGTCTTACAGTTGTTTAAATCTGACTTAAAATGACATTTAAAAACTGAAATGCAACAGGGCAAAACTTGAAACTATTTTTAAAACTCAAATCCATTGCACAAATAAATTGGTTAATGTCTTTAAGAAGTATGAGTCAACTGGTTTAGTTGCCTTTTGTATGTGGCTTTTTTCCCCCTACCTTAAAGGAACATGATTTTATTATCAAGCCTCAGAGAAACAGAAATAATTTTTCATTGTTTTTGGAGAAAAGAAATGGTAGAAGTTTTTATGTGGCCATTTTGAAAGTGGGTGTGACCTTTTTCTCAACTGAAGTTGTGTATACTTCATGTGTGGGATGCAGTAGGTTTTGCCTGACAGCTGGATTGATGGGCTGGTAAGAGTATCAGTAGATTCAGGTCAGTGATCTGTGTAATAAGGATTTACTTAGACTTGGTGTCTGTGGCACAGTGCCAGAAGCCACTTCTTTAAAAAAATACTTGCCTAGATACACAGAGAATCATGGAAGTTAAACTGTACCTGTTTCCATAACAAATCTAGTATACATATTTTTTAAAGAGGCAGCTTAAACATAAGGCAGTGTAAGTTAAACAGAATAGCAGATTTCCGCTTTACCTTATTCTGTCATTGTTGCAATAATTCTGGTGATATGTCATCATTCATACTGCTTACATGTGCAACATCTGATTATGCCACAATAAATTAGGACAGCATTTTCACAGAGTCCCTTGTATGTTACAACTTTACCATTGCATTTAAGGTTTTGAAGCCCTTTCTTTGGTGCCCTTAACCACTTTGCTGATTAAAGGTGAAGCTGGAAATAATTATTGTTGTTTACAGTACAGATATCATAGTATTTCACAGAAATATGGAAGTATGATTACCTTCCATCTTTCAGATACACACTAAAGAATAGAACCAATGTACCCAGGTCTGTGTCTGAGATGATGTAGATACTGGTGACAATACTGTTAAAAATTGACACACAGTTACATTTTGATTGTGTGAGTTTATCCAGTCCTGTTTCTTTCCTTGCCCCCAAACCCCTACAGTCTGTAAATTCTGTTGTGGAAGGTATGTTTTTCAGGGGCATACAGTTGGTATGTTCTGAAAAGTTCTCTTGACTACCTTGCTCCTTATTGTACCCCCATCTTCTTGTCTGTTCTGTTTTGAGTTTGCCTTCCATTCTTCCGTCAAACTTTAATCTGTATGCAGATCATTATCTTATTGTTTAAGAATTGTATTATCTTATTGTTTAAGAATTGCCACTACCTCAAAATCAACAGTTTCTTGAATTAGTGTAAGAGAATTGTCTGTAAGTTTAGTTTACATCAGTTATGGCTTGTGTATTGTCTCTAGCAGATTGGCCTCGACAGAAAAGTATAGCCTTTTAAAATTGCATTTCTAGTCTTTGTGGTTTCTTTGAAAATGTTGAATACAAACTATTGAAATACTGTCTCTCTGAATCAATAGAGCCTGTGGCTCCTTAATAAAGAACACAGAAGTCTGACATGCCAACATTGTAATAAATGACTTGTAACATCTACTAGAAAACCAGGACAAACTTACTGGATCCATGGGTTACAAATATCCGGACTTGAATGTGTTGATAAAGAAAGAAAAATAGAGAATTACTCCAATAGGCTGAGCAAATCTGAGAGTTATTTCAAAAGCATGTAACCTGTGTAGTGTTTGGAAAGGTCACCCTGCAGCTGTGTGAGAAATTTGACTTCTCTGGAAAGCTGTGTCAGTAGTCCCTTTCTGATAGGTATGAAGTGCTTCTTTACAGAAATAGTCATTGACAAATTGTTTTTGGGTACATGGAATACTTGACAGCAAAGAAGCAAGTGGCCTCTTAGCTGACATAGCACTGCAGAAGGGAAGAGGTTACTCTTGCAGCATTATAGAAAGACTCTTGTTTGTAGCTGCTGGAAGAGTAGAGGGACTGTCACATAACATGAGTGGGTGCTTTAGAAGAGCAGCATTTTGCACTTGCTAGTAAATGCACAAGAAATCTGATGTCTAAGTCAATGTTAAAAAGGCAAAGAAGCTTCAAAACACCATTGCTCAGTAAATGTGAAAGTTTTAGAATGGGCATTCAAGCTTTCCTGTTGTGTAAATAGCTGAAGAATCCAAAGGTGGGCTAGGATTGGCACCCTAGTGATCTGATACTGGGTGGAAAATATTGAGAGTTTCAGAACCAATTAATCCTTCAGAATGTTTCCCTGAGAATGTTTGTTTTCTTTTTTCGGAATCAGAGTAAATCCAAAGGAGGGCAAGAAAATCCCTATCTGACAGGCACCCACATTAAGTTAAGGTATCTGAACAACTAAGCAAAGTATCTGGAAATTGTTTGCAAGTTGTTCGATAAAATTTTTCTGTATAATCTTTCTGCTTTGTGATAAGGCATTTAATCTGTTCTAAAATCCTGCCAAATACAGATGACCTTTTGCCTGCATGCTGAATAGTAGTGGTGTTACTAAACCTTTGTGAAAACCAAGTGTTGCCTCCAGTAATAAGAACTTACGTACTGCAGAGGCTGTAGGAAGTTTCAGCATTATAATGCTCTTAAACCTTGTCTTGCTAATGAATGTTTCTCTCTCAAAAGCTTTTCTGCCAGCTGTGTTGCAGTTGCACCAGATGAAGGTCTGCTGAAGCAAGGTGCTGCGTATTGCTGCAAATGCTGGTTTGGGGCAGTGCTGATGGCAGCGTGGGCTGTTAAGGAGGAACCTGTGCAGGGCACTGTTTGTGTGAATGGCAGAAGCTGGCCTAGCTCATAGGCAGACACAGCTGTTTAACAATTTGCTTAGTGTCTTCCTGCATTCAATATAGGAACTAGATTTAAAAGACAATACTCACTGAGGTTTGTGTGCTTTTAGAACAAGCAAATGCATGTAAACATTTGTATTTAAAAGGCAGTAGTTAGTATGGGACGTAGGTCAGCTTTGAAAAAAGTGAACCTGTTCTTAATTATTACTTTCCAGGTAGAAATGCTTTTCTTACTCTTAAAACATAAGATATTTTCCAACTGTGTTTCTTTAGATTGCCCATGACTGTGTCTTTTCAAATAGTTTTGCTTTTTCAAAGACCTTCTCAGGTTATTTTCAACATCTTTGCCTTCTAATGGGGCATTTGGTGGCTCTTCCTGCTTGTGTGTGAGCCTTTGCTCTGAAACACCCTTGGTTTGCTTCACAAGCTCACCTTTTCATGGCTGTGTGACTTCAAAGATAATTGCTTAACAGATTTTTTCCCTTTCCTTTCACCTTTCTTCACTAGGATTTTTAAGGAGCTCAATGTCAGTGAATCTTCTTAGTCATTCCTAAGAAGGGGGAAAAGAGCTAAAATCCATGTGGCTCTGAACTGCAGTGCATTGTTAGGTTCTGTTAGTGGCTGCACCGTAGTGAGGAGGTGCATTGAGGCAGGAGGAGCTGCTGGGTGTGTGTGTGACTGAGGTTTTTAAAATCCCATCCTTTAAACTTTCCTCCCCTTACAGTTTCCAATTACAAATCAAAATTACAGATGATATTCAGAAAGGCTAGTGTGAAACTTACTATACAAATATTTTTTGTTAGTATCTCAGTAGTTTAACCTTCAGAGGTGTCTAGAACATTCTCTCCAGCATTTGCTGCAGGATGAGATTATTATAGAAGATTAAGGGCTGGGCCAGCAAGTGTCCGTCAGTGGAGAATCTCAGTGAGATGTGGAATCAGTGTCTCAACAAGCCATGGCTTGTCCTGTTGCAGTCTATACCTGCTTCAGGCTTTGCACACCAAATCTCAGCCTCCTTTGTGACTCAACTTCAAGCTGATGGTGTTATGTCAGTGCTGTCTAACAGTGCTGGAAATTAGGGCAGCGCATCAGTGTAGCTCTAAGCCTGAGTATTTCAACAGCTCCTCTCTCATACAGAGTGGTAGAGAATATATTGCCACAGGGTGAGCAGCAGAGTATCTAAATGTGAAAATGTAAGATTAAAAACTGTTTCTTTCGAAGTGGAGGGAGCTATGAGAAGATTTCTTCCATGGAAAGAAAAGCCTGTCTGTATTGTGATTCATGTTGGGTTGAGTCAATAGAATAACAGTTTTGGTGCATAATTGGTTGTTGAACTTGGAATTTTTCCTTCCAGCCAGACAAGATTTCCCTGCAAAAGGGAGAGTAAATGTCAAAAGCTCTTCAAGTTTCATAATCTAGAAAATGTACCCACTTGCTCTAAAATTCTGGTGTCTTATATTTTAGCTGTCTCATTGTAGTTAAGATCTTGTGATGAAAGAACTGGAATCCATATTTCTCAGAGCTCTATTCTACAAAGACAAGCTACAAAAAAGCAGTGGATAGAGGTGTGGGAGCCTGGGGAAGGACAGATGCAGATAGTCATATCTTGATTCCTGTCAGAAAAGTTCCTGGTGGACACAGGCTGGTGTTTCATGTTTAACTTTGTATAGCAAAAATAATTATAGCCTTTCAGATGCATGGAAAAGCCATTTGTTTTACCTTTGAGGCCGTGTTTGATGTGGGCTTCATAAAAGGCAGTTCAGATGGTAGGCTTGGAGCAGATGGCAGGAAAGTATGACCTTAATGTTGTTCCATTTCTGTTTTTTTCTGATACAGGGCTAAACAGTTTTTGATTCAGGCTACAGTGTGCTACTGAGCTGTGAGCCCTTGTGTTGTTTTCAAGCATAACTCAGTTTTCTTTATAGGGTTCTAGGTTCACTATGCTCGCATTTTGTATTTTTGGGACAAAACTTGAGTGTAATAATGCTCCTTCCTAGTTGCCGTGCAAAGTGAAAGTTCCAAATGATGACTGTATCTCTTCTGCACAGAAGAGAGCTTAGCAAGTTTTACTCCTCCCAGAGGGAAGTAGTACCAGACTGTGGGACACCCTGGATCCTGGAATGATGTTACTATGCTTGCAAGTCACAACGTCTAAGAAGCAGCTGTTCTTCATGTTCATTCTCACCTGCTGGCTGAGGTGCTGACACAAAGCTGGCAGAGCCTGGATCCATTGGTTTTGCTGCACATGCACTGTGTAACTGAGCTGCGTGTGCTTGGCTGCCCTGTGCTTTGGACATCTGGGGCCTTCGTGGAGCTACCTGCCAGAGCTGGGAATGCCTGTGGAGCAGCTGCTGTTCCCCTGGGCTTCTCCCTAACAGGAAATCCCAGGCACGCTGTCTCTGCTGCAGAAGGCTGAGGAGCATCAGGGAGGAGGCAAATGTAGCCAAGTCAACCCCAAAACTTGGTATCCTTATTTATATGGCACATATTCTGAAAATTCAAGGGAAGAGGTGCGGGTGATATGGATGGAGATAAGAAACTTCTTAGATACTGGAAAGTGTAAAGGTCTGGGATGACTAGTCAGTAATCCTAAATACTGTACTTGCAAGTTAATATAAATGTCTGAGAAGTTGCTGTTTTCTGTGTTTGTTCTTTTCCATAAACTATTGTTTTAATGTTTATTAATGGTAAATAAAGATATGAGTATTGTTGATTAAATTGTTTTATTAAATACAGAGGCATCTCTTGGAGTGTAACAGCTTGAAAAGCACATAACCAGAGAGAGGAATGCTGACAAAACAAGGCTATAGTCTTTTGGACTATTTTAAAAAAAATAAAAATGAGGAGAGGCTTTTTCTGTTATAAAGTTTAGGAAAATTAAACCACAAAAAAAAGGGAAAAGTATCTAGAGGAAGATGTGGCTGCCCCAATATGTGTGCTTAGGGTGTATATTTTTCAGAGAACTTGCACCTAATGCACTTAAATTTAAAAGAAATAAAACAATGGTAGTTGAAATAATGATTTTTAGATTTTTCAGTCTGTATTTCTGACAGATTCTTCTAAAATCTCTTTTTATTTATGATGGCTGCTTGTTTGAGTAGCATAGAACAGATGTTACAGAGCAGGCTGGGCCCCCAGAAATTTTCTTTGTAGTATCCTATATTAAAAATAATGCAAGGAAATGAGGGTATAGAAACTCTTGTTCTAGCTGAAGAGCTTATTGCTCCCAGATGCTTACACGTACCCCTCGTGTCTCATGCAGTCACTCCTTGCAGTATTTTGATACAGTTTCAAAATGAGGTGGGGATTCGTGTAACCCAGTGCATTGGAAATGCCAGAACATGGTTGCACAACTTGGAATTGAAGCAGGGAGCCTACTCGGATCAGTAACAAGCATGAAACATCAAGAGGTGATGGCTGGAAAATAATTATAGGTACCTGATGATCAAAACAATTTTGTACAGCATACAGACTCCTTGAGACTTAACATAAACACAGGCGTGCAGGAAGATCCCCATACAAGGTGATACAAGTGTAGGTCATGGAAATAATCTTCCAGTGTTTAAGATTTTGCTGCTATTGAGCAGATAATAAAGTTATGGTATTTCACAAAAGCAGGTAATTTTTATTAAACAATGAGGGTGTACATAGATAGCTAAATGTTTTATCATGTCTTTCATATGCTGTTGTAGACTGGCTCCTGATCCCTGGTATTTTTAAAGCATGCGAGAAGCTGTAGAACTTGTGTGAGGATGATACTGTGGTGTACTGTGCTAACCATCAGTACAGCTGCAGCAGTGCATGTTAATTTTTTGATAAGAATTACATGCCTGTTCATAAAACAAAAATACAAGGCATTTGAGAAAAACCTGCTAGGCAAGGTTCTCTTTGTAAAATGACCATCAAGCTGGGGCAGATCTACAGAGGCATTTAAGCTCTGAACTCCCATCTGGGTAACAAAAACAGCCTCGAAATATGTGGAGAGTTAGAAATCACATACTTACTTTTGACAAACAGCCCCATTATACAGGTCATTGAGAAGAATTGCAGTGCTGCCTTTATAGAAGTGCATTTAGAATGGCTTGTAGGAAATCCCTTAATAGAGCTGACATTAGAAAATAAACATCTAGTGAAAGCTTGTAGAGAAGTTGCATGTCTGTTCTTCACATCCTTTCCATTCTGCCTTTTTTGGTTGCTTTTTTTTTTTTTTTTTTTTTTGGTCTTTGTCAAATCCTTCTTTCTATTTTGTGTTGTTACTGTTATACAGCTCCTACTATTTAGCATCAAGAACCCCAACCCCACACTCTAGCCTTTTACAGAATAGAACTCCTTCCATGGCTAAAAAGCAGTGCGGCTTTGATTTAAAAAACTGCCACAAATCTCACAGTTTGATGTTGTATGTATTGAGATGAAAGTAATAAACCAAGAGGAACTCTATAGTATCTACACTAGGCCAACAGAAAAAGCTACTAACATTTTGCATGCAGTTGAAGTGAGTAAATGAAATAAAGGGGTGAGGGGTGGCTTGGTGGGATTAGCACAAACCAAGCAATGTTTTAAAAGCTTGCTTAACTTGTTTTATTCACATTAAGAATAGATATTCCTCAGGGAACAGCCATTGACTTACTAACAGGAGATGTAGAAGTCACTACTAGTTGACACTGTTTAGTCTTCAAACCTGTCACCCCCAGGATTAAATTGATGATTAATCATCATATCTGGTTCCTTAGCAGATACTCAGAGCAACAAGGATGGCAGCCAACCATGGTTTTACCATGTAGTAAAAGCAATTGGGGATGAACCTGATGAGGGTAGTAGTGTAAGGGCTCTGAGGAAAAGCACACTATTAGGCCTGGCATTTTAGGTGGCCAAACTCTGTACAGGGTTGTGTTCTGAGAGTCTGTATCAAAGCAATGCCTCTTTCTGGTCTTTGGGAGCACTGTTGCTAAGAATGACTTTGTGGAAGAAATATGATCCTGATGGATTTCAGTTATTCAGGTGTCCTGTGGTGTGATACCATAAATCTGTAACTGTTGATACATTCTCTCAGTTCCTCCTCTTAATTTCAATGTATGTGATATATCACTTAGAAGTTTCCCCAAATGAATAATCCTACTGAAAGTAAGTGAAGAAAGAACATGCTTGAATGTTCAAAGACATTCCTTTCAAATAGAAAAAAGTAAATCTTAAGAAAAGCCTTATGGTATAGCTGGGGCTTTTTACAGTATCTTTGGTAGGCTGAAGAGCCTTACAGTTTTAATTTGCCTTCATAGCCCAATGTTCCTCCTGGTCTTGTCTTTCCTGTTTACTCCCACGGCTGAGTAGGACACATGGATGATTGTGTCCCCACCCCCTTGTTTTTAAAGGGAAGGGTGATGTGTTTGTGCCTAATGCTGTGAGGACATAACTGCTGCCTTATCCTTCTTATGCTGCTGCTTCTCAGAAAAACATCTTGAGAACTGGGATCCACAATTAATGAAACACACTTGTGAGACAAAAATGGGAATATGTTGGGATTTCTCTTCTGTGAAACACATTTCCTTGCAAATAAGAAGTGTCCTTCAATGAGGAGAAAATGAGCAGGTGCTTATATTCTTGTAGTGTACAAGACAATTGCTTTTGCAATTCTCATTTTACAATAAGGTAGGATTTTTTTAATCTTTAGATAAGAGATTGATTAAATCAATCCAAAGCAGTGATGCAGGGTGCCCACAGAAACATTACCTTGCAATAAAACTAAGGTGATCTTAATATTTAACATATTCATTGTTACTATACAGTAAGTTATTTATAAATTTTTTTTTTTAAGTGCTGTGGATAAGGTTGGAAACTAGAGAAATGTGGGAAGGCTCTTCATTGGAAGGTTAAAGTAGAAAAAAGCTTTAGCTTTAAATTACTATGCAGCAGAGAAAGTAGTGAAGCTGGTTTGGCAACTCCAGTGTAATTGGATATTATTTTGCTATCTAATGTTAGGCCTAAATGCAAGAAATAACCTTTCGAGATTTTGACAAGGGAACGTAGAAATTTCGCAAATGAAATGCTGTGGTGACAATTAAAACAGTCAGGTTTCAGCCTTGGAACCAACATGTTAACTGGGCAAGCGTCTCACAGAAACTGTCCCCTCTTAGTACCTTTGTACTCTGTCCTAACATAGGAGGCTTAACTGATCATCAGGATGTATTTGACCGTAACTTTCTTTACAGGTGGTGGTAGAATTGTCCTTTATATACTTCATCTTTTTAAAGAATCTTTACCTTTCAGTTCTTTGTACGGTTACAGTAAATTGTGATCCTTGGAGGGATCAAAGATGTGGAAAACAAGGATTTGGTAGTTACTTCGTCTATTTCAATATTTGTTTTTTTAAATATTGATGAAAAAATACTCAGTGTATATATTAATTTCATCAACTTTTTCACTGAAATCAGAGAATTTATTTCCGTGTGTCATTTGCTGGGTAAAGCTCTGTATAAATGTGAGTCTTCTTACCATATTTTGTGTCTGCCTAAATTACAGCAGAAGATGTGTGGAATATTATATTTACCCTATTCAGAATTCTGTTGTTCACATAATTGAATAGAATGTTTCAAGATTTGCCTTTGAACTGTGAGCAGGTTTGAAGCATTTCAGCCCAAAAAGGAAATTCTGTTAAAAGAGTGACTTCTGGATTTTAAAGAACATGGCCACATCAGTCCCAGCTGCAGCTGTAACCTAAATTCAGTAATAGGCTTGGTTTGAGACTCCTCCTGAAAGTGGCTGCAGTCTCTTCCCTGGGGGCTGCCTCAGAGTCATTGAGAATATCTGCACCAGCACTAAGGCACTCAGTGATGGGCCACAAAAGAGAAACATTAAACCAATTAATAAAGAGCTTACAGAAGTAAGCTGCCATTATTTGGTACCTCTTCTAATATGAAAATACTTTTGTAGAACTGTGACTGATAGTTTTGGGGGTGGTATTGGTCGTGTATGTTTGTTTCTTTTAAAATATATTTTTTTTCCTTCGCTTTTTTTCTTAGACCTTAGTAATGTTATGAATTCTACTCCAAATATAAAAGCTGTAAATGGAAAAGCTGAAAGCAGCGATAGTGGAGCAGAATCAGAAGAAGAAGGGCTTCATGAAGAGGAAGAAAAAGAACTGCAGATAAATGGAAAGGGTAAGTTTTCTGGACCATTGTGTCTCCCAGAGTTGTTCTTAGCCACCTAAGTGGCAGAAAATCCCACAGTATCATGAATGCTGTACTTTTTCAAGGGAATTAGATGCAAAAACATGTGAATGCATATGTGAAAGATGTCTGTGTTTCAACCTAGGCTGTAAGAATTAAAACAAGGACAAATTTGCGAGCTATACCATATGATTTTTGACTTGCCTAGCAAGTTCTGTGAGAAGGTTTTCTAAACATCTGTAACCTGCATTGTTTTGGGTTTTGTTGCCAGTGCTTTTTTCTAAGAGCTGTGAATGGCTACATGGCCTGTAAGACTAGAATTGAAAATTGTTTTTTTTCTTCAGAGAAAATAAAACAGAACCTTCAGTGAGATTCATTTAGAGGGTCCATAAAGAATTAGATGCTGAAATTACAGCATCTAGTGAAAACCAAATGGAATGATATATTTAGAATTCTATACAGAAGTCCTCCAAGGACATTAGGATTATTATTTAGTTTAGAAGAGAGACCTACTTCGGATTCACTTACTTATGTTTTAAGTATCTGCTCTTTATGCTTTTTACAGGAACAGAACAACCCACACAAACGGGAATCTAAGAGCATTTACATGTTTTGTTCTGCAGATACATTATACATACAATCCATTAGCAAGCTAGCTGCTTGAAGAAATATGTTTTGAGCTATTAGGTGCAGAGCTTTCTCTTTGTAAAAAGTTTTCTTTTCTTTTACAGATTATAAGAATGTGAAACCTGAATCAGCAGCTGCTAAGGATTTGGAAGGTATTGTTAGCAATGGCTGTTACAAGGACAGCTTTATCCCAGATATGCAGAATGGCATCCAGACCAAATCTGCCTTGAATGGCTTGGACCCAGAGGAAGAAACAAATAAAACGGAGCCAAGCCTAGAAGTAGCTCATAACGCTGCTCACCAAGGTATTGTCCTTCCAAGACCATGTTTTCATTTGCACATGTTTTTCATGAAAAATATTCTTTTATTGAAAGCTTAATCCTGGGATTCAGAGAGTAGCAATGATGTCTTTCAGTTGCAGAAATCTGAAGACAGAATACTTAAACAAATTAATGAATTCTGGTTAAAAATAAGGCTTTCTTTTAGTATCTCCTACAGAAAGAGAGATAAATTCAGAGATAGAGAGGCCCAAACCCACAGAAACAGAATTGTTTTCCTGTAATATCATTATGCTACCTATGCAAATACTGTTTGCCTTTGAAAGTGAATTTGTAGTAAAACAAAAATCACTTATATCTGATTTATCATTCTGAAAAGCTATTGCTATTTCATAAATGCCAGTTTGTTGAAACTGAGATCTGAATATATACTTTTAATACTAACATGACTTTAGGCAAAACTGCTTTATACTGAGCTTAGGAGGAGACGGTTACAAAAAAGACAAAATTAAAATTTATAATGCAAAAATGTCAATACGAGGTGTAGTTTTCCCATTAGTAAAAGTTTTATATAATTCCTAAATTAATATAACATCTTTATGCAGAATCTAAGTTAAAGATGACAGTTGTAGATAGAAGGGTCATGAATTGATGCTCACCTACACATTTTAACTCATTGCTCCACTCTTTGCCAGGGTTGGCTCAACTGGCTCACATTTACAATGCATGTGTGCTCTCCCCCTTTCCCTGCAGGTGCAAGTGAAGAGAATATTGAAGAGATCTCAGCAGCTCAGCACTTAACCAGTGATTCAGACAGTGAAGTTTATTGTGACTCTATGGAGCAGCTTGGACTAGAAGAGGTAGGGGTTTCATATTTCTGGGTGTATTTTGAAGCTGGTATGCTGTTTATTTTTTAATAGGTTCCTCTCAATCATGTGAACATGGCATGCAGAGGTGAATGAAGTGGCTCATGCATGCTGTCCTTCTATTTGAACTATAGGGATTTGTTCCTTTCATTGTCAGCATTTTACAACTTGGTTACTGCTGATGTAAAAGCCTTGAAGCCCTCAGAGAATTTATGTGAGGAGAAGGCTTCAAAAACAACAGTACAAAGAAACAATTGTCAGAAAAGGGAAAACCTTACAAAGAAACTAAGATCTGTGCCCACAAATTAATTTAGGGTCTCATAACATGTAGGAACCAGAATTCAGCTATTTTTAAGAAATGGGAAGTATCTTTGTAACAATTCACTTTTTGCTTGCTTTTTTTCTGGCCTGATGAATTCTGCATTTGTTCCTTAGAATAAATAAAGAATAAGCATTAGCAGGTGGCCTGTAGGCCAGTGCCTGCAAGTGGCCTAGGTCTAAAGAAGTGGGGGATTACAAGGATTTCTGTGTTCTCTTGTATTCTCTTCAATCATAATGTATACTTCTGACTTCCCTATAAAAGGTGAGCGCCAACTGTGCTACTGTAGTTTTACTGAATTTGTGCTCCTGCTCTTTACTACTCATAACTGTAGTCTTAGTTGGCTTTCTGGCCTAGACCTCCTTCAGAGGCCCAGGTTAAGCGTGGGCTTTGTAGGTTGTACTCAGATACCTCATTTCCTGGTTCTGGAGAGGAATGTGTGAATGGTGCCTGGGATCAGAAGGGACAGTAAGCACTCAAATATTGCATCACTTTCTTGTCTGGCTCTTTCCTGAGTATTTTTTAACAAATCAAAATTCTGCTCAGTAATGAAGCATGTTGTGAAACATAATTTGATAGAAGTGCTGCAATCTGTCTTATCTAGCTGATTTTGCAATCTTGTGTATCGTTCAAGCTTGTTTGAGATTCTTTAATTGAAGTGGGTGGATAATTTGTTAGAGTTTCCCAACCTGCATGAGGAAAGTTCTAGTTTTGCACAAAGTAACAAATGTTTAGGTGTATTTAAATAATTACACAAGTAGAACTACAGGTGCATCAGTTCAAACTAGAAGAGGTTCACTTAAATAAATAGAGCTGTTTCTTAGAAAAGATGTAGCAAGCACTCCGCCCTTCAATTCTGATGATCCAGAACTGCAATTCGAAAAATTTGGGCAGCAGTTTCCATTCTCTGCCCCTCCTTTTGGTTATTTTGGCTTCTCCATGAAGTTATTTTTCTGCTAACTGGGGTCCCCAGTCTGCTTCAGCATATCCTTGTGCAAGGGCCTGTCCTTGCCCCATGCCAAGGACTGCTTGAACCACCCACCATGACAATCCCAGTGCAGAACCTGACCAGCACCTGTGTCATCCTTTTTTACTGTCTTCCTGCGGTACCACCAGTTTTGAGTGAGAAGCTGATAGAATACTCTGCCTTTCCTTTGTTTGGTGGGAGGTACAGGTGCAGCCAAGCTGTTTGGAGCTGATGATGAGCTGTGTGCTCTCTTTGCTGTAAGTGCAAACACTGCCTAGCCAAGGTTGCTGACAGCTGGGGCCTCCTGACTGCGGCTCCCAAATTCATGTGAAGAGACCATTTCACTGTCTAGGAAGGAAAGCCAGTTTTACAGGGGAAAACTGAATGGTTTTAGACCTTAATGTTCTATTTTAGTAATTACTGAGTATTAGTGTATGTTGGAAATGTCTGAAGAAATTCCTGTGGTATCACTGTTGTGAGATTTGCCTGAAATGCCTTCTCAATCTGGAAATGACATTTAGACAATAGTAGGTATATTCTAGACAATAGTAGGTATATTCTACAGGAAAACAACTGGTCCCATTAGAAAAGTCTTAATTCTAGGCAAAGCATTTTCTTAATGCGAAAGTAAAGATGATATTTTTTTCCTTTTTTATGTTTAACTGTCATGTTTTACAGAATTTAATTACTTGCTAATGTTAATTTGTAGCCCTTGGAGATCATCACATCAGCTAAAGGATCTTTAAAGCATTCATCCCATTTCTTGGATGTAGATCACAGTCTTCTGTTAGAAAATACGGATTTTCCAAGGCGCACTTGCATGACTTATGGGAATCTCCAGCCTGGAAATACTGGAGAGGGAGTAGCTGAAGAACAAGGTGAAGTCAAATGTGGAGGAGAAGATGGCAAAGCCAGTAATGGGGGTCCTCACAAGGAGAAAAAAGGTGGAGAAAAAGCAGATTTCTACAGTGTCAGAAGAGGGAGAGGTACTGTGACCCTGCATTTGTGTTCCCCACTCTCATCACTGCCATAAGTTACTGGTGCCTGTGAAGCACCTGTCAACACTGTCCAGTGGGACAGTCATGTGTACAGTGCTTCTGCTCTTCACAATAAAAATAGATAACAAAGTGCTAACTACTGTGGGTAACTTATACTCCAGCTGCTGCTTATGGCACCTGGGTTTTTAGAAATGTAATCCTCAAAACCAGTCTGTGCCTCAGAAGATTTTCTTCAGAAGTTACGTATTTACTGTTGAATACATATGCATTTATATTGAAACCATGGAAGGCCTTGGAAAGGTATCAGTGACACATTGTTTTGTATATAACTGGAATGTTAGCCACACCTTTGAGTGATCCTGACAGTATCCATTATGATTCTAAAAACTTAATGGTTCTTAATCACATAATAGCCCAGATGTTCAGTTTATGTTGGACCTCTGCACTTTTTAATTCCATAATCGTCTGTCACCTATGAGCAGCACCATATTCTAGTGGTATGATCTGTAAAGTCAAGGATAAATCAGTTTTTCTTGTACAAACCAAAAGAAGGCAGAAAGTATTTTGTTTATATATAGCATGCCTTTTTATATAGCACCCATAAGTAATCAGATGGAAAAATTAAAAAGAAAATCCAAATAAAACATTTATGTTGAAAACTATTACTAAGAACATACTACAGTTAACTATCTCCTCTCCCTTGTTGTTGTTTTACTGAAGTTTGCTACTTAAAGGCCCAAACATGACAGGCTAGTGGTAGTTGTATCTAGTTTAAGGGAGTATTGTAGATTTCAAATAATTATCTTTTCTCATCATTGTTTTCCAGCTGGAGACTTTGCTAAACTTAAAACACATACTAAGACAGATTTTCTTTTTTTTTTGCTAGGGCAGAATTTACTGCTGAATTGGACTGGTTGTGTATTAATAACTTTTTCTAAATGTTTTTGCAGTTCTAGGAATTTGAATGATACTGTCACACTGAGGCTGTAGGGAAACATCTCAGATGACATTTCAGTGACATCCCGGTGCTGCTGAACTGTCTGAATATAGACACCCCTGCGATGAGCAGTATCACACTCCTGGGTGAAAACTGAGGGGGAAAACTGAACTGTTAGACATTTTCAGTAGAGTTGTCGCCCATTCTGTTTTGTGTTTCTGTTTTTCCTCAAACAGGGCACAGACTTCAGCCTTTAGGAGATGGTTCCCAGGGTGGCCAGATGGGCAGTGGAGGGGATGGTGAGCGCTGGGGCTCTGACAGAGGCCCCCGGGGAAGCCTGAATGAGCAGATTGCAGTGGTGCTGATGCGGCTGCAGGAGGACATGCAGAATGTCCTGCAGAGGCTGCATATGCTGGAGGCTGTTGCAGCCTCACAGGTACTATTCTTATGAGTTATTTGATTGCCTTTTATTAAATGTCCCTGGATATCTCTGTGCTTTTTCAGATTAAAATTTCAGACAATATTTTCTTAAACTGTGAAGACATTTCAGTTCTATTCTGTAGTTGAGTCCAACTTAAAATTTCCTACTGGTATTGTGCTCTCAGGAGCACAATTCAGGACTCTGGTACATGTGAGCAAAACCATGCATTTTGACCTAGAAATAACCATATGTTATTTCACTGCTGATCAGACTAATCTTTGCCAATGTATTGATACACATTACACAGAGTCTATATGGAGACTCCACAGTTAATGTTAGTAGTGCATGATCCCAGAGAACTCAAAGCATTTTCAAAGGAAGTGACAAATTATCTTAATCTTTCAGATGGTAAATATTCACAGGCACAACTTCAGATTCCATTTTTCAGTTAGCAAAAGACTTGATTGTTCATAGCTTGCTTTCCTTGTGAAGAAATCCAGCTTTATTGGAATTGTACATCATGTCCTTATCCAGCCAGTAGAACTCTTTAGATATTATTGATACAGTGTTTCTGTTTCCTTCTGTTTCAATGGAAATACTGTGTTCTCTGGGAGAATAGAACATGTTGTAAATATAGTTGAACCAGCAACCTGAAAATGTTTGGTTTTGTTTGACTTGCTGATATATTTTGATCTACATGAGAATGAGCAAGCTGTACAAGCAGTATCCTATGGGATGCACATACTCCAAATCTAAGGCAGCCATGGAAAAGGATTTATTAAAACCATAATTTTGCTGCATCACAGATATTCAAGAATTTAATTTTTGGTTAAATACGGATTGATTTTCTTTCTTTGCCTGAGCAATATATGAAGAAATAGTAAAAGATTCTTCCCCAGCAGTTCATGCTGTGCTTGCTGTCCTTTCCTAAGGAGAAACAGAAGGTTCTGTTTCACGCTTACATAAATTAACAAAGACCTAGAAAATCAGCTGCTTTGCTTTTGTGGAAGCACCACAGTAGTGTCTTGAAAAGTTTCTGGTACTTCCATTTTCAGGATTGCCTGGAAGACATGGAACAGAGTACTCTCTTTCCTTTATGGTTTTAGACATGCATGTAGCTGTAGCCCAGGGGGAACTTAAACAGTATTTTTGACCCGAGTATAGACTGGTGTTGAGACATGCAATCATGCAGACTAACTTGCTGTGATTTCTGCTCTGCGTTGGAACTGGGACTAGACCAGAGTTGAGAAAGTTGCAATGACAGGTTGAGCAGGGAAGCCT
Organism: Drymodes brunneopygia; assembly: GCA_013400955.1. Taxonomy (NCBI): domain Eukaryota; kingdom Metazoa; phylum Chordata; class Aves; order Passeriformes; family Petroicidae; genus Drymodes; species Drymodes brunneopygia. Next base: position 49,470 of record VZTZ01028704.1, on the reverse strand, counting down.
TCAAAAACTGTAAATAGGTCCAGTAAGTGACACTGATTCCTTTTTAAAGACACAGAGATGTTATAAAATTCCTAGAAAGAGTAGTGGAAGCATGAAAGGTAAGTTAGCAGCTGTGTGGGGTCACATGGGGGTGGTTCTGCACATTAAACTGTGATATATACAGATTGCAAAGCCATCACAAGATGAAAAACCTCATATGCTCATTCTGTGAAGCAGAAAAATTTTAATTGCAGTTTCCTTTTTTATATTTACTAGCCTTTGTTTGTATTTAAAGGTGAAATCTGCAACACTACAGTCAAATTACCAGCCCGCCTCCTCTGTCAAGGTAAAATACTGTTTTTACTATCTGTAAAAAGTGTGAAAGAAGATGAATTGAATATTTTATCTCTAGCTCTTGATATGTGCTTTTTGTATTGTCTCTTTCTTGACTAGGAGATAAAAAATAATCTGTCTGAGGAAATTACTTGCTGGATTAATCTTTTCTTCTGGTCTTACTATTATTTTCTGCTTTGGTACTGTAGCATTTGAAGTGATGAGAAGTATAAGGGGGTATTTAATATGTGCACACAGATTGATGACTGGAATTCTTTTCTGTTTTCCTTAGAAACCATCATGGTGGCCCTTTGAAATTTCTCCTGGTATTTTAGCTTTTGCTATTGTATGGCCATTTATTGCCCAGTGGTTGGTACATGTGTATCTCCAAAGAAAGCGAAGGTAAAGTTGTGCATTCAATAGAACATATACACTGTGTGTCACCTGTTTAAACCAATAGGTAGTATTATCATGTTATTTAGACAGGACAGGAAATTCATTGCCTTGAAAGTTTGTCAATATGAGAAAGTATTGGTTAATTTGACTTTATATGTAGTGTGCTTTATATGTGGCAATTTAAGTTCAATCTATGAAATGTGATGCAGGATAAATAATTTTGAGCATACACAAGTGGGTGAGGCTGGATAGCTTGGAAGCATCTCCATAACATTCTTTGCTCCTCTCACTCCTCATACCCTCTTGAGCCATTTTCACTGCTTCTATGCTTCCTGGTCCCCTTGTGCCATGAGAATTTTTTTTCTTATCACATCCTTTGTAGGGTGCCATCTGTCACCTTTATTTAACATACTAGCACCTTGCTACCATATTTTTGTAACATCTATCTTGACTTCCTTCAGCTGAAGGAAAGTTGTACTCTGATCTTGCCTTTTCTCAGCTCTCTAAGCATCAGAAGATCAAGTGAATGTTCCCGACTTGCTGTCTGCTTACTCCAGCCTCACACCTGATTTTGTTAGCTTAGAACACTCTTGGCCTTTACATTTTTTTCCTCTGTAAGTCTGCAGAGAGTTTGCATGTGTGTGGATCTTAGGAGAATTAGCTGAATTTGCTCCAGCTTTTTAATGGTTGCTAGTTTTCCGGGTATAGTTTTCTCTCCTGTGGTAAATCACAGAAACACAGGTCGAGGTTGAAAGGAAGCTCTGCATGTCATCTGGTCCAACATCCCTGCTCAGCCAGGGACACTTAGAAGCTGGTTGCCGAGGACTGTGTACAGGCAGCTTTTGAGTATCTCCAAGGAGGGAGACTCCACCACCTCCCTGGGCAACCTGTGCCAGTGTTTCTCTCTCCTCAGAAATGCTCCAGTCCTTTAATCATCTTCGTGGCCCTTTGTTGGACTCTGTCCAGTTTGTCCATGTCTCTCACACAGCCAGAAGTGGACAGAGCACTCCAGGTGTGGCCTCTCTAGTGCTGAATAGAGAGAAAGGATCACCTCACTCACTCTGTTGGAAGGGATAATGCAGGAAGGGATAATTTTGGAATGGAAGCCTGTAACATCACTGGCCTTTGTTGAACATTGGTTGAACATTGCTGGCTCATGTTCAGCGTGGTGTCCACCAGGATGCCCAGATCCTTTTCTGCCACGCTGCCTCCCCCACTGGCACATACTGATGCCTGTAGTTGTTTCTCCAAACAGTGCCAGACTCAGCACCTCCCCTTGTTGTACTTCATAAGGTTCCTGTCAGCCCATTTTTCCAGCCGGCTGTGGTCCTTCTGGATGGCAGCACCACCTTTGGTGTTTGGAGTGGCATATCAGCCACTCCCAGTTTTGTGTAATCTGCAGCTTTGCTGAGGGTGCACTCTGTCCTGTCATCCAGGCCATTGCTAAAGGTGTTAAACAGGATTGGCCCCAATAGGGACCCCTGGCATTCACCACTAATTACTGGCCTCCAACTACACTCTTGTTGCTGATCATGGGTCTTTGAGCCCAGCCCATGGCTTTGTAAACAATACAGCACCACAAAGGCTGCAAATCTGCCAGGGAGCTCCCCAGGCTCAGAGCTGTCAGCAGCAATACTGGTGTTGCTACACTGTCTGATGAAACCAGAGATTGCACTGCTAAGGCTTTCAGGCAGTTACGCCATTTTGCTCATTCTTTGCACTAGCAAATGGAAATTTCCCCTTGTCAGCAAAGACAAAGTTGGGGATTTTTAAATCAGAACTATTTTTTTTTAGTATTTTATGTCAAGCTTCTATGAACCTCAGTGTTCTGCTAATTGCTCTTGCATGGCTGTGTTCTCTCCCTCTCTCTCTCAACAGTGTGCTGTACCTGAAAACCTTTTTTGATCATCTGTTCTAACCTCTGTAGCACCCTCAATCCAGCCACAGGTTCAGACAAATCAGTTTTTAGGAAAGCACCCTTTCCAGCAATTTTTCTAGTATAATGTCCTAGTGATTCAGAGCTTTGATGAATAAACATATGGTACATTACTTTTAGTTTGGATTTGTCTAGCTTCAGTTTTCATCCATTGGATTTTCCTGTATCTTTATGCAGTTGACAAAGAGCCTGTGATGTGTTTTCTATGGTTACTTTTTTGCTATCACCAGGTCATCTCATAATCTCTTGCTTAAACACAACAAATGAGCAACTGGAATCTCCTTTTTAAATTGTTTTCCAGTCTTAGAATGATTCTTGTGGCTCATTCCCAAATGCTTCAGTTTTTCAACATTCTTTTTGAGTTTTGGACACCAGGATTTGTACCAGTGGTAACACCAGTGTCAGTGTGAAACACAGAGATATCATAGCCACATGTTAACTCATTCATGGATTGTTTTGAGATGAACTTCAAGAACAGAAACAACTAAAGAATTTTCTGTGTTCTTGAGCTTTTCTCTGTTTCTGAAGAAGTCTTCTCATAGGCAGGATTTAAGGACTATGGTGCTTCTGCAGCACGTTTCTATCTGGAGTTGTATCTCATTTACCAATGTGTAGGAAGCTGATCAAGTACACTCAGTAAGAAAATGGAATTGCAAAATGAGTCCTCCTGTGGCCAGTGTCAGCTTGTGCTCTGTTAAGGTGTGCAAACTCTGAGGCAACAGCTGTTCACAGTGCCTGCACTGACCCTGCCTATGTACTTCTGGTTTTAAACTACATGAACTGTCCTGCACCATGCAAAGTTCTCTCACGCTGCAGCTGTGAAGCCATGACTTCTTTTGCACAGTGGAGCAAATTCCATGTAACTGGTAGAGGGATGACTTTCTGTAACCAAGAGCTTTGTGTTTAGCTCTTGTTCCTGAGCAGGGGTAGCTCAGCTCCCTCCCAGCACCTCTTAACCTGTCCCCTGCTCCTTTATGGGGAACTTAATGCTGAAAATCTGTGTGCTCATCCTGGGGCCTTCACCGAAGAAGGCCTAAAAACCTGAATTCTAAGGGCCCTAAACCCACACAGAAATACATTTTTATAGTAATAAAAGTTGTCTAGATTCAGCTCATAATTTTAGAACCCTCTAATTGTAAGTTTTATGAAGTCATGGGGAAAACAGCTCTTAAGTGTTGCTCTGCTGAGCCAGCACTGACATGGGGTTAGGGATTGTTCTGAGGAATTTCATCTGCAATTCCAAATTCATAGTGAATTTTCTACTCCTTGGTGTAAGAGGGCAAATTTTCAGGTATCTTGAAGCCATGTTGTGTTTTATTGAAATGCAAACCTTTCACATGTAACCTTAATTGATTTGTTTAGACAAATGAAAAATCATCTCCTATGTGAAGGTACATGAAACTAATTTATTTGTTTCCTCTTCTAGAAAACTGAACTGAGAATTCATGATGAAGCTTAAGGACTTCTAGGTGAAGGATGGCCCTGGAAAGCAAAGGACGTCTGAATTCTCATAGAATCTCAGAATTTGGAAACATCTTCCTTATGTTACAGTAATATTTTGTACTACCTTTGAGCTAAACATTTAAGGACTAATATTATTGCAACTTGAATGATTCACAGCTCCTAGGTTACAAATAAATTTAATAATTCCATCCTCAAAACCATACGAACAATAATTATTTTGGAATGCGCTTGTGGATGGGCCTTCAGTAATTACTGGCCTTGCTGATGTCAGTTGATGAAGAGAATAACATCTCTGTAAAAGAATAAGTGAAAAATATGTAAAACTGTCACTTTAACATTGAAATAATTTTACAATCCCAAGATCCCTGCCTGTTTTTCCACAGCATTACATATTAATAAGAGAGGTGAAAGCTCTAATACAGAATAAACTCAATACATTGTAAGCTGTTGGAAAAATACAATATAGCTCTGAGGAATTCAACTTACTATTTTTGCTGCTAAACTAGTATGGGGCAATTTCCATATAAATTGGTCAGAAATGAAGTTGAATCCTTCACTTATCCTGTAAAATTGTAAAGCAGATTTGGGAATTTGTATATATCCTGAAAGTTAGAGCCATTAATAACAGGGGGACTGTCAAATACAGGTTTGGAAACAGCATGTGGTACAAGGGATCCATATAAGAGGCTGCACCTTATCTTTTTAACTTTCATAGTTGTATTCCTGTTGACAACAGCTTATTTTAACTGAAATGCATAGTTTAGGCACAAGGTGCTTTAAAATGAGATGAAAACTAGCTCTCTAAGTCTAGCTCTAAGCTTTTAAAAAGCTCAGTGCACGGTAAGTTTTCTGTTGTCAGTTTATGTTAAATTAAAGATTTAATCTATTGTGGATTTTCCCCGAGTCACATCATGGAACATATCAATTCTGGTATGTCTCTCTTATCCTTCTACTTCCTCTCAGAAAAAACCTTTTCAGCTAATTTTGGAGCTGATATTTTTCTTTTCCCCACGGAGTATTTATTAACCCATATACAGATGGAGGTACAACCTCGTGAAGTTGCTTGACAAAAGCATGCTTTACTTAATTTTAAAATAAATTCATATATAAGCTGTCTAAATCTCTGGAAAATGCAAATGCACTAAAATTAGATTTGACAGAAAACTTACAGTTTGCAATGAAGAATTATATCACAACATAATCCATGATTAAGCTCTGAATCTTCAGAAATTTCACCATTATTGATGTGCTTTCATTTTCCACCTGGACTACATCCTACAAATAATTTTGAAGGAAAGTTTTTTTGATCCTTCCTGAAAATCTTTTATAGTTTGGAAAACATTTTTCATACAAGCTATACTGTATAAAAATGTAATCACAGAATTTAATGTTGGTTTTAACAGAGAAATTTTAATCTTGTTTTTTAGTTACATGCAGATTTTTTTAGTTACTTTTCCCCTCTTCTGATTTTCTTACTGTAAAGAGGAATTAAAAAATAAAATAGTTGTAACCTCTTTGAAGACTGCTGTAACAAGCAGATGGTTTCATGTGCCAGAGATGAGTTTTGGGATGAGATGTACTGAAAACTCAGGTTTGAACAAAGCTTATCCTGGAAGGGAAGTTCTGCTGGGACCTGAAGCCATTGTACCTGAGCTTAAAATCCCTCATGTGATTGATTTCTTCTCGTAAGGGATAGAAATCATACAGGAAGGATGCTCAAGCTTGAAGGTCACATGAAAACCCCAGCCTCCTGAAGTAGCACGTTTTCTGCCAGGACAAACCACCCTGGAGTGCCTCCCCCAGCTCAGAACCATGGCACCTGTAGGGGTCGAGCTCTTAGAGATGGGACAGACATTCCCCAAGATACTTAACTGTTAACCTCCCCTGAAATAAATGTAGGCTTGTACTATCCTTGTTATTTATTCATATTTCAATAAATCAATCCCTTAATATTTTGTATTTTATCTTGAACTTAATATTTACTAAATGCTGTACATTGGATGCTGTGCTGTGACTGTAGAGAAGAGCCTGCTGCCTATTTCATAAAGAATTAGTCTTAACCTGAAAGTTGTAATACAAAACAACATCACTTGAGTAACAATTCACGTGTAACTCAGAACTGGGCCTATCTCAAACTCACCATAATTTGAACAGGTTCCTAGTTGGCAGGTATTTCAGCTTAAAGATAAGGAAAAGTGGTTGGTTTTTTTTTTTTATCATTTGTCCAGGTGCAATGAGACACAGCTTTGATGTGGAGGCAGTAACGTAAGCAGATGGCTGGAGCTCAGACCTGGGATACACAGGTTCAGCCTGTGCTCTCCTCAGGAGGGCTGGGAGCCAAATCAGTTCTGCACAGCACTGGACAGGGCCAGCCCCAAACTGCACCCGTGAAACAATCATCAAGCTGGTTTCCTGCAGCAAGTCAAGCTTCACCTGAAAGGCAGAAGTTTGCTCTGTATCAAACCAGATTAGAGACCTTCCACCTGCTCAGAGTTGCTCAGCTGAGAGCACAAAAACAGAGGCAGGTCCCAGTGTGTGCATGGTGTAGCTGTTCCATCCTCAGGGCTCTGTTTCTTCTGTTCTGGTGCTGTGGCAGCACAGCAAGTGCTGAGGAGATGGAGCCACCATCTTTTCTTGACTCATTCTAGTTCTGCACAGGAAGAGACTTGCACCCTGCAGGAGTTACAGGCCCACTCAGGACTTTGCTCTCCTGCCATTAAGTACACAAACGTACTGTACTAAAGCTTACAGGCATGGGCTAGCAAGTCATGAACTAACTGAAGGGCATACACATCTGTAGTGAAAGTATTAGGCATTTCCTTACTTAAAATCAGTCTTTGCTGAGATAGAGGGAAGCAGTCAGTGTTTCTTTGTGTAAAAATCCATCTCTCACACTCCCAGCAGGGGCAAAAGTAACACAGTAAAAGAAAAAACAATATGCAGAAGCAGCAGCATAACTGCAATATTTTATTTTATATAGTTACACAAAAGTAAAGTGAACTTTTGAAGAGTGAATTTTGAAGTGCAAAGTGAACTTTTGGAGACTGGAGTAGACAGGAAAAGAATGCATTTTATTGCCAGAGTAACCATGGGTGAAACTGGAACCTCTGAGCTCAACAACACATGGCAGCACTTCAGTACCTTGGCCCCCAAACATTGCCCCATGTCTAGGTGAGCCCAACAGCACATAAGGGCTGGGAATAACTGTCCAAGACTGCTGCTTCTGTGTAACAAAGTGCAACACTGGTCTCTCCAGTAGTTTTTAGATGAACTGTGCTAATGGCTGATAAACTGTCTCCCAAGATAACCTGGAAGCTGCAGAGTATATATGTAGGTTATGCACATAAAGTTTAGGCCTTCAGGGAGCACCATGTAACAGCTGGAGAACTTACCAAGTGGTTTTCCACAGCTAAGGATCAGAAACTTTTGGCAGCCTACACAATTATTTGTAGGTCATTACTAATGAGAAGAAACACTAAATCTCTTCCAGCTACTACATTATACCTTTTAAACTTTTACCTGTAGTATTTCAAGTCAAGCAACAAGTGGGGCAAAACCAATGGGATTAAGAGTTGACAAGGAATTCCATGTTGAACAATAAAGCTAGGATTCACCTTTTTACAAAAATAAAAGCCCTGCCAACCAAAACACCCCACAACAAACAAAACCACACCACACATCTCAACAATCAACATGACATTCAACTCCATGTTTGCTATAACCAGGATAAATGCAAGATAAGAGAACAGGGTATTGCAACATCTTCAGGGCTAATTGTGCTAAATTTGAATTCTGGACAGCAGTGTAGTGATAACTTTATATTAAACATTCAGATTTGTCAATTGGTGTATTTACTATTTTACAGATTCTATGTTTTTGTATTGCATTAATCAACTGGTAGAAATCACACAATTTTCTTTTAGAATAAGATTTTTATAGAAGCCTAATTGACCCTTGTAGATGGTTAAGAACTATTTCAAGGGGTTACAAAAGATTATACCAGTGCAACAAATTTCTTCCACCTTGATTTAAATACTGCCAAATGGGAACAGGTGTAACCATTTGTAAAGCACTGAAGACAAGAGCCGTTGTGGTGTTCAATTTATATTATTTCTTCAACATGCAATCATAATAAATTCTTGTAAGACTTGCTTTCTTAAAGCAGATTACTAGAAATGGAAGAATAAATTGCATAAAATACCAGTGATTAAGGTACCCTCCTACCCCAGTTGATATATTCTAACTGTACACAGGAACACCACTAAAGAACTTCTCATCACTTTCAGAGAATGTTGTCTATGAATACTCCTCCAGTAAAGTATCAGTTTGTTTGCACCTTTTCCATCATGTAATAATTGCAATGAGACTGAACAATTTAGTTTTCTGAAACTGCAGTCCTTAGCAAATGGTGTGAGATTCACTGTATGTTTTTCAACTTGCCAAGATTCTGTTTCACACATTTATCACACCAAGAGGGTGATTGGGATTGGTCATTCTGAGTATTACGAATCAGCTCTCTTTAGGTCTTTCTAGGAAACCTTTTTCTTCACCATTCCCATTCCTTTCCCAACAACCTGATGGGACAGGCGGAAGCCTGGCAGACACTGTTTGCTCAGAATGCCATCAATAAATCTTGTCTTCCAGGAAGCAGGGTAATGAAGGGACAACTCACTACTGCTACAAAAGAGTCAGTTGATGAAACCAAAAGCCACTTGGCAAAAATCACTGGCAAAATGCTTGGTTTCTGTCACATGGCCCTTGGCTGGCAACACCATCTAGCACAAATTATCTAACATGTATAAACCTGAAAAATTAAATTCTTTAAGTTAGAGATACCCATGCAAGAAAAATACTGAAGATTATTTAAACAGGATTATCAACAAATATACCTCTAAATCCTACCAGACACAAATTTTCTACTGCATTTAAAGATAAATTTAAATATACTTCCCCCTAACTCAGGTTTATAATACAGAATATACACTTCTATCTTATACTGTAGTCAAAATCCAAGCTCTGGCTGTGAGTTTACAGAACAGTATGTTAGTCTGCAATGTATTACGGTCTTTAATATTTGGCAGCTTCAGTATAAGTACTACTTATTAGCAAACAAAAAATCCTCTTTCAGCTGTCATCTGACAGGAGCGAGCACACACACACTGGGCATTTTCTATAAAAAACCAATAACTGCTAAAATGTACATTCAAGCCCAGCTTCCTAGAGCCCAAGTGGTTACAACACAACAATTTGAGCAGAGCATTTGTTTAACAGACTTGCCCCAAGTATCCACTCCGTGCCCCATTTCTCTAAGACAGGATAATAACCAGAGGAACTCCTGCCAGTCTCACATGCCACTTCTAGCCAAGTTAACTTGGAACATCATTGTATCTTCTCATTTCTTCTTGGGAATATGATAAACACAAGACAAGACAATTCAATGTTGCGTTAAGATTTCAATTTTCAACATTATATAGAAATGACCAGTTTTGCACAGTGGATATATATTCACACTGTTCAGAAAGGACTGCTTCCAACCTAGCCTGCCATCACACTGAAACACCAATAGGTAAGTTATTAATTAGATATAATTAGAATTCTTACAATTAGAATTCATTTATATCCTTTCCCTATTAAGTTTAGCTAGGAAATAACACCACATTACCAACTGGAATAATTCATTGCTACTAAAAAGCCCCATTATTGCCAAGAGTTATTAGCTCCAAGAAATGCAAAGCTCTGGCCTCTTAGTAAGGTGCAGTCAGATAAAAAGTAGCACGAAGGCACTTGATACCAGTTTCATACACTAGTTTCACTTTAGAACAAAGGAGGCTATAATAAAAATAGACTGATAACTTGAAACACACTAAATTCAGCCAGGAAAACTGAAGACTAAACTAGGGTTACAAGGCAACCAGTAATTGTGCAAAACCACGGAGAATGTTCACTTATCTTGATGCTATAAGCTAAATCCAGACACAGTCAGGTGCTGAGCATTGTTTCTAGCTTCAAAGTAACAGGTGTCAGTCTCATCATCCGGCTGAGGAATAAACGGCATCGTTTGATTCTGGAGATTATCCCAGTCCACCCCGTGAAAGAGGGGGTGATGCTTCAGCTCTGAAACAGAGTTCACATAGGCATTATAAACTTCCTCATGTCTGAGCCCCATAGGCACTTTGTTCCCTCATCTGTAACCACCAGTAGATTTGCTCTATATTCCTTTTCGGAAGCTCATAAAGGTGCAAATAGGAATTGGGCTTTGATTACCCCTAACTTTAGCAGGATCAAACTGCTGGCATGACAAGTAGCTGCCACCCCCATCCAGGGAACCGGTTCCACACAGGGAACCGAGCCAAAAGCAGCTCAAAGCTGCTCTTACCTGGAAAGATTGAATTTAGAGAAGCACAGCACTACAACAACATAACTGGGATTTCCCAGTACAAAAGGCTTCATGCTATAGCAATAAAAGAAGAGCACACATTTTAGAACAGGGAGAGAAGATGACAGCAATGGAAACTCAGGTACAATGAGAAAAACTTTATGGTTGTCCTGAAAACTACTCATCCAACTTCACTTCAGTGGACCATAAATTGGACAAAAAGGCCAGGTACAGTTTTAAGTCTTGACAAAGAATGAATTTTGAAGAAGCTCAGATAGGAAGAAACCATTATGTCATGTATTTTAAAATTCTGCCCTTGACGGGCAATTAGATTTCACTCTAAAATCCAGAAATAAAGATAATAACTTGTGTTTAGCTAAAACACCTTCAAATTGTTTTTTGGGAAATATTAAAGCCACAAGATTTTCTGTTGACATAATAATCTTCATTCATAATCTTCTGCCTTCTCTATTTTAATTTGGCTTGATTTCAGCTTCTAGCATTTAGTCTCTTTATGTGTAAGCATCTCCATAGTAATTTCCTTCTCTAGTGATTTCTTGAGCAGTTCTCGTGAGATTTCTATTTCCAAAATATCTCACTCTACATTTCTTTCATGTTATCAATTTTTAAATAAAACATAGTCACTGATAACAATAGCAAATGTTTAAGCCCTTCTACAAGGGAAAAAAAAAGCAGACTTTATATAGTATATATTGTCCAACTTTGTATTCTCCTATGCATTCAGTAAAGATAGGCTGATTCCTAAAAAAAAACTTTTCTCTCTGAATTAACTGTTTGTTGTAGGAGGCTTGTCTCCCAAACTATCATCTTTTAATAAAGGTTCCCAATGTCATTTAGGTTAAAAATTCCAAATATGCAATAGATAAGAGAGAACTTTGGTACATCAGAGGTCAAACACTAAAAATGCATAGCAGAACAGCAGTAAAGCAAAACAGAAGTTCAATTTAAAAAAACCCAAAAAACAAACAATCCAACAAAACAACCCAGCCCCAGAATTACCTTATTCAGAAAGCAAAAACCCCCCAAGAAATACAGAAAATACCACAACTTGTTAAGTGCTGTGGTACTATACATGGAACCTAGTAAGGCATTGAAGTTTATTAGTATAAGTTTCAGGAGGAGGAGATCACCACTTTGAAATTTGCAAATAATTGCAAAGAACAATTTTAATACCAACCCTTCAGTCCAGCTCTCTTAGTAGTATCAATTGTTAGAAGAATTTCTATTGCATTTTGGGCATTATCAGACAGCTTTTCTTCACCCTCAGGCCAGGGAATATCTACAGACAAAGATACAATTGTGTTGGTAACTCAAACCATAAAGCAAATGTTGGAAATACATACTTATCCTGATTACTGAAACAGATTACCTCTTTTCAAAATATTTTGGAAGACCTGTGTTGGTGTTTCATCATTAAAAGGTGGAATTCCAGTTAGAAACTCGAATAGGCAAACCCCAAGGGCCCACCAGTCTACAGCAGAACCTGGTAAAATAAATCCACATCATTACACTTACACAGATGATACTTGCAAAGACTTTAAGATTGGCAGAAGCTGAAGAGTGCTTAAATTCTTCAAGTTTCTTGAAAATTATGAAGAGACAAAAAAAGTTGTATTTAACATTCATGCAGATTGAAAATATATCAAAAGGTTCTTCAAAGCCACTCTGCTCCTTAAGTCATTACAGGTAACACTGGGGTTTCCTGGTAAAACCAAGAGGGCTCTTAATAACAATCTAATTATCAACTCCCATCACAGAGAACCCAGGAGCTGACATATCCAAGAGATTGTTTCGTGATAAGAAACAGATGTCTCATGACTGCTCTAGAGCCTGGATGAGTGCTCTATGTTGCCATTTGTGCCCTTCTCTCGGTTCTTTAAAAAGTGTCCAAAACTTCAAACTATTGAACTTAATTTTTGTTTGTCTAAATTATTGTGAACATCATGAAGACAGCTTGCAGAAACAAGCCAGCACACATGAACTTGGCATTACCTTCCATTACACTGAATTGACTGGGGCAATGTGTACTTATTAGCTATCTCTGCTTTGTTAATAAATAGCTCTGGTTTTCCACACTCCAGGGTTTTGTCTTCTTACCAATCTCTATTGTTAATCTGCACCAAAACCAGCAGGCAAAGCAATCCCACACACCGCTGCATGCATTCTAAGCTTTCTGCATCTCCAAGACATGCCCACTCCACTGTATAAAGAATAGATGCCACAACTGCTGTTAAAAAAAACCCAGTCTTTGAAAGATAATGAATCTAATTGTTCTTGGCTTTTCTGGCATATCAAAAAAACCTAAGACACCTCCAAGCAAATGAATGCTTTGAGCCATTTCACAAAGACTATTGTTAAGTTTAGAAATGCTGAAAACCAAAGTGTTTAACCAGTAATCTAATACACTTTTAGCAACTTAAAACAGGGGTAAGAGTGCCCCACCAAGCTAAGCACATCAAAGCAGTGAGCTCACATCCACTGTTGTTAGAGCACTTGGATGTTCAGTAAAATACTTCCAGCTCCAGTCAAAGTCTAGTAAGATCACAGCTCTGAACAATGTAATAACCAGGTTCAGCAGCAATTTTCCCACACAAACTCTAACTAAAACTAGATTAACTCCTATAATTTCCCTGCTAAACAGGACTCAAGGACAGCATGAAGCTGTGCCAGCAAGGTTTAGGTGGAATATTAAGGAAAGCTTTTTCACCCAGAGGGTGGCTGGGCACTGGAACAGCTCCCTGGGAAGTGGACACAGCACTAAGCCTGACAAGGGTTTGGACAACGCTCTCAGGCACAGGGTGTGACTTTTGGGGATAGTTCTCTGCAGGGACAGGAGTTGGACTCAGTCATTGTGGGACCCTTCCAACCCAGGATATTCTGTGATTTGAAGCAAGAAGCAGTAATACCAGGTCTTGAGTACCTGAGCCTTCTTGACCCATAGGCAAAGTAAATCAGACTGATTGTGATAAAGTGAAAGGCAGCAATGAGAAAAAGCGTCTTTGGCTTTACCTTCTGTTACACAATTTAAGAATGCTGACTTTCCTTCTGAAGTACATGCTTACATGTGTGATTTCTGATAGCTTAGTCACACTGATATGATGACCCTGTGAGCATCACACATTTTTAAGTGAAGGCATATTGGACATATCTTTTTTTATAGAAACATTGTTCACCCAAACAATGTTCTCAGAAATTGTGATCTAGTTATACTTTGACTGTTCAGTTACGTTAAACACTTCAGCTCTGCACAGAATATAGAAAACTCACCAGAGATCAAAGTCCCTGCATATGAAAAGACAATGAAGTAAAAATATTACAATTATTGCCAAAAACCCCGTAACAAATATGAACATTGAAAATCAAGTATGATTCTCTGAAGGCATAGGAATGAAGATTTTTTTCCAAGGTAGTATTCAACAATAAAGAAAGATGGCAATGTTAAATCTAAGTTTAAGTTAAAAACAAAAATAAAATAGTTTTGTAACACAATTAATTTGGGATTAAAACTACATTTACAAGCACCTCAACATGTGAAATATTTAGTGAGGGAAAATTTGGAGTTCCAAAAGCCCCAACTTTGCTGAAAATAATGGGAGATTTGTAATTTCCTGACATAAACCCCAGACTGCAAGTTTTCACTGAAGCCCTGAAAACCCAGTAAACACAGAGAAATCACTGTGACCAAGTTTCGCATTGTCTAAGAAGCACTGATTATATTTCCAAAATATTATCCAGTTTTAACATCTGCCAGATAACCAGGAATCCTAAATGGAAGTGCAAAACAGCAACTACATATGTTTAGTATTTTCAGTTTTGACAGTTAAATTGTTAAATCTCTTCATGAAGTTTTAGTTAATTTATATTAGCAGAATTTTATTGTTTCACTACCTCTCAGGGTCTCTCTCTCATATAATTTTCCCAAGACCAGTAGCTCTACAAAATAGTGTATACTTTTGAGATGGAAATAAAATGCAATTATACATCAACAACTGTATTAGAGAAATATATGTTGCATTAAATTTTTGTTAATGGCTCTTACAAGTTAGCAGAAAACTATTTCAGACTTTGTTAATTTCAGTGAATCTCAGAATCTGAGACAAAGAAATTTATGCCCTTCAAAGTTGTGCTATTTTCGTATAGTATTTTGAAAACAAACACAAACCCAAAAAACAAACCAGCCTCCAAAAATTTGATGGCTACTACTGGACCCTTTTACAGAAGATCCTGTCAGATGTCTGAAGTGTTTCATAAGGTCACTCAACTCAATAACTGGTTTTAGGGCAACTTCACAAAATTGTCTGGCTTCACATAACAGTTCAATATCAATAAACACACAGAAGGCATTCTAAAAATAATTGGAGGCTTAATCCTTTCACTCTGTAATTTCACTAAGTTCCCCCTTTCCCATACCAAAGATTCTTTAAGGACACTCAGGATGACCAAGTTGACCTAAACCACATACAAGTCTCAGGCTGCCAAAGCAGCTTCCAATGCTGATTGGCAGCAAGCAAGACTGTGATGGACAACCAAAACCTGTGATTATGAGAAAGCAGTAAATGAATGGAAGGAGCAGCTGAAACAAACACAGCCATCCATGATGGCAAAAGCTTAGCACTAGCTATTTTTGAAGAATTCCCTATCTTACTGTTTGAAGGGTTTACAGCTCTAGAGACATTTAGAAACGTAAAGATGTCACCTTTCAAGTACTGACAGATGGCTGGTTTGTCTTACCATGAGGCTGTATCAAAAGCAGCTCAGGTGCCAGGTAGTCTGGGGTCCCCAGGATGCGTTCACCTTCTACAGGGGCAGCTCCTCTTCTAACACTCTTTGGAGTCCTGTATGGTGTGCCAGCATCACCCCGATGAGGGGTCTGAAGAGATGGGACAAGGATTACAGATGTCAAACAAAACCAGCTCAGAAACTCCCATCTCCAGGTTTAGTCATGGATATAATAACTGATACTTAAGTTCAAGACAAAAACGAGTCACAAAACATTCCCTGAAAAGTATGTGTAAAACGTGCTTCCATTGTTTTATCTCAATAGTCTTGAAGCACAAAGATGCCTGCTCTCTGAGAAACTTTTCTCTAAGTTCTTCCTCCAGTGTCACATCCACAGCAGTTATCACTGTTTACATCAATCTTTGTAATAGGCTTGTAACTGGCACTTGGCTGAATACATTACAGCATCACTTTTACCAGGATAAAAAAAAGAAAGTATTAGGTACAATGGTAGTTACCAGCAGTTAAACGGACTGTCTTGGGAAGGGTGCAGGATAACAAAAGAAAACATAATCAAAGACTTCCCATTACATCAGGAAATCTGTAACTGCTGGCAGAAAATGTGATACTGCACTAGGAGCAGAATGAGACAAAACAGCACAGGTTTTTTTAATCAGTTCACTGTAACAGCAAAGATTTCTGAGAGATGGACAGTCAATGCATGCTGAGCCAAAGGCAAACCAGTGAACATAAAGCCACTGCTAAATTCTTACAGAAATTATAATTTTGGCCACACAAGTGCAGCAAGTGAAACCCTGTCCACAAGGTCATTTTGACAGACTACGTCAAACTACTTGAGTTTTCCCTAAATTTACCACTGAAATGATTTCAGGTCCCCAATGTCCAATGCATGCACAAAGTTTCTATCTGCCTCCTTTCCTACCTGATAGAACTGATATGGCCTTCCTTTCTGTAATGGAGTGATAGCTGTTGGGTAAGAGCCACTGCAAGCAGGTGAAAGATCCATTATTTCTAAGGAAGCCACGCTGCACGGCTCAGATATATTGGATGTATTGATCGGACTATTATAACTCCGAAAAACAACGGCATTTTTTTTAAACAGACTCAGTGCTTCCATCATCTTTTCTGAAGGAGAAGATACTGTGTCCAGGTAAGTTTCTTCCATGTGTTTCTGGTCATTATCCTTTTCCTGATGCAATGGCTTGTGGTCCTGGACTGTATGTGCCGCCTCTCCATTTTGTGAGGCGTCTCGGGACTCTGGTGATGTTATTAGCACACCTTCAGGTTTTGGTTCCTCAAAGGAGAGGTCTTTAACACTTTTGTCCAAATCTAAAAGCTGCTTCTCTAGATGGCTTTCTGTGACAGACACTTCAGGAAGTAAGTCAGAATCTGCACTGAAGACTCCTAAAGGTTTCTCATCGTCAGTGCCTAAAAAGCTTGAGTTCATGTACTCCTTCTCATCATCCTTTCCGCAGTCTGCATCCAGATCGCACATAAGATTTTTGGCTATAGTTGGAGTAAGCAATCTTCCTACTGATTCCCAGTTCCTAATAAAACTCCTAACTTCTTCCTTGCTTTCGCAGGTGTCACTTAGGCATCCATCACTACAAAGCATTAAGGATTGAATTTCTGTTGTCAAACCTGTCCGTTTGTTTGCTGGAAATTCTGAGATCTGACAGCCGCGTTTATATTCTGCATTGCTCTTTTTAACATAGTTAAGCTCCTGACAAGGACTAGTGTCAACTGATTCAAAGCTTCTTTTTACACCTGGCTTTTCAAACATTGCTTCCTCTTTGACAGGCTCACTCCGCCTTGAAAGTGACTGTTGTAGTCTGGAAGTCTCTGCTGTTTCATTAGTCATGTCTCTTTTATTTATAGAGACTTTTTCCTTCCAAATGTTATTTTCAGAAATACACTTTCTTACTACACCTTTCACATCCAGAGTGCTCACAGGAGTATCTGTTATATCCAAACATTCACTTCCCAACTTCTGCTTACTGCCAGAATCATTGCTGACAATGGGAGAAATGGCAGACTCAAGTTCTTTGTTCTTTAAAACGTCAGTACCTTTGCTATCTGGCAATATAACATTTGAAAGGAGACCTGACCCCCTGTTACTGGTTTTGCATGTTGTAGAACAAGGTTCATCTTCACTTTGCTGCAAAGAAGCACATTAAGTTTTGAGTATCAAGAAAAATATGATTACAGTATTATAGAAATGTTTCATCTGAAATACCTTATTACACCCTCCATAATGAGATGCAGATTTGCAAGCACTACTCATTCTTAACTACTACTAGTTAGAAATCATACTTCAAAATACAAAAAAATCAAAACCAAATGAAGGATAACTTGGTAATTTGACTTCTTTTAAGAACACAAAATAAGCTTGCTAGAATACAATAGAATATGCCATATTTTTAAATGCCTAAGGATGAAAAAAATAGAGCAATTGAAGCTGTATTTGTGATTTTATGTTAAGAAGTTTAGCTACAGACATTTTCAGTTTCCAAGAAAGGCCAAAGGAAAGAACCCCATCATAGCACCCTGTGGTATATTACACTTCAGAGGTGACACAAGGAAAATCTGATATTACTAATGTTTTGATAACACAATACTAAAACTAAGAAACAGATAGATACAGAACAATAAATTGTTTTAAATGTAAGTTGTTCTGTGTGCTCTAAATAGGAATCATGGCAAGGAACTACACAGGACAGCAGCATTTTCTTTTAGACTTGTGTTTGTGCAGAATTTCGTTAAGACATTAAAGCAGGTTAAAATATTATTAGCTATAATTATTGGTGTTAGGTGTGTTGATACAAAACCCTTCATCAATAAAAGCCTCAACCTCTTTCAGTTTAACAGCCATAAGTTTGAAGTATACTTTTTTGTTTTCCCAAGTTCTGTCTTTTAAATAAATTCTTTCATCCTCAAATGCTGAGCAAATAAAGCTGTAGGGATAAGGTCAGCTCCAAATAGCCACTGCTCCCAGCAATGCCCACCTTGTGCAGGATAGGGCTAAACCAGTGATGACCAGTGAAGCCACCTCTTCCCCTCCTTTGCTGTAGGCTCAATAGCATTTGCTTTTCCTGTTATATAGCACAGAACTAATATTTGTTTAAAGAAAAAGGTTATATGGGTTTGATCCAAAATCCTACTCAACATGAATTACAACCCCTGCTCCTTCTACTGTAAGGAAGTTTCCCAACACTTGAGATAATGGAGGCAAGTAAGTAGAAGACATCTGCAACACTGCATACACAAGTACAAACTGGTTTTAATTTAGAGTGGGAAGATGAAACAGTCCTGACCTCTGCATCTTTCTCCCACCTGGGGCTGCTGCAGTTTTCTGATTCCACACTGGACAGGTATGTGTGAGACTGACTACTGACACTGGAGGTACCAAACCTTTTTCTTGACTGAAACAGAGTAGGAGTTAAACTCCTCGCTGGCATCACAGGTGTTAATTGAGAATTATCCAGATCTTAAAAGAAAAAAAAAAAATTCAAATGTTGATACAAACAGGCAACATATACTGACTGACTTCACTCTATGTTAAGCTCTCACATCAAAGGAAGCTAAGGAAAGCTATGTGTGACAACAATTTCTCTTGTCATCTTTCCTGCATAGTCAATTCATGCATTTTTTGAATTAGGGACTTGCCCAGAATGTAAAAACAGTACAAACATTAGCAGCATAGTTGCCGTCTTTCTCATTTCAGATTAGAAATGAGAAAGCAGCAAGATAGGACAACTGAAATGAAAACATATTTTGCTATACTTAACAATTTTCAGTGAAAGTATGTCAAGAACTGACAATATTTGCACAAAATGTTAAAGAGTGATTTTTGAATTCAGGGGTCATGATTTGAAAAAATCCAACCAAACAAAACCGCTTTAGAAGATGACATAAGTAGTGTAGGTGGAAACATGTCAGATGTAAAGCACTGGAGGAATGGTGGACAGCAAGACACCAACAGAATCACACCTTTTATGAAGTGAGGCCAAACTACTCATATGAAATTAAAAGACCACAACCTTACAGCCAGAGTATTCCTCAGCACAAGGCCTGGTATACTCACGTGTTTTGAATAATTTAGTTGAAAGAGGGGTATTTTCCTTTTGGGCCATAGGTACAGGAGAAACCACTCCATGCAGACTGTCAGGTGATTGACTTGATTTGTGCCCTGGCACTTTCATTCCTACAGGAGGAGTATACTAACAAGCAGAAAGAAGCATTGTTAAAAGTTAATGGAGACTGAACAAATTCTCAGGATTGAGAGTGTAACTTCACCCGTTCTTTATTATGTTTGCATTGGAGTTTGGCCATGCCCATTTATAAGTCAGCAATTCAAAATACTGTCCAAGGTAATCACATCAGAATTTCAAAGTACTCTAAACATATCATAAGTCATTCCACCAGCTGGCAGAAGAGATGCAAAAATAGCCTTATCATGCCAATTATTGAATTTAAGACAGTAAATAAATTAAAAGGATGAAGTACTTCAAAGACAGTGAAAATTACTTACAAAGCCCAGAGAACTGATGAGAGACAACAATTGTCCTGGAGTACGTGAGTAGTCTTGTTTTGGCTTTGGCATTGATGGGGTAGTAAGGATATCTATCATATTTATCTCTACAGAAGGAAAAACCCAAAATCAAATAGGTCAGGTTCTCATTTGGATATTAAACAAAGGCAAAGTTGCAGACACTTAAGTTTCATGAGGAGGAAGAAAACATTCAGTCATATACTCAACAAATACATAAATGAAGCCACCAAGCCCAATTGAAGATTTACTTGTACATTCTAACTCAACACAAGATGTTTCTTCTTACACATCCATAAATTTATACATACAGAAGTTGTAGAAGTTGAATTTCTTTTCCAACATGCTATGCTAAAAGCACTACATTTTCTATTTTGATATCAGCTTTGGTTTTTAGGTAGCAGTTCCAGCCTATGGCTTGGAAATTTGATTCCAAACCTGCCATCACTCCAAAAGACATCTCAAAAAAGCTACAGAAGAATTCTTATTAGGTGAAAATTCAACCTTAGATACCATTTTTTTGCTCCCCAGCAGTAAGTAGCTTTAAAGCCTCCATATAATGCTCAACTAGACACAATGACCTGTCCCATTAGAACATCAGTTAAAGCAGTCTATCATAAAAAATAGAGTTCTTAGGATTTTCCTTCATATTCTTGAAACCATGAATCAAACTCCATAGACAACTCTGAATTTCTACATTACTTTAACTATATAAAAAGAATGTACCCTCCAGCAGCTGTCTCAAAAAACCCAAAGTGGTGCTGTGCAGCATAAGTTTGGATGGTCTGGCTAAGGAGGTACAAACTAGTTCAGAAACTGGCTATTTACCTTAAGACCTGCAGCCTGTGCCAGGCAGTCGTGACTATTCAGCTGTACCTTCTGCTGCTTGAAAAGAGAACATTCACATGCCAAAGCACTGACCTAATCTTCTGTTATGGACTTAGCACCTTCCCCTACCCCTCAAATTAATGTCTGGAATGTCACAGTTAATTTATTGGAAATTAATATATACAGGGACTGAGAGATAAGAGCTGAAGGGCAGAAGGAGTCAGAATCAGGAATGAGCCAGAATTATTCATTCACCCACTGAAATCTCCTAGTGGACGTCAGAAAACTTTGAAATCCACAACCCTCCAAAGAAAGGGCTCTATATCATATTTCATACACACTTGTCACAAAGAATAAATATTTTACCTTCTGAAGTGCAATGCAAAGAGCAGAGCCCTTACTAGCACATAGCTAATCAGTACTTACCCATTAGAAATCAGGTATTACTGTAACATTTGCACTTATTTAATTGAAAGGTGCCCTCTACAGGGATGCAAAGTATTCAAGAATACAGAAAAGTGATGCAAAAATACATTTTAATACAACCAAAAGGACAGAAACAACTCTTACCTCTGTTCAGAGTAACTCTGGAAAGCCCAAAGTCTGTCAACTTTATATGCCCCTGATTAGAAATGAGCATATTGTCTGGCTTCAAATCCCTGAAAATATGAATACAGCTGAAGTCAGCAAAAAGACCACTGAACAACACTAAGAAAGTTAACTGACCAGAAACAATCAATACAAAAGATTGGTTAGAGCTGTTTCACAGCAACATCTCTTAGCTAACAGAAGGTAACAGTTTGAGGGACATCCAAAATAATTAAATATATTTAGCATTAAATATGGCACAAACATCTCAGGCTTTGTAAAAACCAGCATGCATGTCAAGAGTTGCATATTTTGTGTTTCAGCAGGCTCAACAAGCATCCTTCACAAGCAGCACCACTGTAACATTTACTAAAGTGCAGGTCCTACAGGTGACAAGCAAACCTCCAGCAAGAGTTCTCTTGAGTATTCTCTGTAGCACTGCTGAATGCAAAAAGAACTCTCACTGTGGGAGACCACCAGGGTAGTCAGTGTCCCTCTGTCCTACAGGCACACGTGTGCAGTACCCAGAGGGTTCCTGAACCATCACAGCTGCTAATACACCACTGGCCTGGGAAAGAGCTGGCAGGGGAAAGCAGTGTGGCTTTGTGAGCTCAGCACACACAGACAGATTTGACTTTAGCCATTGTTTCATAATATTGCTGCAGTGCACACATGCAAAAAGACCTTCCAGGAGCTCTAGCAAATGAAGTACTTGTGGTAGCTGCCACAATGAAATCGTTATGGTTATGTGTTAGAGTGAAAAAAATAAAAAACCCAAACTACCAAATACTTATTAGAGAAAAAAATTCACCTGTGGATTATTCCATGCCTATGAAGATAGTCAAGAGCCAATGCTGCTTCAGAAATATATTTAACAGCCATTTCTTCATCAAAATATCCATAAATATGGAGAAGCGATTTGACATCTCCACCAATAAGGTACTCCATCACCTGCCATTCAAGCATGTTAAATTTAAAATACATTACAAAATTGCAAGTAAAATACAAAATAATTTTCATCCCTAGAAAAATATGATTTCAAGGATTAGAAGCAGATAGAAGTACCTTTGTGCAAATCTAATTTCCCATACAATACTTTTCAATTAGATAAAAATTTAACAGTGGACATGAAACATGATGTTTCATCTAACAGCAGACATGAAACATTTTCTTTCTGTAGACCATTTGCTTATTTTATTTGACTAGATTACTTTTAGAAGCTAATTGAAAAGTTGACTACAGCTTTTGAGAGTTAACTACTCTCAAAACTACTGAAAATTTCCTACATTATAGAAATATATTTCTATATTAAATATTATATATGTTAACCTATATCAATATATGTATATCTATATCCACATATATATTATATCCATATATTAATCTATCTTTAGCTTAATATTGCATACTTCCACAGTATAGAAAATGAAGTGCAAAGCATTCCTGTTAAACTCAAGGCCTGAAGCCAAAGACCACATGTTCTATACAAATCAAAGCATCTCAATATGTTATCTTGCAATCATTCATACACAATATTAAATTCAGACCTGAGCTTTGTGAAATAAGTACAAATTGTCAAAAATACAAACAGTGAGAGCTTCTGTGCATTTAAAACACATGAAAAAAAGTGTAAAAAGATTACACACACCCAATAAACCATTATGCAGACACATTATGATGACCCGTGTCATATTCAAAATAAAATATAAGTCAGCAGGGCTTCTGAAACTCATTCTTTGATGCCAAGAATGCATTTATGGGGTTTTGGTCAGGAAATCTCACCAGTGCTTACATTCCAATATACAATATTCCTCCATATGTGTGTGCGTGTATATATATACACATATATATAAACATATATATATACACACACACTCAGACATGATTCTAGCATCTCCTTTACAAATCATTCACCCTGAAGTCCTCTAATCCATGCAGCAGTTCAGAGACTCCAGAAAAAGAAGCCTTTGTTTACACTCAAAATGCATGGTAGGAGTGTACAGCAACCTTGTCTCAGAATTTCATCAAGCTCTTCCCTGTGTGTGCTTACAGCAATCCACACAAATTGTGTCAGACTGTTCGCAGACAGTCTGAAGCCTTATGTGGAGGCAGGATAGAAAGCCATACACAAGTCCTGCTGTGCTCCACAGTGCCCCGTGTGGACCAGCACTTAAGTGTTGCCGCTCAGTTATCATCTTGTCATGTAGGCCAACAACGGTAACAGAATTTGAGCACTGGCAATAAGTAAAATACACTTCCTTTAAGTGAGCCATGGAGTGTCTTCCAGACACTTGGATTCTGCTTGAACAGAATGATTTCTTATTTTCCCTAAGATTTCTACATATTTCTAAGACAGGATAGCTATTAGAAAAGTTTCTCCTGTAACAGAATAAGCAGAAAGGGCCCAAAGACACCAGAGGAAGAGAAATATTTTACTTGCTCAACCATTCTGAGAAAAATGTAAAAGTAACTAAGGAATACCATTACAAAAATGTTTTGAGATATCACTACAGTTCACACTCAAGTTTCAAGACTACCATAAAACACCACAGCCATTTTTTACTCACTAAATAGACGTTGTTTGCTGACTGAAGTGAGTAGTATAAGTGCACAATGAAAGGACTTTTACTGAGAGCCAGTGCATCCCTCTCTGCCTGCACCTGGTGAACCATATTTTTGTTTATCATATCTGCTTTTTTCATCACCTGAAAAACAAAACAGAGTACACAAATGCTTTAACCTCAAAAATGCTCACAATAAAACCGTGTAGAGACATATAGCTCCACAAAGCAACACCTATTTTGAATGACTCTTTTTATGTTTCCAATTCTTTGCGTACTGTGCAGCTGGTTATAATCCTTTTGATCACAAAGTCAAGTTTGCACAAATATTGGTGAAGTTCTTACTAACGACAAGCCTGAAGTTTAGCCTTTTGTGCAACAACACAGAAAATAGAACAGGTTTTTGTTGGAGTTTTTTTATATACATACTCAGCAAGAACATTTTTTATAATTTGATCTCGTCTTGTCTCGCAGAGGCGGTGCTTTCTCCCCCGGGCAGACGCAGCAGCTGAGGGGGCTCAGTTATGGCAACTGTTTACAAGCGAGAAGCCAACAGTGCTCTGGCGCTTGACACGGTTTTTGTCGTTATTTCCCCCTATTTAAAGTACTTATAAAAGCAGCTGTTGTTATCAGAGGTCCCCTGAGGAGACCCTCCAGGACTTTACCGAGGTGAGAGGGGGGCACAGCCGTGCGGACAGCACGTCCCGGGGCACCGGCAGTGCCTGAGCAGCGCCCGCTCTCCAAGGATCTGGGGCTCATGCCGGGGCCTCATACTGGGACCACCCCTCCCCGGCCCCTCGGGACGCCCCTTTCCCGCACGGGGCCGCTCGGGAGCGAAGGCGGCAGCGTCTTGACCCCGACGACCCCTCACCTTCACGGCATAGAGCCGGCCCGCCTTACGGCCCAGGTACACCTTCCCAAAGGCGCCGCGGCTGATAGGCTTCACGATGGTGAACTCCTCGATGGAGGGGGGCCGGGGGACCTCGACGCGCGTCGGGCCGGCGGCTGTGGCGGTGCTGGGGCCGGCAGCATCACCCCGCTCCCCCACGGGCCGCTCGGGTGCCATGGCGTACTCGGCCCCAGGCCCGCCGCGATTCAAAGCGGCCCCGCCCCGTTCCGCCTCGCCCGCCGTCACCAACGGGCAGCGGGAGCTCTCGCGAGACCCGGCGCGGCTCCGGCCATGGCGCGTTCCGCTCCTGCCGGGGGCCGCCCTCAGAAGGGGCCGGTGACGAAGCACGCACCTGTGAGCCGGCTGAGCCTGCTCGGGTGGGCAGCTAGGTTTCCTGCTTGGCACGAGGTTGTAACTTGCTGTGAGCAGGTACTATCCCCCCATTACCATGGGAGGCTTGAATGTGTAGGAATTCAACAGAGCTTGGTGTGAGATATCAAGGAAGTGGAAGATAATATTTGGAAAGAAGCAACTGACTTTAGGCCCACGTTAGCATTTTCTCATATGCTTCAGTCACGTCTAGGTTCAGGAAACATTTGGACAACACTCTGGGCCACATGGTGTGATTATTGTGCTGTCCTGTGCAGGGACAGGAGTTGGACTCGATGATCATGATGGGTCCCCAACTCACGGATATTCTATTTTTCTATAGTTTTCTCACACTTGCATACTTGATAGCTCCAGGACCTGTGTCCACGTGGCACAGACTGGAGTACTTGTGTGCAAGAGAACACTCCCGGTGCAGTTCTCACTGTTACTGTTCATCCCTTCCTGTCCCTCGGTGTTCTCTGGGTTGGTGATGGCAAACCGCTCCCTGGGCATGTCTGTACTGATCAGGTGTTAGATTAAAGTTATCTGTTGCTTCCCACCAATTCTAGATTACTTCATCTGCTATTTATCTTAGGCAGGGTTGTTCCGCAATTTATTTCTTTGTTTTGTGTGTCTCCGTGGCTACATTCTGCCTCCCTGTTGTCACAGCAGGGGCAGGGATGGCATTCACAGCATACTCTGACCTAGCTGCCTTCCTCCTGTTCTCAGAGCACAGGCCTTCTGCTCTGTTTACACTGTGCAGCCCTCAGTGTTTACCAGTTTTACTGCTCTCAGCTGTGTTCTAGGTCACTTTTTTAACTCTTGCCTTGCTGCTTTTATGCTACTTTCACATATAGATTGCTGTTCATGTTTCATTCACACCCATCGTAATTGTTCTGTTGCAGTCTGTGCATCAGCAAAGAGCTTTTGGTGCAGAGGTCAGCGCACAAAAGTGGGTCTCCTTTCACACAGCAGATTTGCCATTAGGCCCTCGTTTTACTCCAAGATACATCACTTAAAATCTGACCCTGCTCAGAGAGGCCTTGCTTGTACTTGTGAAGGAGAGGTGCTATCCCACGGGTCCCAGTAAACTGTGCCATTTAATGAGCAAGTGAAGACAACACATCTTAAATTAGCATTTTGTAATGGTATTAAATACCATGTATCATTGTTTGTGCTCGTCAGTTAACTCTGCAACATTAGTTTAGGTGTGTCTCACCAGCTGTAATGCCAGTGGAAAAACTCAGCTGAGAGAAAGGGGGGGGGGTTGCTTCTTGTGCTGGCATCCTGAGCAGACATCAGGTTATGCCAGCAACCACAGTGCATCAGGAGCGTGTATTCCGCTACAGCCTGAGCTCACCGGAGACAGGGTAAGGCCATCTCTCCCTTCCCTCCAGGCAGCATGAGCTGTTGTACAGCTGCGTGGAAAACTGCCTCATGGGGTGGATCCAGGTAAATGTTCATCACCTTTTAGGTTTTTCTGCTGTTGTCAGGTGAGGTTTCTGCCAAATCAGCAAGCTGAGCTACATGACTTTGATCACGAGAGTGCCAGTGGAAAACAAAAGAGATGTTACACAAAGGCAGAGGGAGGCAGCACTGGGGCTGCGCTCAGCCAGAGCTGTGTAAGTTGGTGTGGGGGAGCACTTTCAGTGAAGAGCAGTGGTCAGCTGAAAGAAAGAAACCACTAATAAACCCCCCAAAAAACCGGCTTTATGGAAGTCCAGATAAGTAGCATCTGTAACCCTTCCCTTATCCACTGATGTAGTTACTCCATCATAGGAGGCCACTAGGTTGGTCAGAGAGATTTTCCCTTGGTGAAGCTGTGCTGGCTGTCTCGAATCACCTCCCTATCCTCCATTGCTTTAGAAACATCACACGGTTAATTTTATGTTTTAAGGAAAAGCAAAGACAATCCCAAGACAAATGGGCTGTCTGGACAAGAGCCACCAGGATTGAACTCAGGACTAAGCAGTAACTGGGGAAAGGTAATTCTGGCAGTGAGAGATTCTGACCATGAACTCACAGATCGCCTACTCAAAACGGACCCCGGACTCAAATGGAAGGAAGAACTGCACCTGCAGACTGATAAGCGTGAGAAGCGAGATCTATAGCTAGCAAATAGGGGATTGAAGTCCAATTAATAAAATACTTATTAATTTGTAACCAATGAATGCTGATGTCGTTGTTAAAATGTATAGAGTCAAGTTTTGATAATTGGTGAGCCAGCCTTTCGTGGGTTACCACCTATGTCCCTGCTTCGTGCAAACCAGAATAAAAATTGGAAATACCTCGCCTGGGTGTGTAAATTGNGTTCATGTTTCATTCACACCCATCGTAATTGTTCTGTTGCAGTCTGTGCATCACCAAAGAGCTTTTGGTGCAGAGGTCAGCGCACAAAAGTGGGTCTCCTTTCACACAGCAGATTTGCCATTAGGCCCTCGTTTTACTCCAAGATACATCACTTAAAATCTGACCCTGCTCAGAGAGGCCTTGCTTGTACTTGTGAAGGAGAGGTGCTATCCCACGGGTCCCAGTAAACTGTGCCATTTAATGAGCAAGTGAAGACAACACATCTTAAATTAGCATTTTGTAATGGTATTAAATACCATGTATCATTGTTTGTGCTCGTCAGTTAACTCTGCAACATTAGTTTAGGTGTGTCTCACCAGCTGTAATGCCAGTGGAAAAACTCAGCTGAGAGAAAGGGGGGGGGGTTGCTTCTTGTGCTGGCATCCTGAGCAGACATCAGGTTATGCCAGCAACCACAGTGCATCAGGAGCGTGTATTCCGCTACAGCCTGAGCTCACCGGAGACAGGGTAAGGCCATCTCTCCCTTCCCTCCAGGCAGCATGAGCTGTTGTACAGCTGCGTGGAAAACTGCCTCATGGGGTGGATCCAGGTAAATGTTCATCACCTTTTAGGTTTTTCTGCTGTTGTCAGGTGAGGTTTCTGCCAAATCAGCAAGCTGAGCTACATGACTTTGATCACGAGAGTGCCAGTGGAAAACAAAAGAGATGTTACACAAAGGCAGAGGGAGGCAGCACTGGGGCTGCGCTCAGCCAGAGCTGTGTAAGTTGGTGTGGGGGAGCACTTTCAGTGAAGAGCAGTGGTCAGCTGAAAGAAAGAAACCACTAATAAACCCCCCAAAAAACCGGCTTTATGGAAGTCCAGATAAGTAGCATCTGTAACCCTTCCCTTATCCACTGATGTAGTTACTCCATCATAGGAGGCCACTAGGTTGGTCAGAGAGATTTTCCCTTGGTGAAGCTGTGCTGGCTGTCTCGAATCACCTCCCTATCCTCCATTGCTTTAGAAACATCACACGGTTAATTTTATGTTTTAAGGAAAAGCAAAGACAATCCCAAGACAAATGGGCTGTCTGGACAAGAGCCACCAGGATTGAACTCAGGACTAAGCAGTAACTGGGGAAAGGTAATTCTGGCAGTGAGAGATTCTGACCATGAACTCACAGATCGCCTACTCAAAACGGACCCCGGACTCAAATGGAAGGAAGAACTGCACCTGCAGACTGATAAGCGTGAGAAGCGAGATCTATAGCTAGCAAATAGGGGATTGAAGTCCAATTAATAAAATACTTATTAATTTGTAACCAATGAATGCTGATGTCGTTGTTAAAATGTATAGAGTCAAGTTTTGATAATTGGTGAGCCAGCCTTTCGTGGGTTACCACCTATGTCCCTGCTTCGTGCAAACCAGAATAAAAATTGGAAATACCTCGCCTGGGTGTGTAAATTGGCGCTGCGCGCCGGGGAACGAGCCTGCGTTGGGGAGAACACCCAGGGGCGATGACGCCGAGCAAGGGCAGGTCCCTGTGGCAGCTGCACCGCCCCCGGGTGAGAGCGGGCCCGCCGCGGGGCCCTGCCCGTCCCTCTGCCCGGGCGCTCTCGGCCCCGGCGGCACCCGCTCCCTTCTTCCGCCTCCGGCTCGAGGCGGCGGCTGCGCGGGGCAGCGGNCCGCGCCGCGGGCCCGCTCTCCGGCTGGGGCTCGCTGCCTGTCCGGGCAGAGGCGCTCGCAGGGCCCGGGGGCTCCGGGCCGCGGCGGGAGGAGCCGAGATCCCGCCTGCCACGTTCCCAGGGCTTGGGGCGGCAGCGGGGACAGGAGCGGGTGGGGGCTGCGGAGGCCTGGGGTCCGCATCGAGGAAACAGATACATAAATAGAGGAGAGGAAAGTACAGGAAAAGCTTGTAAAGAGTAAAAACATTCTGAAACGACGAAATAAGCTGAGATGGCGCTTTTTAGTGCCTGTTTTTGTAGCAGAAACAAGGGGTGGTAACGTGTGTTACTACAGTTAAGCTGTGCTGTTAATTTTAACGGGTTGTGGTGAAAGCCGAAAGGAAATGACTAAGAAGCATTAGTGGAGGGAAAGCCGTCGGTAATTTGTTGTATGGAACAGTCCGAACGCTATCGGGAAGCCATCGTTAATTAGGCAATGAGTCTGATGGGACTGGTGAGTTTTACGGACTTTGATCTGAACCAGTGGTTTTGGTTTTAAGTTTTGTATTAGTGTGTGATAGTCTGATTCCACAATGGGATTTGATTGTTCTTTACACATGTGAAGAATGTGTTTAGAGCTTTCAATAAAGTAGTGAAATGGAAGAATTTCTATGTTTCTAGGAATGTGTCATTTCCCAGAGTGGGAAAGGCAGATGGAAAGTTTGGTTAGTGGTTGGGATGGTGGCTTTGACCTCTAGAGGCTTTATGGTTTTACCGCAAACTCTTGAGTCTAATTATAACTTTGGACAATTAATTACGAGGCAATTTTCATGTCTCACAGCATTGTCTCTTTTGATCTTCTGTCTAGTCACCACAGAGATGGTAGTCCTTGCAGGATATTCATAGACGTACCCAATTATGCTTCAATCAGGGATCATTCCAGCAGCTAGGGTTGTGTCCCAGCTCCTTCCTAGTGACGTGCACTGAGTGTGAGTAGTTCAGAGCTGCTGGAGTTACTTGTACCATATGTTCACAAGAGATGTAGTTGTGTGTTAAGAGGAGGAGCCCTTATACCTCATGCACCTGGACTTCTGTACTGATTCATAAGGTGGAGTTGGCTGAATGCTGGTGAACAGCCGATTTGACTGTGTGCTTTGCATAGTTTCATTTTGATCCTTTAGTTGAAAATGGGATCCCAAGGAAGAAAACATAAAGGCAGCATTTGGGAATAGCTTATAATAATACAAGAAAAAACATAGATAATTCAAGTTATAAAAGTATTGCTTTAGAGGTGAAAATACGAGCTTCTAATCTGTCACACATCCTTAAACTTTCTTTTTTTTTTCTCTTTAAAAAGAGGTATTAGCTAACAGTGTGGTGTTGAAGGTCACATGGTTTACAATAAAGTCCTCCATTAAAAGGCAGCATACAAGATATGCAATTATAAGATAGAGTTTGGACTAGAAGTATGTTTAAATAGTTTAAACAAGCTTAAGTGTTTATCTGAACTTTTTTCCAGGCTACTGTTCCTCTGAGTCACCTTATCAATGCCTTTCATTCACCAAAAAGCTCCACAACTTCTGCCAGCAAAGCATCCATACAGCCTGTCCAGAGGGACACCTCCCCAGAGTACGATCCTCAGAAGAGTGAGGTACTAAAAACTTTTTGAAAAAGTGATGGTTTAATTGATGTTAAATTTGAATAATATCAGTTTAAGTGAATGTAATACTTGACTGGTATATAAAATAATGTAGTGTGGCTAAACAAAACAGGGTGTTAACGTGTAGAATGTATGTTTTTGGCAGAACTGCAGTTAGTCAGTGCTTTACCAGTAAAGATTCTACAAAAATACAGTATTCCATCAAAAAAAAAGAGCTGGTATTCATCTCAGTAGTACTTTGCAAATGAGGAAGGGATTTATTTTGATTTCCAGCTTAATGTTTCTTTCTGTAAATTAGCAATAAGTTTTCTGTTAGTAAACCCTGTATTATCTTTTTATTCTGAGTTGTAGCTTGTGAGAAAATGGGGGCGGTAAATTAAGATGTGTTGACAGTTTTTGAGACATTAAATAGTGTATTTTTGTGTTCGGTTTTATTTTTCTGTTAAAATATCTTTATTATCAGTGAGTATTTCTTGCTTTTGACAATGAAAATTTAAACACAGATAGTGCCAAGTAGTATTAGATATTGCCTCTTCTCTTTCGACTCATTTTTTACAAGTTTTGTAACTAAGCACATTTTTGGGAGGAAAACCATGGAATCTCTCAGTAACTGCAGAACCTTGGAAATCAGCATGGGTTGTACTACTCATCACTGTGTTGTGATTCCATTGTTGGGTTTTCGTGGGTTTGTTTGGTTTAGTTTGTTTTTTTTCAGCCTGTATTTGCTTCTGGTGCTACTGGGAGATTTTTTATCCTAGGGTAATCCTATATAAATTTTGAACATTTATTTCTGTTTTTCAGTCTGTACTTAAAAACTTAAGGGATCTGGGATTGTCTGATTTGAAAGCTAATCAGTTCAGAGAGTTGGTGAACAGGCTGCTTCCTGGCTACTGTACAGAAAGCAAGGTCTCCTCACAGTGGCACACGTCGTACGTCTCTGCTCAGTCCTTCTTTGAAAATAAGCATGGTATGTTTGAGTGAAATGTTCATGAGCATTAAATTATACAGGTGAATACAGTTATTCTTTAGTTTAATCTCTTGTGCTGTAGATCATTTGTAGTTAAACCTTTAATAAAATGAGTATTAATGTCTTTTTTGTTCTATATAGATTGTCTCTGGTGCTTTTGAAACTTGGGAAATCTAGAAAATTCAGCAAATTGTTTCTTCAGATTTCAAGTTGGTTGCTGTTAAACATTTCTGAACTCAGCTGTAGCACAAGTGCATAAGCCCAAGCTGTGAATTTTTCTACCAGTTTCACCAAGACATTAGATTTTGCTAATTTACTTATGTCACAGACATCTCCGGTTCACACTGTTACCAATTTTTTGCTTGAAGCAATGTTTCACAAAGATATTAATTAGAAAAGAATTAAAGGTGACAAACTGTTAACACTCAGTGTAGAGTATTCATTGCTGAAATAAACAAGAGTAGTTCCTTGCAGGTAAAGATGTTTTGTTGGCATTAGTCTAAAATGAAGGAAGTAAGGCCATTGCAGATGCCTAAGAATATATTAGAAAAAGAAGTGTATAGCTGGCATTTGAGATCCTGCTTATATAGTATTGCAGCAGAGAGAAGGAGTGTTAATAATATTGCAGGGCTGCTATTAAAGTATTAAATTTCATTGTGTTGTGAGATACAAAAAAAAATAGCTCAGTGACAGTTGCCTGAAAGTGAACAAAATAGTTGGAAATGCTTCAAAACTTCAATAGATGTTCTGGTAATTTGTTTAATTAAAGATGCCTGGAGTACTGTAGTAAAATAGAATTAATATTTAAAAACTAAAAAACCAAGCTGTGTAAGAGGTAATGTTGAGTTGCCATTTAAGATAAGGTGTATTTACACTTTGTTGTATCTTTTTGCAGGTTTTGTGGATATTTTCAGTGCTTTACGCTCATCTTGTTTGTACAGACAACATCCTAATCCCCTCCAAAATTTTTGTTCAGATGTTCGGTCTTGGCCAGGTATAAAGCAATAAACTACACTGGTTTTAATCTCTGTAGTATTTTCCTATTCTGGAAAAGTAATTTTGCATTTTTGTAGAGGCATCACTCAGGAAATACCAGTAAGCTTCCAGGAGAAACTTAGGTCAATATTTACACTTTGAATTATGAAGCTATTTTTGTATTTGAGTAGTGTGTTTACAGAATTTAGTAAACACCGTGTTGTTCTAAGATAGCAGTATTTGTGGATCATAATCTTGAAAGACCACAGATGAACTGTGTTTTGGAATCAATATGTTGAATTCAGTACTCATCCAGTTGAATTTTCTGAGGGGTGTGGAGACTGGCAGCATTAGTGAAAACATAATGAAGAGTTCAGGAAGTTCAGGTATTGTCCTAAATTCAGTTCCTCTGATGCTACCTCTGGGTATATCTGTGTTTGTATCCTGTGGCGAAGAGAAATGCTGTTAACATGGAGGTAGCCCAGTGATGAGTCACAAGGAAGGGTGCAGATTTTTAAACATTTAATATAGGGGGGAAGCTGAAGGATCTGAGGTTTTAGCAGAATAGAAGTCAGAGAGTGATCCAATTGCTATTGGAGCCATATCAGTTACCCTTCTCACATACACCTCAAAGAAGAGTCAACAATCCCAAGTAAAAGCAAATAAAACCTGTTTGAAAATTGTCACAAGGAGAAGGCTAAGTTCTGAAACAGATTGTCTGGAGAAGTTTGGTTATCTTAATCCTTGAAGATTTTCAAAACTGAGCTGGACAAGGTCCAGAGCTACCTGATCATATGTTAGACCTGTTTTGAGCAGGGCTCAAAGGTCAGCTGCTGGAGTTCTTTTTATCTGGTGCTGTTCTAGAATAATAAAAAGCTTAGTGAAAACAATCTAATTGACTGGCATTAGTGTTTATTTTAAAACACCGTGATGAAAGAATTTAAATATTCTTAGCTTGTGGTAAAACGTCCATCACAAAGTTTCTGATGTGGTAGGAGGTGACTCAGAGTGCTGTAAGCTCACTGTGATGAAATGGTCTTGTTTCTTTGTCACTTCCAAAGTTAACAGCACACTGAAGCCATTCCAGATCTCCTCAGGGCACCTTATCAGCTTTCAGACAAAGCATTATTCCCATCCTCCTGGATTTGCTTCTGAGTGTTTCATGTTTGTCAACTTGCCTGGATTTAGTTGTCTGAATGTTTCCTGTTCCCTGAGCTGGCCAATTAGCTATAATTTACAACATGAACTCCTGATTATTTTAACATGAAATTTTATGTGAAACAGTTAAGAAGTTTGGTTGCAAGGTCAGACTACAAATTGGGTTTGTGATCACATAAATATCCATTTACAGTACAGTGTATATTTTGGGAAGATTATATAGCATATTCTTTCACATAGTAGTTTCTGAAATTTCTTAAGACTTTTTTTTGTTGTGGTAGTGATGAGTTTTTAACTTCTGTTTATTCTTACTATGTAAAGTTTACATACAATCACGGAATTTTAAGACTTTGAGATCAAGAGCGAGACGTCTGCAGTCAACATCTGATAAATTCACAGAAACAAGAAGTTCACTTTCTTCAATTTTGAAGGTAAATACAAGTAACATTATGAAGTTGTTTTGGGCTTACTCAGATCATATCTTTCTCTTGAATGAACCTTCAGAATTTTCCAGGGGTGTTTTCTTTCAGTAGCATGAAAAAAATTCTTAATTCTAAAACTTGAGCTAATGGCAATGTATTGTTTTTTCTTATTCATGCATCTACTTGCTTCATATATCACCAGTAATAGATCATTTGAATTTTTAGGAGAGCAGTTTCAGCATGTAACTATGGTTTTAACTCTAGAAATTCTTTATATTCTGTTTCTAAAACAGAATGTAAACTAAAAATAGCTTCAAGTCAAAGGAATTATTTCTTTAAATAGAAGTACAGCTAGTTTAACATACAAGAATGTATGTTTTCAAGTCAGCAGATAATTATCCAAAGCACTAACAAAACCAAATTAACCTGGGTACCCTTTGCTTCTAATTGGTTGTACAGAAGTCAGGCTGATTAAGGCTTTTGATTTTGCTGTGTGTGTAAATTAACTTTGAACTCTTCCCTTCTTCTGGGCATATGTGGTTTTATATCGTCTGTGTACTAGGTGTACTGTGGATGAAGATAAATCGGATCTAGCTCCATGCAGTGCTGCTCTGAAGTTTGATAGGGCATATGAGATGTATTTACTGAAGTTCCATCAAAACTATACTTGCAAAGGCATTTTGCAATTGGAAATAAAGCAAGAAGCTTAAGCTAACAGGTCCCACTGAATCCAGTGAACAAAGCTGGCTGTGTACAGATCTGTCTTAGGCTGCATTTTCAGCTTGGAGCTGGGATCCAGGAGGACTCCAGAACTGATTTGCTCAGCAAAAATGGGAACGCCCATGCTCAAACTATTGAGATTCCACCGTCGAGCTACTGGCCTGTACCATCTAACTAATCCAATAGCATAGTTGTTGAACTTCATTTTTTCCTATCACCCATGTTAGCCAGGTGGTAAGATAACTGTTTATCAAAACTTGGTGTATACTAACACTGCTTTGGAAAATATTGCAGGGTTTTATCCTGAGAAAGCGACGAATTGATGTTGAAAACTTAGACACACTAATGAAAACAAAAAACATCCCAGAGGCACACCAGGATGCTTTTAAAACTGGTTTTGCAGAAGGCTTTTTGAAAGCGCAGGTATTCCTGCAAAAAACACTTGGTAAGTTGTTTTAATTTACATATCTTGTCTTTGAACTCAGAAAGTTGTTTATTTTAGCCCATGCTAAATATGTTTTTATTTTCTTTTACAGATTCCTTAAGAAGATCACGTTTGCTTTCTTTCTTTCTCTTCGTTCTTTGTTTTTATCTTGCTATATATTCGTCATTTTTACCTGGGAAAGGTTCCTTTTCTGATGCTGGTTAGTTAACTTTTTTCCCCACACTGTTTCACTTGTGTTGTTTCTTCCAGCAAGTTTAGCATAAATTAAATATGTTTTGACATTATGATTGGTTTTTATTAGTACACTGAAAAGTTATCCTAAGAGTTACTTACTGCTTCTTGCTACAGCCTTTCAGATGACTGTGACAAAATGTTTATGAAGACACAAATATTCTGTGTCAGTAGAATTATTTTATTTCTTTTGGTGAAGCAGTTACATGGAACCAGAGAAATCAGACTTCATGTCACCAGTTATGTATTTGTCTTTCAATTTAGATGATGTGTTATCTAGATCAGCTGTAGGCAAGATGGTTTAAATTTTCAGTCTGTAATCACAGCCTAGTTTATAGCAACTAGGAACTTGTGTTGCCAAATTGCCTTCTTGAGAAATCTGTGGGAAACAGTGGAACAATCAAAAGGCTGAACTAATGTAATAGGAGGTGTTCAACTTGATGCTAAGTTACCACCTGGGTCTCAAGAAAATTAGAATATGTATAGAAACACTGAGGGAGAAGTTCTGGCTTTGTGTACATGCTTCTGGATGAAGAACTTTCTGTACTACATGTGTATAAAAAGCATATAACTGAATTAAGTGCAAATATTTTAAAGATTTTTTTAAAAAGATAAATCTTACTCCTGCTGGTCACTTGTAAATGAACAAGTGCCCTGTCTAAAGGGCAGGTGTAAGGTCAGTGTCTTGCTGGCATGCGTTCAGATGCAGCACTCAGTCTTTGAATGAAATGACTTTGTGTATAAATTTGTTGTTCGTCGTCTGCTGTTTGCTCTTAGTACGCTTTCGAACATCAAGTATCTTTGATGCAGCAGTTGATCCGATCCAGCTGAAAAACGTCACCTTCGAACATGTTAAAGGGGT
The DNA here is from genome assembly GCA_013400955.1 of Drymodes brunneopygia. Lineage (NCBI taxonomy): Eukaryota > Metazoa > Chordata > Aves > Passeriformes > Petroicidae > Drymodes > Drymodes brunneopygia. The sequence continues at coordinate 13,048 of VZTZ01028704.1, read as the reverse complement.
AAGATCAAAAGTAAAATGTGTGCAAGTTCTTGTTTTAACTAATCATTAGGAGTCTGATGTTTAACTAATCATTATGAATGTCTTACTCTGTTCAAGAAATTTCTTTGTATGAATTGAAGCCTTATATGCATTGGCCATTCCAAGATGAAGGAAGGTTTTAATCACTCTTTTTTTTACTTTGTTTTTGGGGCTTTTAATACCTTGTAAAAGGTACACTCTCCACTTGTTGAATAACATTTTTAAAGGCTAGAATAGCAAATGGCAGGCCATAAATACCAATGTTAATCTACCTTTTGCAGAAGTTAATTGGTACAAGAAGATGATAATGCCATTTGATCATTTCTCTCTTGGTACCATCTCTTTCAGGCAGTGGTATTAGGACAGGAGATATGGAGATTCCCGGAAGAAGTGGGCATGTCACTGCTGATGGGATACCTCTGGTTTTTGTGTTCAATTGTCCTTTGACCGTTAGTGGCAAAATGAGGGCCTCTGCCTTTCCTTCCCCTTGGACAAATAGATAGACAAATAGATAGAATTAATCTATTTTTAATTAATAAGACTAATATCTTGATGTAGAATTTTTGATTTTGTATTTATTTCTTGTGTCAGATCTGGTCTTGAGCTGTTTGGTTGTTCCTTCACTGTTACTAAGTTTAATATTTATTTAGTCCTGCAAACAGTTTTAGGATAGGTTGAATTAAATATTGGTATCCACAGAAATTCTGTGGTACACATTAATCTTTTTCTGTTTGTATTTTTGATCAATGCACAATTAGGGACTTAATCTCTAATACAAAACTTACCTGCAAAAATGTGCAGTATTTTATAAATGCTTAGTTATATTTGTGGCATGTTTTTTGTGTATAGGTTGAAGAAGCTAAACAGGAATTGCAAGAAGTTGTAGAATTTCTGAAAAACCCACATAAATTTACTGTATTAGGAGGTAAACTTCCAAAAGGTAAGAATCTTTGCTCAGGAGAAGTGAAAAACCTATGTAGCCATGGCATGTTCTGTACTGAGTGACTACTTTACAGCCGGATTTCTTATTATTTCTTCATGTACTATGCAAATGAAAATTTTGGGGTTAGACAAAATTTGCTGTGTCTTCTTCAGTTATTGAAGTAATAAACAGCAGTACTTTGTCCTGTAAAGCAGGAGGATTTATTAACTGAACCCATAAAAGGCCTTTATTTCTTCCTTATGGCTTTTTAGTACCTTTAGTGCCTCCTAATGGCTTTAGATGGTTCAGAAACAAATGTTTTTATGTAAAAGGATGATTAACATCATAGTGGAAGTCCATGTGAATCTGAAATGCAAAGACCTGAGAAATCTGTTTCCTGTTAGTGCTCTACACTGTTTAAAGACAATACTTGGAAGGATTTGATAAAAGAAAAGTTCCACAGAAACAGCCAGGAAAATGCCAGTTTGAAGGAAACACTTCTAGGGATTCAGCTGCTAAATTCTGCAGTAAATTTGCAGAATACTTCAGGCTTCTGTTTTGATGGTCTTACAAGTCTTTGTTGTTTAAATGTGGATTGGATTGCATCTAGGTGTCTTACAGGAAATTCCTTCAGCCTGGCAGTAATGAGCTGAACCTGAAATGGGGTCTTAACAGCTTTTTGGAGCCAAGTGTACATTATTTCTTCTAATGTGTGGAAGGAACTACTCATATAACAAGACTGTGGATGTGGTGGTTTTGTTGGGTTTTTTTGTTTGTCTTTTAGGCATTTTGTTGGTTGGACCACCTGGTACTGGCAAGACACTTCTTGCCCGGGCTGTGGCTGGTGAAGCTGATGTTCCGTTTTATTACGCGTCCGGGTCAGAGTTTGATGAGATGTTTGTTGGTGTGGGAGCCAGCCGCATCCGAAGCCTGTTCAGTAAGTTAATTATTTGTGAGTTTGAAATCTGTCCACATGCAAGATTTATTATTCAGTGCTGTTTACATGGCTTGATTAGTCACAATTCTGATTACTGGAAGGCAGTAGTGTATGAGGCTAATAAAGAAAGTTTAAAATGTAGATAAATGTCACAATTCTGTGAGCATCAGTTAACTGTAGAATCTTCCTAACCTTCACATGAAATTACAGCAAGACTTACAACTAATGTTACAACAGTCCCAGAGAGAAGTAGTAATTTAATTAGAAGTGTAATGTCCTATAAACTAAATTGAATGTTTGAAGTTGTAACTGACTTAGTCATACATGAATTATAAATTTAAGATAAAAATACTGTGTTAACCTTCTCAATTACTGCCCTCAGATTCTTTTTTTACTCTAAGTTAGTTTTATGGCATCATGGCATAGCAATAAGCTGAGATTTCCTTTCTCCCACCCATCAACAGGCTCAGAATAAAGGACCTTATAACGAAACTTTCAAAATTAATGTTTAGATTTATAACTTTCACAGAAGAGACTTCCTATTTTAAGTGTGAAAATATTATTGGGGAGGAGGAAATCAGCTTCCCTCTTAAATGGAAGATTGATAGTGTCAAATATATACAATGTACAAAGTAGGTTGCATTTGTAGAAAAAAATGTGACTTCACATGGATAGGATGCAAAATGTAATACATGTAGTACCTTAAAAATGCATTTTCTTCTGTTGACTACAGAAGTGTAGATGCCTGACTTGTACATTAATATTAATGTTACAGATGTGTCTGGGGGATGAGTTGCATCCTGGTATGCATGTACCAGTTCATAGTCTTCATGTTTATTACCGCAATTTTTTTGTGTTTCGATACCTGTAAACTTGAATGTGAGCCCTTCTCTGTAAAATAACAAGCATGTTCTATTAAAATAAGTTAGTGTTGAGATGCATCACATTTCATATTATTTTTGTTTAATAGGCAAATATTCTCTACCCAAGCCTATAAAATAAGCTCTTGTAGGGAGTTCATACAAAATAGGACAATTTTGTAGTTTATTTTACTAGTTATTTCTTGTAACGTGATAAGAATAAGCTCACGAGGAGATATATTTTTGAAATGGAGAGATACAGAGAATCAAGATTCTATTTCCTTTTTTTTAGGCTAAAAGCAAGACAGTTTGGGTGATGTCTAATAGAAACAGAACACTTTATAATCCAAGAATAGCAGAAACTGTAAAATCCTAAACTACCTGATACATGTCTGTTCCTTTGTGTGGTTCAAGGCTCCTTCTGCTATTTTCCTTTTGTCAGGGGAAGCAAAAGCAAATGCGCCTTGTGTTATATTCATTGATGAATTGGATTCTGTTGGTGGGAAGAGAATTGAATCTCCAATGCACCCCTATTCAAGACAGACCATTAATCAACTCCTTGCTGAAATGGATGGGTAAATATATGGATTCTGAGGGCACAGAAGGTGCTTGGCTGACTGGTATTTTGGTTATGTGGGTGAACTTTCTCTTCTTGACAACTTTGAAATTTTGTCTAATTTTTTGTAATGCTTTTTAGGATAAATATTTAATATGCTTTTATGACTATTTTCTGGTACTGCCAGCAGTAGCATTAATGGACTCACTGTGAAGAATGTAGAAGCTTTTGAGTTGTATTTGCACAATAGCTGCAGTTTATTTTAAATAATTTCTCAATGTTTTTAGCCTGATTATATATCTAAAGGAAGAAGTTCAACACTGAGATTAGAGCATGTTTTTAACCAGTTGCTGGGTTAAACATGATCATTCTTGGATCACATGTTGTAGTGTGAAAGCATGTTTTTGACTGGCCAATGAGATCAATAGCAGTAGTTTTTGACAAAATTGTAAATTATGTGTCCAGAAGAAAATAATTCTCACTTTGTTTCCCACACAGCTTTAAACCAAATGAAGGTGTTGTTATTATTGGTGCAACAAACTTCCCTGAAGCATTAGACAAGTGAGTATAATGCACTGATTGTTTTACAGACCATATAGTAAAAAACCCCTGCAACAAAACCAAAGTTGCTCGTGATCATCTTCAAGTATTATGATGTCATAGCTGGAGTTTTCCCTCTCAAAAAGGATGTGTATTGACCAGGTTTTGGCATTTATTAGGTTGCAGAGTTAAATATGGCGAAATAATCAATATGTTTCTAAGCATTTAAAATTTCTGGAAGTTTTTCAGCTAAATTGACAAGCTGAATTCCTTGTTCACAATGCAAAATTTTCAAATGCAAAAAATACTTTGAAGCGAGTTGTCAATAAATATCTTTCATCTGTCTTTTTCCAAGCAGATAAGAAAAACATAATCTGTGTAGATATCTTTAGAAATAGCAATGGATTTTTGTTCCTTGATACACATTAGTAAGTTTACTGCAGCATTTTTGAGTCAGTGTACTGAATTGTGATTTCCTTTAGTGCTCTAATACGTCCCGGTCGCTTTGATATGCAAGTTACTGTTCCTAAGCCTGATGTAAGAGGTCGCACGGAAATTCTGAAATGGTACCTTAACAAAATCAAGTATGACCCATGTAAGTAAATATTTTACTGTAGTGTCTTTTTATGAAACAGTTTTTATACTGGATCTGCACCTGTATATTAGTCCTTTATTCCATTGGCAATTGTGGCTTTATTTTGTTAATAAAGAACACAAAAATTGTCTAGTATGTAGGGTTTCTCTGTAGTCCCTAAGAGTTCATAGTGTCTGGAGAATAAGCTTAATTTCTTTAAAAACTGGGGGGTTTTTTTGTTTAATGCATAATTTTTAATAGAATATGATCTTGCTTAAAATTTCAGGAACAGTATGGACTCTAATAAACAAAATGGTTTTGTTTTGTTTTGTTTTCTTCCCCTACAGCTGTTGATCCGGAAATAATTGCACGAGGCACAGTAGGATTTTCAGGAGCAGAGCTTGAAAATCTTGTAAATCAAGCTGCCTTAAAGGCAGCTGTTGATGGAAAAGATATGGTAACCATGAAAGAACTAGAATTCTCCAAGGACAAAATTCTGATGGGTAGGATTTTATATGAAAGACATACATGTATGGTACAATACACAAGAGTTTATCATGTGTGATGAAGACTTTTACAGGAAAATAGAGGAGTTTTAATGGTGTTGTTTTTTGGATTGTTGTGCTGTGCCTTTTGTTTGTTTGTTGTTTTGGTTTTTTTAATTTTTGTTTGGTTTGATTTTTTTATTGTAGGGTTGGGGGAGATTTTTTTTGTTTGAATTTTTTTTAACAATTAAAGCTTCCTATTAGTTATTTCTGAATAGAACCTTTTGAGACCAGAGAGCAGTATGTAAAATCCAGTGTGGAATACATTCTTTAAAATTTCGTACCATTTTAAAGTTAAAAATCCTGCATGTTATACTTCAGCCTAGAGGGAGACATGGGCTTCATTTCTTATCCTTCCCCTACCTATGACCAGAAACCTGGAACTTCTGTTTAACTTCTCATGTGGTAGCACAAATCTTAAGCATCTTAGACATAACCACTACAAATCTGGTATGTTCATGCTTGAGAGAAGAAATGGAATTTTCTCAGATACTTAGACTGCTTTTTAAATCTATTACTTTAAAAGCAGCTTGTCTGTAGAATATGTTTGGGTCCATTTTTAGATGTTAAAATCCGACTCGTCAGCATTTTGCACTTAAGTGTTAGTGCCCTTTTTATTATGTGCTGTGTGCTCTGTTTGAGTGCGTGTAACGTGTGGATTGTGGATTGGTGGCCAGCTGTATAAAAAGGTTAATTTAATGCTCCTCTGTTCAAGGACCTGAGCGAAGAAGTGTAGAAATCGATGAGAAGAACAAAACCATCACAGCTTACCACGAGTCTGGACATGCGATCATTGCCTATTACACCAAGGATGCGATGCCGATCAACAAGGCCACAATCATGACACGAGGAACAACACTAGGACATGTGAGTGTTTCTATATCTAGTTTTAGTAGTGTATCATAATTTTATTTAGCTCATTAATATTTCTTTATTTAGTTTTATTTTTATGTTGGTTTGGTGGTGTAGAGGAATTTGTAACAATGCTATTTGCTGTGATTATGTTAATCAATATTGTCTGTTGAAATACTCAGTTATGAGCAATCTCTTGGAAAACCTAAGGTCCTCTTTTCTGTGTGATGGAAAGCTTTCTTTATTCATTTTGTAATAAATTAGTGTGCACTAGTATAACAGTTCAGATGTACCAGTAAAGAAATAATATAAGTAACTTCGCTTCTGCTGCAGTTAAAATAGCACTTAACAGCAAAATTTTGAACATGTAAAGGACTGGTAAGTAGAAGCTCAACTGCACTTTCAACACAAACATCCTTTATCAGGTTCTTTGTCCAGTGTGGCTTTTTTAAACTTCATTGGTGACCAGTCTTGTTTTTAGCAGATATCCATAAGTTTTTCTATTTTGCCTTTATCTACCAAACATTTGAACAGAAAAATACTTCTATTATGTCTCTTCCTGTTGAATTTTTTCCATGTTAATGTGTTCACTTAATGAAAACCATTGATCTGATTCTTCTGGGAAAGTTGATTTGTGCTCAGTCCAAGTGTAAGGAATAAGGAGAAATTGATAGAACAGGTTGTTCTTTTTCTTCTGGCAGCAGGTGTAAGTTGCTCACATTGACGTGGTGCTCAGGGTCTGAGGAAGCTGTTTCAGTGGTTCAACTGAGCACCTCCAAGCAAACCTGATGAATGCATACACTAGGGGCAGGCCATAACATGTAGCATAAAATCTTTATCTGCTTTGGATATAAACACAAATATTTGTGAGATAGCTTCAGTACTTCTTCAGTTTTTGTTAACTGACTGCCATTCTGTATCTTACAGGTATCTTTGCTCCCAGAAAATGACAGATGGAGTGAAACTAGATCCCAGTTGCTTGCACAGATGGATGTCTGTATGGGAGGAAGAGTAGCAGAGGAGCTCATATTTGGAAGTGATCACATCACAACAGGTCAGCTGATCAGTACTTAAGAGAGTTTTTGATCAAGGCTGTGGACTGGCATGTTTAACGTGGTTTCAGTAATTTGATTTAGATCTGTGTGCTCTCTAGGTGCTTCCAGTGATTTTGACAATGCTACTAAAATTGCAAGACTGATGGTGACTCGATTTGGAATGAGTGAGAAGGTATTATCATCAATTCTTTATCATTTATATGGAGCAAAACCAAGTTCTGTTCTGTCGCTAAAGCCTATTTGTCTCTCAGTGATCTCTGAGATTAGGAGAACTAGTTTTTATTGTCTATCAAGTATTAGTAGTCTAGGCATTTTCTTTTGGTTTTTAAGTAAGAAAGTGCTTAATTGGGATCTGTACTGTGACCTGTTGAAACACAATTCTACAGTAACTATATAGTTGATGAATAGGCTTGTTTTGCTTCTGCTGAAAGCACTTCAGCAGGCATTTGACTCATGATTTTTTTTTTTTTTTTTGTTTGCATGCAGAAGCAATAGGTGCTGAAACTCATACAGTGTTTTATGTGTATGACTGCAACAGTGGAAAGATAAAGATATTTTTCTTGTTGTTTAGCTTGGTGTTATGACCTACACTGATCCGGCTAAAGTCAGCCCTGAAACCCAGTCTGCAATTGAACAGGAAGTGAGGACTCTACTACGGGTAAGAGCCTCTCCCCCTCTGCACTCATACTTCTGAGACAAATTGAACACCTGCTCTGTTTGATTCATTCATTCAAGTAATGTATACCAGTGAAAATACACAGATGGATGAAAGTATTCCCAAGGATTTAATGTAGCTGCAACTTTGAATCTCTGCCTATCAAAACTTTTTGGTGATTTTATTCACAAGTAGTGTGAATCAAGTTGGTGGCATTGGGATCTTTAATATACCCTTTTAATGCTTCTCTTGTATTTGGTCATGATTTGTATTTTGCCTATTCAGTTCACAGGAAAACTATGGCTACAAATTGTTTTAGAACAAATCTGAATGTTTTATGTAGCTTTCACATTTCATAACTCCCAAGATAAGTAATTTTGCATAAAATCACAGGAATGGCCATATCAGATCAGAGTGTTGCCTTCAGTATCCTGTTCCTCAGTGTCAGGTGCTTAGGGAAATTTGTAACATTTGATAATCACTGAGCTTCCTGATCACTGTTCTGGTAATCTGAATGAGTTAGGTACAAACAGGAGAATTACTTTTATCGTAACATTTAAATGATTTTTGCTTTAATTGTTGTTGTTGAACTGACTTGGTCTTGTGAGAACTACCAGCGTAGAACTAAAAGTTGAAGCTGGTAATGCTGGCAGTATGCATCTGCTTGCAGGAACTGGTGACTTTCAGTAGCTGGTAGCTTTCAGCTTTCTAAAACTACATAGTATTTTGAGGTTTTTTATTATTAAAAAGTGCTAGTCTTTGAGGAACAATCTGTGAATGCTGTAGCTTTGCTAATATTGCAAAAAATACTTCATTAAAAAAATCAGGAAATTTTCAAATCTTGTAAATCTGTTTTCTAAGTCATATGTAACAATAATAATGTTTGTCTCAGGATTCTTGTTTTTAGCTGTATTTGTGCAAAATGCAAAGGTGGCATAAACTGTTCGGTTGTTTTTCATTAATTATGCCAGCTATATTTTAAATCCTTGTGAGTCAGGAGCTGTGCTAGATTTGAAATACAAGGCACAACTTTAAGTGTTTGTCTCAAGCTGTATTTACCTGGAAAAAAATTTTAAAGTGGAATCTTGCTGGTTTTGTTCTAAAATCCTAAAATCTCCTTTTACCTGTTCTTAATATTAGGATTCCTATGAGCGAGCAAAGAACATCCTGAAGACCCATGCAAAAGAACACAAGAATTTAGCAGAAGCTTTGTTGAAATATGAGACTTTGGATGCCAAAGAAATCCAAATTGTTCTAGAGGGGAAAAAACTAGAAGTAAGATGATAACTTCTGGGATATGTAACTGATAATTTGAAGAATGTACATCTAGCAATGCAGTAGTCTTACGCAGCATAGCCTTTTTTTCCTCTTCCTGATGTGTGTATGGCATTAGTGTCACTTTAATATTAGTCTGTCTCTTGTGAGCTTCTGTTACTCATCTATTTGTTGTGTCTCTTCAGAGTAAGACACAAAATAAAGCAAGTTCTTCATCCTCTGCTCCTTATACTCTTCGCACAAGAAGTTATTCAGAAGGATAAATCTCAGGGTTGAAATCAGCATTTTGATTCAATCAAATATGTTGAAGCTGAGAAGAAAAACATGCAGATACACTGGTGTGTGTTGGCACAGCTTCGTGGGCCATGCTGCTACATGTGTGTTTGAAGTGATTCCCCACAATCTGTGCTCTGGAATGTGTTATGGAGAGGGACATATGGAGATGTAAAGCAGTAGTATGTTGTGTAACTATTGCTCATGCTCTGAGACTAGAGACACTACTAAAGACTTATTTAGAAATGCAACAAAACATCTCAAAGACTGAACAAGCTGCATAGTGGGAGCACCATGCTAGACAAAAGTATTAGTGGTCATGTTTCCAGTACTCTTGGGGTTAAAATACACACATGTATGGCTGGGAGAGAAATTGTAATGCAAAAACAACAGGCTGAATGTGTCTAAGCCTCTTTGGACCATGTTTTGGGTAGAACCGTAGCAGGGATAAGAGAAATACCTGTGACCTCTGATGTGCTGCTGACAAGTTTCTTAAAATTTTTATTACTGCAGTAGACAGATGACAGTGCTTTGATGACAGTGCTTTTACACTGCTGGAGATCCTACAGAACTAGTTTCTATCAATACTATGTACTGGCGTTTGATAATCCAACAGATAATCTCTTTGAAGAGGACAACATTGCTCACTGAGGAGTAATTCGGAAAATGTGTGAAGCATGTGTTGTTTCAAATAACATTCCCAGTTCTGTTCTATGGTAGAAGTAGGGAAATAAAACCTTTTCTTTCAATCCTTACAGAAACCTTGGGAAATTCTAAGAAGATACAAAAAATGGTTTTAAAAACAGAGCAGTTTCCAATCAAGTGGAAGTGATGGCTAGCAATTATATGCCAGTATTCTTCTGATCTCATGGAACTGGTTTTTAGGAATTACACATCTTGATCATAACCCTTCTGCACAGTCAGTTATTGTTGTGGGATTACAAGCTTCTGTTGCAGAGGGCATGTATTAGCATATTAATGTTGAGGGTTACCATATTTGGATATTAAAATAGCTGGGCTGGTGCCAATAAATGTGAATGGAAACTGGTAGCTACACCTAAAACTAAAAGTAACATAGTATTTTACAATTTTCTGAGTGTAATGCTTGATTATAACCTAATTTTTTTAGTAAGAGCACATGCTTTTTTTTCCCCTTTCAAAATGACATCAACTTTCTTTTTGCCTGTTTTTGTCAGCTTACTATAGTGACATCCTACTCAGCGTGGGAAAATTTCCAAATGTTATGAAACAGTATAAGAAATGTCTAGGCTGACTAGTTACAGTTGTACATGTATTTCAGAAATATGCCAACAGAAACAGAAATACACTGCATATTTGGCATCTGTTTTTAGAGTAATAAAGGTTAATTTTAATTATGCACATTGGTTTTCTTTTTATTCACTGTAAAGTGCTATAAAATGTAATACCAAGTTCCCTGGTATGTAAACTGAGGTGTATAGAACATTTCAAATTGTAAATAAATTTAAGAATGATGGCAAAATTGCACTCACTTTAAATGGGATTTCTAGGGAATGTTCTCCCTAGAAATTCACACCTTTTTTCAATTGCTGCTTTAGTAGTGGGACTTGAAAGGGATCTTTTCCAGCTAAATAATGTTTTTTCTTGTTTGAAGTTACTAAAATTGGTATTGAATTATCTTGTTTGGGGGGGTAAGTCCTTGAAGTCCAACTTACTTTTCTTACTCAAAAGCTTCTTGCTATGTGCATAGGATAGTCTCAAAAAGGAAAAAAAAATAGTGATATATCATTGGGTCATGAAAGATTATTACAAGATTAGCCATAAAGTGTCAAAGGTATCTTTGCTTTCTGGCCAACTTAACAGTACAAGTGTTACTGAGGAGTTTACTGTCATTCCTAGTTCATTTTGTGCATATAACAGCTGCAGGGTTTTCAAGAAACTTCTCTGTTGAGGCACTGGAGTTGACTGCTGGTATTCTTGGGAGCACCTAGGAGCTGGAATTTCGTAATTACTGGGCAGAGGTAAGAGAGCACTGGATTGGGTTTATGTGGCAGGGTTTTGTAATGAAGAGAATACATGGGTGGCATCTGGGAGAAAATGCCAGAAGCTTCCCTGTGTCCAACAGAGCACTGCCAGACAGCTCTAGGAGGACCTACTGCTGTCCAAGGCTGAGCCCACCAGCCCTGGTGGCAAAGCCTCTGAGACAACCCACTTAGGAAGGGGAAGAAGCTCTGCCCAAGAGCAACTGCAGCCAGAGAAAGAGGAGTGCGTGCGGGAGAAATAGCTCTGCAGCCACCAAGGTCAGTGAAGGAGATGTAGCAGGGTGAGAGTGGGAGTCCTCCTCGCCCTGAGGGCAGAGGAGTGGCAGAGACAACCTGTCATGAACTGGCCGAAACCCCAATTCCTGTCCCACACCCACCCTGCTCTTACCACTTAAGGGGATGAGGTAAAGAAAAGCAGAAGTTGAAAACAGGAAAGAAGAGGGGTCAAGGAAGAGGTGACGTTAAGATTTGGTTTTATTTCTGATGATTGGCAGTAAACTAATTTCCCGAACCCGTCTGTTTTGCCCATGATGATAACTGGTGAATGATCTCTCCCTGCTCTCATCTCAAACCCCAGGCCTTTTGCCATGTTTTCTCTTCCCTCTCCAGCTAAGGAGGGGAGTGATACAGCAGCTTTAATGGGCTCCTGGTGTCCAGCCAAAGTCACAACATCACAACCACAAAAGCAGCTCCCAGAAATCAGAGAGTGAGAAGTAGAACAGGCTCCTGCTGTTGAAAACAGCACAGATCTAGGTGCTTAGATGGACTGTTTACTTTTTAAATACCTCTAAAGTGGTCACAAGCAGCGTGGTACATAAAAATAAGGAATTCAAACTTGGACACAATTCTGAATTTTCTGTATTCCTGAGGCTGGCATGCCAGAATTCCACCAGCAAGCTTAATACAAAGAAAATGCAAACTTCCAGTGAAAGATGTGGCCTGCTCCTTCTGGCTGCTTCCTACTCTGTGATGACCTGAGTCAGCTGAAATGTCCAAAGTGTTTTCTAAATCTTGATCCTTTAAACTGGCTGTGAAGTTAGAACAGTCAAACCATTCCTAACTTTCTGCTCTATTGATCTGCTTGGAAACTTTGGCTAGAAGCATGGAGAGCTATTTTTGCTTCTAAAACATGTCCAAACAACACGATGAGAGGTGAGAGGATGCACTTTAAATAGGTCACTCTCTCTACTTCCCTCAGAAGTAGATTTCCCTTTTGCCAAAATCATGACTCATGTGTTTATTAAGAGGCGTTCCTCTGGTGTTGGCCAAGGTGAGAGCATAATCTGCTCCTTCCGCAGCAACATCAGTGCATAAATGGCTACATTTGCCATTAGAGCACAAGTATGGATCATGAAACATTTAATGGGAGAAGTGGGGACTCTAGTGCATGGGGTTGTGCACTCTAGTGCATTTCATTTTTCCCAAATCTAGCTTTGTGGTTGTGGTTAGTGCCCTTTCCTGGAAACTTAATGCTGCTAGCTGTAATTCTGAGATCCAGCACGGGATTTTGACTTTGAGCTGAGGAGCAGATTTCTTCTAAGATTAGGATGAGTTTTCAATCTTTCACTACTCTTTTAAAAACGGTTCTGGAGGAAACAGAAGGATCCTGCCCTGTCTAGTGGGTCTCATGAAACTGGCCAGAAATCACAGAAAACAGAGGCAGACCCTGTCACACTTGCTCAGTCTCTCAGGAGAAACCCTCCACAGCAGCAGATTTGGACTGAAGGCTTTAGTAAGTTCTACGCTAATTTTTCCAGAATTACAAACATCACTTACCATCACTTATATCCAATGGTTTGTTCATTACGTTGGCAACGAATCATGATTTGCCTTTCACCTGCTGTCTTGTCCCTACAGGTTAGAAGACCACTTTGTATATTCTTAGCCCTTATTCAGTGAGAGCTCCTCTGCTCTATCAACACATCACAGGGCAAATACAATCGAATTTATGGGCTTACAGTTTTA
>VZTZ01028702.1:357052-369901 GCA_013400955.1 Drymodes brunneopygia | reverse complement strand
TGGAGTCTCCATCCCTGGAGAGACTCAAAAGCCACTTGGACACATCCTGGGCATCTGGCTCTGGGTGGCCCTGATGGAGCAGGGGGCTGGGCCAGGTCACCTCCAGAGGTATCTCCAGCCTCACCCAGCCTGAGATTCTGGAAATTATTTTTTTCAGGAGTTTCCTCACCCGTAACAGAGAACTTCCCCATCCTTGCCATCAGCTGAGATAAAGGTTTTTAACTGAGTGGCAAAATTAAGCATTTAAGAAAGAGCACCAGCTCTGATCATGCTAAGACTGCAAGTGGCACACCAGAGCACTACAGAGACCTGCTGGGCTGAGAGCTGCTCTCTTGGATCTTCCTCTGTCTTCTGGCATTGCCCAGGGCAGGTGTTTAGGAGACTAATGGCACTGCAGAAAATATTTGCTTTGTATACACACAGGAGCACTCAGGAACACCTTTGGCACAGACAGGTGGTCCAGTGGAGAAATACAATCACACACTTCTTCCCTTCCAAATCTGACTGCTGCTCCAAAGCCAGGAGCAAATGCCTCCTCTGGAACAAACCAAGGGCCACCAAGTTCTGCTCCTGGGTTTTTGTGCAGCATGGTGAGGTTTGGAGTGGGCCACGGTATTTATCAACATCGCAAAACCAGATGAAATGTCCTTCTGTGCAGTAAGAGGCTGTTCATGTTGCACATTTCAAAAGAGCAAATAGATTCTGTGAAAATGGAGATCAGAGGTAGAAGGGCAATAAAGCAGCAAGCCACCTTCAGCTTTAGGTTCAGACACAGCTGACAAAGCAGAGATACTCAGGCTGGGTGTCACCTGCTGTCCCCACAAGTTTCTCTGTCACCAGGGCCAGCTTTTAGGCCTGTGGATCTGCTCAAACCTGCAGGTGGGGAGGATGAGCAGTTGGCAGTGATCCCATGTGTCACCCCAAAGGGTTCAAGGTGATACCATCCAAGCTGAATGCCGAGGCCAACAAGCAGCCTGAAGCCTGGGCACCTCTGAGGGGCACAACAGGGACAGCCACACGCACCTCCCACTGCCCCCTGAGAGCACCAGCCCTGCTGCACCATCCAGACCTGGACAGTTCAGATATTTTTCCACACTTATAAGCAGACAGAACCATCTAAACAGGATGGATACCTGATATCAAAATATTTTTAACTATCCAATGTTTTATTTTCTTTTAGAACTAGTAAAGAAATAAATCCAGGAACTGTCCTGGACCATGTGGAGCACCCTGCCCACAGCCTGGGCTGTTTTTGCACTGCTAGGCTGGACCAAAGCCCTCCACGCTGCAGGGCCGTGTCCAGGGCTGCAGTGGGGTCACTGCAGGCTCCGGGACAACACCTGCTCACCCGGTGTTTGAGTAACACCTGAAGAAACACGGCCAAGCGTCCACCGCGCAAGGCGCTCCCAATCTACGCGCGTCCCGGAGGGCAGCGGAGTCTCTCCGGACAGGGCTGGGCAGCGCCTCGCAGCTCGCAGCGCCGGCGGGACGCGAGCCTGGCCGGGACCATCGGCGCGGCGATGTTCGGGGGGACACGCGGGTGCGNGCGGAGCGGGAGGGGCGCGGGGCCGGTCCGAGTGTGCGCGGGGAGCGCGGGGAGGGGGCGGCTCAGCCGCGCCGTCGCCGTGGAAACGCGCGGAGCTGCATCCGCAGGGCCGCGCTCAGCCCCGCCGCAGCTTTTCGGGGGGATGCGGAGAAAGGGGGAAGTCGTCATGGCAACGCCGGGAGTCCCCCGGACCGGTCGGGCATCCCCGGGCCGCAGGGCCAGGGTTAGACGGGACGGGGGAAGCACGGAGCCACAGGATGCTGCTTCGCTATGGCACGGGTGTTGTGGCTGGGCTGGAGCCCTTCTGCTCTGGAGCCAGGTTTAGAGAGCTGGGGGTGTTCACCTGGAGAAGAAGGGCTCCAAGGAGACCTTGGAGCCCCTTCCAGTGCCTAAGGGGCTCCAGGAGAGCTGGAGAGGAACTTGGGACAAGAGATGGAGAAACAGGACACAGGGAGTGGCTTCCCACTGGCAGAGGGGAGGGTTAGATGGGATATTGGGAGGGCTTCTCTGTGAGGTTGGGGAGGCCTTGGCACAGGTTACTCAGAGAAGCTGTGGCTGCCCGTGGATCCCTGGCAGTGTCCAAGGCCATGTTGGACAGGGCTTGGAGCAACCTGGGAGAGTGGAAGGTGTCACTGTCCATGGCAGGGGGTGGAATGAGATGAGCCTTTAAGGTCCCTCCCAATCCAAACCATTTTAAGATTGTGTGATTAAACAAACGCCACTCTGAGAAGAATCAGACACCTTCAATAGAAACATGTCCTCCACAGGCCTTGTCTGGCATCAGTACCAGGGCAGCCTCCCCTCCCCAGCACTCCAACCACAGGCCCAAAGAGGAACCAGAGGATGTTAATGTGACATCTTCAAATCCCTGGGAAGTGACAGGATCTCTCTAATTGGTCCTGTAGTGGAAATGCAGTTTGCACACACTGCAGTAGTGCTTCCAAAAGGCTCTGATCAAACCCAGGGGCTGCTCACCCTTCAGTATCCTGTGGCTACACAAGTATCTTTAGACACTCACACAAGGTCTGTCGCAGGTACCTGCAGAAAGTGGAAGGAAGCAAGGCTGGAAGCACAAGGGCCAAATGTACAAAAAGCTTCTGAGAAGAGTCCTCGATGTGTTTTAGATGGGCTGGGGAGAGGTGACTGCCTGCTCACCCTGACAGCCAGCTCTGACTGCTCTGAACCTAGGGCACAGAGTGCTCCTGCTCACTTTAGAGATTGTAGCCCCGATCTTGCAGTTTTAGTGTATCTGCAAGTTCCTTGCCATCTTGAGTTTTGTACTCCAAAATTTTTAAGATATTAAAAATATTAGGTCACAGACTCTGATGAAGCAATAGATCCTGCAAATCAGGAGGGAAGTAACAATATATTTCCTTAGCTGCTACTGCCTTCTTCCCCATTTTCAAATAAAACTCCAGTGGCACAGTGTAGAAAAAGATTTTCCCATATCAATCCTTTTATGCTGCAGAGAGAAGGTCAAACAGTTTTGAACTGGGAGCAGAGTGAAACCCAGTCACTGGAAAAGCAACTCAGCATTCCCCTTCTCCCATCAGTTCCCTGTTCCTGGCTGAACTTGCTGTATAAAAACAATCATGAATTCAGAACGATGAATTCCTGGGAAACAGTTACATTAGGTGAAAAAGAGGAAACAGCCCTGGATTCCCAGCAAGCCCTCTGGCCGATGAAACATCAGACCATTTCCCTCTCTGTGCCTCAGCTTCCATTTCTGTGACCTCTGTTGGAAAGAATCTGAACTTACACCTCTAGAGAGTTGTCCTGGGGAGGAGGCTCAGGGGCTTTGGGCTGAGGGCAAGTGGAACAGGAGCCAGCAGTGCCCTGGCAGCCTCAAGGGCCAACCCTGCCCCAGGGGACATCAAGGGGGTGACTGTCCTGCTCTGCTCTGCACTGGGGCAGCCTCAGCTCACCCTGGGGATGGTTTAGGCCCCTCAGCACACAAAGGACATCTGAGGGCTGGAGCGTGTCCAGAGGAGGGGACCAGGATGGTGAAAGATCTCGAGGGCAGGACTTGGGAGAAGCAGCTGAGGCCACTTGGTCTGTTCAACTGGGAGAAGAGAAGGCTGAGGGGTGATCCCATCACTGTCTGCACCTTCCTCCCAGGGGGCATGTGCTGATGTCTCCATTCTGGGACCAGCAATGGGATCCAAGCTGCCTCAGGGGAAGTTCAGGCGGGACATTAGGAAAAGGTTCCTCACCCAGAGGCTGCTCAGTGCCTAGAACAGGCTCCCCAGGGAAGCGGTCACAGCACCAAGTTCAGGGAGTGTCTGGACAACACTCAGTCCCTAAGGTTTAATTTTAGGTGGTCCTGCCAGGAGCAGGGTTTTGGACTCAATGATCCTTATGGATCCCTTCCAACTTGAGCTGTTCTGGGATTCTGTGAACTTTTGTTTACTTAAACATAGCTCTTTGCAATGCTTTTATGATTTAATTTATTCTGACATGGATTATTCAACTCAGCTGTGCCATTAGTCCTGTGGGACCCAATATATGCAGGGCTGTGCTACTCTGGGACTTGGGCTGGGATTCAATCCCACAACATCCTGCTATTCACAGCATGGCAGCACCCAGACGTATTAGTGCTTGTCACTCCTGTCGTCACCCACAGTCATGTCCCAAAAGCCTGGCAGAGACCTCATAAACCACAAAGCAACAGGAAGCTGCTGCACTCCGCAGCTTTATTCCCACTGGGAAGGTCACTGCAATGCTGTGTATCAGTTTCACGCTTTCTAGGGGGATGTTGCGTGCGGAGAACTACAGAACAATTCTGGTCTGGGTTGCCACATCTACACAAGTGACACCTGAATGATGGCAAGTGGTGGATTACACTTCCAGTGTCACAGAGCAACTAGTTTTATTTGTGAGCAAACAGACCCAGACAAGGTAATTGGAGAAGCTCTTTCAGAAATACTTTTCTTGGTCTCCCCTTATTGTCAGCACTTACTCCATGCTTGTACCAGAGTTGAGGAGAACAGAAGCTGCTGTGGCACCCCCAGGTGAATTGTACAGCATCCCTGTCACCACTGTGATCACAAGAGACTGTGCTGTTATTTCCGTCTTGCACTGATGCCGAGCAGAACAAGGAGCACAAGAGCTGTGCAGAGAAAAGCATTTTGCACTTCACCCCATTCTGTTCCCAGCAGTTCACCTGGGTGCAGTTGTGCACTGTACTCACACCAAAGTCCATAAGCTATGATCCAGTTACCACCTGTTGTCTTCAAAGCACTAACTCCTTATTCCCATTTACAAGATAATCCTGTTCCAGGAGCAGCACACACCAGTAGTAAATCTACACCCCCCCCCACTCCATCCATGTGCCAGCACAGGCTGTCACTTCCAACCCTGGAGTCACCTGCAGGTTTCCCTCCACTGTTTTTAATATTTTGGACTGAAATCACTGTACTCAGCTCCTACCCAAAGGAAAAACACTGGAGCAAGATTTAAACTTCTGCTTCTAAAATGAATAAAAAGAGTATTTAAGATACTCTGAATTAGATAAGCCTGCAAAAGCCACTTTCTGTGAACAAGAGGATGTTGTCCTTGAGTCAGAGCATCATCCAGAATCATGCCCAAAACTTAAGTCCTAGTACAAGCTGGTGTGAACTACACCCTGAGTCATGCATTAGCTGCAGACATCTTCCTGTGTTCAGCGGTGTGGTCAGCTTCCTTTTTCAGTGGTGTGGCTCATACCAACTGTTCTGCCATTCTTTCTCCCACAGGAACACACCTATGTGCTTCTAGCCCAGCCTGGTGATGACAGATGTTGCTAAAAGTGTGGAAGTTTATGAGCCACTTCAGAGCAGTTCATTTATTGCAAATTTTTACTGGATTATGAAACAGCTGAAACTTCTGACACCTACACACACATTTAGCAAACTAATGCGTGAGGGAGCTGTGAGAGTCGAGCCCGTATTCCGCTATTTCATCCTTTTCAGCTAACTGCAAAAAAGGGGGGAAAAAGGGCTGATCACAGTGTGAAAGTGACACTATGATCCTAAGGACACAGATGAAATTCCTGAACTGCTGCCACTACACAGAGAAATATTTGTGTTAGTTGTGCTTCTTGCCTTTTAAAGTAACATGTTCCTGTTTGTTTTAAATAGCCCTGACAAAGCCAGGACATGGCAAAGGGCTGCTGAGGGTGTTGCAGGAACTTGACCCCGAACCACATCCAAATGATGTGTCTTTCAAACAATCCCAGGGTTTACATCACCTCTCAAGGACATTCCCAGCACCTCAGCTACTTTTTGGGATTTCCAGGCTCCTCGGTCAGGTTCCATCTTTCACAGCTTTTGCTCTTTGATGTATGAAATTGCTCTGTGGATGTTACAGTGCCAACCTAAATTAGACTTCAGTAGGAACTGGAAATAGTTTGAGTTACTCTATGTGCGAAGAAGAAATCCAAGAATTATTTTAAATGCCCCTCTCCACTGCTCATCTAAAGGTGGTTACAATCAGGTTTGGGACAGAGTCATCTCCCAGTTGTAAACAGAGTCTGAAACCATGGAATTTAGAAGTAGAAATGTTACAGTAGGAAAAAGGAATGTCACTTACTGGGGGGGCCCTCAGCTCTGCTCCAAGCAGTGGTAATTGCAAGGTGAGAGACTTATTTTAGTGTACATCAGACAGAAGATGTGCCGTTCCTTGGAACAGCACAACTCTTCCTGATGTAGAATCAAACAAAAATCAAACAGAGGTTGTGGCTGCCCCATCCCTGGAAGTGTCCAAGGCCAGGTTGGAGGAGGCTTGGCGCAACCTCTCCTGCTGGTCTGGTGGCAGGCGTCCCTGCCCATGGCAGGGGGTAGCACTGGATGGCATTTGAGGTCACTTCAACCCAAATCAGTCTGGGATTCTATGATTTAAGGACAAAACTTGCATTTATGTCAAAAACCAAAACACATGGAGAGATGCCTTTTTCAAATATAGGAAAAGGCCAGGACCAGACTGCAAATACAATCCCAGATTGTAAGTTTTACTTTTAATGGTAGTGTTGAGTTCTCCTTCACAATTTGCTACAGGACACTTAGATTTTGTCAATCCTGCACTATGCATTTGATGAGAAAGCAAGTTTCTCTCTTTTCTTTTTAAAAGATGAATTTATATTGATTATACCAAAAGCAAACAAAAAAAACCCAAAGAAACCCAACAAAACCTTTACAATAAAAACCACCACCACCACCAAAGTCAGGTAGCATATCCCCAAAAGGTTGTTTCCAGGGTCACATTAAAAAACTGAGTTGTGACAATGCCAGGTGGTTTTGCCATCACACTATTGCTGCTACTGCAGGCAAAGCAAATCATATGCAGCCAGCATGCAAGTCCTGTAGCCTTTTGATCTTGTATGGAGATTTATCCCAATCCCTTTCATCATAACCAGAAGGGATCTCAGGAATAATCAAACTTGTGCGCTCACCAACACACACCAACCTCAGTGCTCCATTCCCACAAAAAGTGCTGCTGACAAAGCTGGAATGCTGAGGGTGTTTGGAATTTGCTGGTTCCTTACAGCATTATCACAAGCTGTGCACTTCACTGCTTGGCTCAGGATCTGGCACCACCAAAATCCTCCTGGGCTTTCCAGCGAAAACCCATCCAGAAGGATGAGTCATGCCAAGGAATCCCTGCTTCATCTGCACAGTAAAGGGCAGCAGCCAAAGGAGACAGGCAATGTGGCTCCAGTAATACAGAAAGAAATCTTGATAATGAAAGGGGTTTTAGGTAAATTGGTTAAAGGCAATCTGGTCCCTCCCTGTAATTCATGAATAAAGAGGACTCGAAACATAACTCTGCCACAGCAATCTTGTTTC
Source organism: Drymodes brunneopygia (assembly GCA_013400955.1). Lineage (NCBI taxonomy): Eukaryota > Metazoa > Chordata > Aves > Passeriformes > Petroicidae > Drymodes > Drymodes brunneopygia. Next base: position 362,533 of record VZTZ01028702.1, on the reverse strand, counting down.
AGAAAGCTGTGTAGTTGGTTAAGAGCCATCATTCTGCACTGCTGACCAAGGCTGGGGTGCCCACGACCTCAGAGTGGCCAAGATATCCTTGGGCTGGCACTGGAGTCAGTTTTAGAAAGAAGGGATTGTATCTACAAAAAAGTAATGGTCAACATCTTATTACCACACAGACATGTACAGGAAATATACACATGTACCTTTTGACCTGCTGAGCTCCAAAAACTCAATCCTTTTGAGGAGAGTGATGTGTATTTTACCAGTTCTCTGTGAAAGTCTGTTTTACAAAGAGGAGCAGTTCTCTCAAGTCTGACCTACTCCATGATCAGAAGTATAACCAAGGCAGCTTAACTCAAGCTTAACTCAAGTCTATCTCAGGCTGTAAACCTGAATTTAACTGTGCTTGCCCAGTCTGAATTCTGTAGGAAGCTCCCAGTAATCCCCTCCCATCTGAAATCCTGCAATAATGAACACTGCAACACCATTTTTCTACTCATTATACTAAAATACCACCCTCACCAAACAGCTCCAATTTAACCCAAAAACTCCTTATCACAAATTACCACCAGGGTCAAGTGCAGATAACACTGCAGCACCCAGGCTGATAACCTGATCTTACTGCAACACCAGGCATGGAACCACTCCAGGTTCAGGTTCCAGGAACATGAGCTCAGAACTGACCACTCTCCCTAGGATCCCCTCTGCCACCAGCATGAATATTCACTCACCTGCAACAGGCTAGGTGCAGCTTTTTAGAGATCATCAGGAAATGGTGAGAAACTGAATTTCAGGAGAATTGTTTATAGCATAAAGAAATTCCAGGAAAGACAAGTTGGCATTAAGTCACACTTCACATGTGCCCCATGCTGACCCAATTCCTCTGGGCAGGTGTGTAACCAGAGGTGCAGCTGTCACACCTGCAGAAAGGACAAAGTGACAAACTGGGACACAAAGAGCTTGTGCTGGTCTCAAACACACCACCAAGAGCCTTTTAAGACATCCACCATGGTAGGTCTAAGTCTGTCACTAAACCAAAGAAGTTTCTCAGTAAAAGCAGGGTAAGTTCTGATTTCCCCAGCAGCAGGCAGAGCAAGAATCCCATTTCACTGCAATGAACACAAGAGTTTCAGTCACCAATTTAATTTTATACAAGTCAAACTACACATTGTATAAAGAGTACAAGGCAGTTCTAATGTTTGCTACTGCATGTTACAAAAATCAATTTAACTATAAAGAGGAATTTTTGGGACGAGTCCTATTCCACAATTTAAGTGAATTGGCAACTGTGGTTTAGCAAAGCCTTTGTTAAAACTAGAACTCTAGCTCCAAGAGATTACATTTCCAATAAAGTTTGGACCTACACACAAGAAGATTATAGTTCTTGTAGTCTGAAGCAAAACGTTAACATAAGTGAGTCAAAGGGGAGGGAAGACAGATTTTACCTGTGTTTCATATCCAATGGGGATTCAGACGCTGACAAACCATACAGCATACTAGTGACCTGGACCACAGCCAAGAGACACCTTCATGTCTGACAACAGTTATACTTGAGATTCAAGCAAGAAATGTCAGAAAGCTTTTATTCTTTCAAGTCTGGAATGAAGGGGTTGCCAGCAATGTTGTAGGATACAGGTTCCAGCATACCTTTGTTACCTTTAATAGTGTCTCAGTATGGAGGGAATGTTCTTTTGGCAAGTTAAGGTACAACGTAAGTCCTCCAACTGGAGTTTATTGCTGGTCTAAAATCTTCCTAGCACTGTTACTGGTTTAAACAGTTTGCCGCTTGCTTTCAAAATTAAGATAAACTGTGTGACCCGCCCAGCAAGGCAATCCTGCCTCTGGCAGCAAGCTGAAACCTATGAAGCTAATGACACCCATAGTTCTAATGCCATGAAAAAAATAGGAAAAAAAAGGATACTTTCCAAAAGCCCATATTTAAGCCTGTTTATATTCAGTTTATTTTTAATATAAAAACCACTTTGCATTTAAGAGTAGTTAAGTTACTCCTGCAGAAATGCTATAAAATCAAACCTTCAGCTTAATTTCTACAAAAAGGGGACTTTTCCTGCTTTGTACCACCATTCCACCTGGTATTGTCAAATTTGGGATACAAATTAAACCTTTATGCCTTATGACTTAGTTCTTAGGCCATTCACTCCTGCAAGAGAAAAAACCAACTTCTGAAATACTAACGTAACACTAATGGCCTGACACGTAGGAAAATGTTCCGTAATAGTGTGCAAGGTGAGAGGAGAGTTCTAGTCCTAATCTCTTGAACTGGATCTTGATCGTGAGCGGGACTTTGAGCGAGACCTGGAGCGGGACCTGGATGCGGCTCTTTTGGGTGGTGACTCGGAGCAAGCCTTGGCAGATGGCTGCTGCTGCGGAGAGGTGGAGCGAGACCTGCTCCTGGACCTGGACTTAGACTTAGCATCCCCTTTACCATTTTCTTTGGGAGATCGAGACCTGGACCTGGATCTGGACCGGGACTTCTCAGACTTCTCCTTGGATCTGCTGTGTGAGCGTGAGCCCCTGTCAGACTTGGGTTTCGATTTGCTCTTTGATCTGGACTTCCTGCTTTTGGATCTGGAACGGGAGCGGTCTTTGCTTCGTGACCTGGATTTAGATCTTTCAAAGAGAGAGACAGTTTATTCTGCATGGCCTGAAGTGCACTTCCAGCAGCTGTAAACATCTGTCAGTGAGGGAGTTCCTGCACTGGCAGTGAACTCTGCGGCACTTACCGGGAACGGCTTTTGGAGACACTACGAGATCTGCTGCGGCTGCTCCGACTTCTCCGACTTCTGCTCCTAGACCGTCTCCTGGATCGTGACCTGCAGACATTTAAAATGTCATTCCCTTTCTCTTTACCTGCTGTGCCCTTCATCATCAAGTATAGAATGGAAGGGATCTTGAAGATCACCTTGTTGCACCCACTGCCATGGGCAGAGACACATTCCACTATCCCAGGCTGCTCCAAGCCCTGTCCAGCCTGGCCTTGGTCACTTCCAGGGATGAGCTAGCCACAGCTTCTCTGTGAAATCCATCCTCACATCCTGAACACATCTAATACATTGTGCTATCCAGCAGCACAGTCTAACAGAAAAGCTGCTACAGAACTTCTCAAGAGCAAGGGTGGTCCCACCAGGGTGGGTCCAATGTACTGTCAGTGAATCACATCTGAGGTTTCACATGTGCAAAACTGCTCAAACTGGGCTTTGCTGTATTCTGTAAAAATTTCCTTCTACACTCTGAGGCCTCCCCCTATTCCTAAACCATCAGTTGAAGGTAACTGCTGCAGGTAGAATACCCATCCCCATGCTGAGTGTAACCATTTTTGCTGCAGTGACCAGCGTGTCCCCCAAGTTACCTGGACCTGCTGCCAGAGTAGGATCGCCTGTGGCTGGAGCGTGGCTTGTCCTCCACCAGCCTGATCTTCCTGCCGTTTATCTCTGTGCCATCCAGCTTGTCCAGGGCACGCTTCATGTCTGAGTATGACCGGAACTCAATCACTCCTTCATTTGTACGTTCTTTGTGGGCATCTGCATAGGTCACCTCCCCAGCCTGCCTCATGAAATCCTGCGGGGAGCACAGGGCAGTTACAGAATGGGGAGCTCTGCAAGCAGCACTCAAAGCACACAAACGCTATTTAGGTATTCTACTGCATCAAAATCAACGTTGGTATTAATGGAAGCTATTGCTTCCTGATATTCGTAACAGACTCCACAAAGAACATCAATACCTACTTTCAAATCCTGCCAACTACAGCGACTGGAAAGGTTCTCAACAATCAGCCTGAACTCTGTACGAACGGGAGGTCCGTATTTATCTCGTCCTGATTGTCTCCGACTGCTATATCCGCCACCACCCCCACCTTGATTGTACAAAGAAACAAAGTTAGGTCGTCTCCTAGCATGAAGGAAGCTCAACGTTCTGAAAAAGTTAGTTTAACAGTCATATTTACTGGAGTAGGACTTTATTTCGCTAAGCCTCCAATAAACTTTGCAATTTTGCCATGATCTATATTAATGGCAAATCAAACAGACTAACATCCTACAAGTCTGTGCTCCTATGATCTGTTAGAGAGTGACTGCTCCTTATTAGATTCACCTTGCTAAGTTTTATTTTACAGAACATTGTAAAATATAAAACTTAACTGATTACATGCATTTCTACATTTTACAAAAACGTTTACTAGTTACACTAAGTACTTACATCACAGTATGAGGTTTTTGGTGGTGGTTTGGCCACAAAACACGCAAGGTAACAGTCACCTAGTTCAGTTTAACCAGTTTTGTCTAACCCTTGGAATCCTCACCATCACCCTGCGTCTAATGGCAAAAGGCTGCTGTCGTCATGGCTTCCGGTAAGGTCAGCCAAAGGGTCATAGGGCAAGGGTCACACAATGTATGGAAAAGCCATGGCCAGGAAAGGCAGTCATCTTAGCCTCAGTGGACACAGCCTCAGCCCCACTGGTCACTTTTAAATTGAAACATCAAGGACTTGTTAAAAAGTTTGAATTGAACATGCAACAATTTTAAAACAACATACATTTGATTTTTTTAAAACGACAGAACCCCACCCCCCCAACACCACGCTTCCAGACACCACCGAAAAATCAACCTTAGTACTTGTAATTACAGTACTAGGCCGACAAGCTCTAGACAACTCAGCTCAAGAAGCTACACGAGCCAGCTGAGCACAGAAATATTTACAATATCCCCCCCTTTAGCACAACAGATTCCTGCTCCAAAACCTCCCCCCGCCCCTCCCATATATCCAACTGCATCAATCACATGAAAGTTCACAACTGAGCGATTCTCCCCCAGTTACACAATGACATTTATACACTAACATTACTGATGCAACATCGCTGTCACATCTAAACGCTCACAAAAATACTGGAGCCGTCAATTAGCAAAGCAAACCCTTTCTAGAAGGCCACGATTTGGCAGCCAGAACTGCTCCGAGATACCCGAGGGCGCCGCTGGTGCCAGGGAAAACGTTGTAGCCCCAGCGGTGCACCGGATACCCCAGCTAGCGACTCCCCCCAGCCCCGAGGTTCGGTGCCAGACGAACCCTGCCCACCCCCGGCCCTGCCCGCCGCAGCCCCGAGCCCCGCGGGGAGGGACGGGCCTGGACTCACTGCGGCTGCTGTAGCTGTAGCCGTCCCTGTCGCGGCGGGGGCCGCGGGCGTGCTCCACGATAACCCGCTCCCCGCACAGGTCCTTCCCGTTCAGCTCGTACACGGCATCGTCGGCGTCGCGGGAGTCCTCGAACTCCACGAAGCCATAGCTGGGCAGAAGAGAAAGGCCCGGTCAGGCGGCGGCGGGAGCACAGTGTCACGGCTGCAGATATATGTCGCGGTCCCCGGTCCATGTCGCGGTCCCCAGTCCAACTCACAGCCCCGGGACGATGCCGCGTTCCCCCCGCTCTGCTTCCCCCCCGGCCGCCATCTTGCGCCGGCGCCACGCGGCAGCCGCCGCG
>VZTZ01028702.1:238702-357003 GCA_013400955.1 Drymodes brunneopygia | reverse complement strand
GACGGACGAACGGCGCTCACCCGTTTTTGAGATCGACCTCGAGCAGGCGGCCGTAGCCGCTGAAGAAGCGCTGGATGTCCTTCTCTCGGACGTGGTAGCTCAGGCGGCCGATGTAGACGCGCGGCATGTCCGCGGCGGGGGGAAGGAGGGGAGGGAGAGGAAAGGAGAGGAGGAGGAAGAGGAAGGGGAAGGAAGAGAGACAAAAAGAGAAAGGGACAGAGAGAAGAAGCGAGAGCGCTGGCGGCGCGAGGGGCGGAGGCGAAGCGAGACACTCCGCACGGCCAGGCCTGGCGCACCGCAATGGCGCCCGCCGCCCGCCGCCGGTTTTATAGCGGGAGGCGGGGCCCCAGTAACGTCACCGCGCGGCAGCGCGCGCTCGGGGGCGGTTGTTGTGCGCTGCGCACGCGGGGTCGCGGGCGAGGTCCAGCGGGCGCGTGGGAGCTGAGCGCGGTTCTGCGCATGCGCCGCCTGTGCGCGGCCTCTGACGGGCCCGATGCCAGAGAGCCGTTGGGGTCAGTCCCGTGGAGGCCCTGGGATCCGTCCCGCAGAGCTCCCGGGATCGGTCCCACAGAGCTCACGGAGTCAATCCCACAGAGCCCTTTTCACGGCCTTTTGACATTCCCGGCTGCCCCAAGGGATCCCTTCAGGCATGGCTGTGCAGGAGAATCCCAAACACCAGTCCGGAGTCACCAAGAGTGTGTCCTGACCTCCCTTTAATGTTCTGAATTAGGAAAATTCTCCCAATCTGTTGATAAAGATCCTCTCAATATGTCGATAAATGAACTGTTACAGTGTGCTGGGCTTTACATTTAAAGTATTCTTAGTGTACACTGTGATTTGTATATGTGAGACTAACTTCTATATATCTAATTATTATACTTGTATTACATGACATATTTGTATTTTATGTAAGAATTTCTATTCCAATGCAGGTAACATTTTAATGTTGCATACTAGATAATCGAAATAGTAAAAAGGCCACATTTAGTCCTACTCCAGGATTTTTCCCAGCTGCTTTAAAAGCAGTTTCATGCTGGAAAATCCCTGTCCATGACAGCCCAGGGCACCACCACTGCCTTCCCTTTCCAAGGTGTTGCCCTGAGTGAATCTGTAACAAAGCAACTGCTGAGTTTGAGTTACAGAATTGGGTGAATCTCTCCAGTCTCAGTTTTTACTCATTTAATATAAGCTTGATTCATGTAGTGCAACATGGCAATGTGTGACCTGTTACAGTGGACAGGGCTTGGATGATTTCACAAATTCATGGAGCATTTTCTGTGTGCTTTGAAAACATTATGCAGTTCAGTCCCCAATTTACAAATTGCTGTATTTTTTTTTCCTGCAATATACAGATATTTTGACTTATAGGTAAATTTAGCCATTACACATCTCTGTGTTGAAGATTCAAAAAGCTCTTTTTAAGTCCTGAATAGCCCAACAGAGAGAGGAACAGTACGAGAGATGTTGTACCTTGCCCTGAGCCTACAGAAATAAAAGCTCTCCTGGAAGTGTTGGGATGTAGCTCACACTCAGGATTTTCCACATTTAGCTGTTCTGTTGGAGAACAAGCTCTGAAGCACCAGAGCTTTCTCAGAAACTGGTAAGTGGGAAAACTGTTAGTAAAGTGCCACAGTATCTCTGAGCCTCTCCTCTGGGCAGCAACACCATTGCACTGAGTGGGGCATACACAGAACTAAAGGTTGAATTCTACCAAATGTAAATGTAAAATGTAAATGTAAAAAAAAATGTAAAAACCCCCATTATTTAAGTAACTTGTGTCTCCTTTGGGATAACTGCAGGTTGTAGTGCCTAGTTCAAAAGCTCCTCTCCCCACCATAGCTGGATTCTGTTCTTTTCCACTCCTGTTCTCCCCAGGAAACAACTCCCTGCCACAAATTAAAAAACCCTTGGTAGGGTCGCTCATCTGGAATTGTCTGTGCTGGCACCTATGGAGCTGCCTGTAAGGCCCACTGAGAACAACAGACAGGGGCAGCTAAACCATTCCATGCCTGGTGAAGGCAGTTTGAAAGCCTGGACTAAAGTTCAAGGATAAGGAGGAAAACTCAGCCAGTGTTTAAAGGCTTCCCTGCAGGTGGATGCTCTTCAGGACCAGAACCCTGAGGAACTGCCTTTTTCGAAGTATCTGCCCTTCAGTGCTGTGTTCACAGCCCATAAAAGCTGCTCTCTTATGGATGATGATGATGCTCATTTGAACATCTCTGCCTTTCAGTATAAGGAATTTCTTTCCTGTTCCAACAGGGAAAAATAAATTCTTGATGGCAAAAATGTTATCCATGCAACCTCTGAGCTCTGAGCCCTCGGCTGGTGTTTACATCAGCACCTTTTCTGGGGAGAACACCCCTGTGCTGTGCCCTGGAGGTGGATGAAATCCAGCCTGTTCAGCTCAGGGCCATACAGAGTGGGAATGATCACAGGCCCTGTGCTTCCCGGTTGGTTTTTGTGCACACAGAGAGCTGAGCTTCGGCCCTGCTCACCCTGGGACAACAGGTGGTAGCAAACAAAAGTACATGAAGGAATTGGTTCTTCTGTAATGAGGTAACCCAACAAACCCACTCCCAAGAGCAAAGTCAGGTTAGAAAAATCCCCAAACCATTTGGCAACAAAACAAGACTGGAGTGAGACAGATCACGAAAGGGACAAATGGCACTAGGAATGCATGTGCTGGGTAAGGGAGTGTCTAGATGGGGAAAGGAGACACAGTTCTGTGGTTCCTGCTTGTATGTGAGCAGATCCAGCAGGGTCTCAGCTCAGGCACCAGAGCAGATCCACATCTGGGCCCGGTCCTCCACAGCCAGAGCCCCTTTCTCCAAAGCATCGGTTCCTGGGCCCCGTGTGCTGTTTGGAATATACAGAGGATGTGACCACACATGATCAGGAGTCCTGTGTCCCAAGGGATGCTGATACACTTGCACTGGCTGTTTTGCCTCTCAGGCTTCAAGAGCCCTGATAATGGGATGGCTGTCTCTGGTAGAACATCTCAAGGCCCTTGGCAGGTAGCAGCAGAGTAAGATTTGCTGAGGCCACAAGGAAAGGGTGGGAGGATTCATGTTAGGATCTCGTCCCTTTGTTTTGTTTTTCCATTTCTGTCCTTGAGAAGGAATCAAGAGTCTTCAAGGTGCCTCCTCACTTGGTGGCACATCTCCCTCCAGTGCCCCCTCAAAGCATTTGCAAATCTTTCCTTCTCATATCCCCTGCCCTTTTTTAAGTGTTTGTCCCCCATAATTAGTGGTGTTTTTTTCACATTGTTTATTCTTCCTCTAACCTTCTGCCATGTTGGTCCTGGATTAGGATCAGTCTGGGGCCCAGAAGGGGAATGGCAAAACCTCCCCCTTTTCCAAGGCCATTTAGAGACCTCTCTGACCAGCCTTGGCTGTAATTAGGATTGTAATTAAGACAGCTTGTGCTGTCTTATTCCTTCTCTCTTGATCTGTTGGAAATCCTGGAGGACAAGAACTGGCTGTAAAACAGTGGCACAGTGACCAGAGGTGAACCGCAACTGTCCCACAGTCCAGGCAGGCTGGTAGAGGTTGCTCAAAGCAGATGCAGATAAGATCCAATTATCTTCTCCATCCTTCTGGATCAGCACCTGACCTCTCTCTGTTGTGCCCTGTCATTTTTACACCCTTGATTGGCAGTCCTGGTTCTGACACACACAAGCACACAGCAGGCTCAGCCCTGAATCCACAGCTTTTCTCATACCCAGAGGGACATGTGCTCCTGGGACTCAGGATAAACCCCCAAACCTGTGAGTTTTATGGTTTGATCCACTAAATCAGCTGGAGCTGCACAACTGGAACCTGCGGTTCTGTAGTTCAAACCTTTGTTTCTTTTCTGTGAGCACTTAAGAGAAATGAAGATAGATGAGTATCATGGTGTTTCCGTGCCACAGTGCAAGGAGGGAGGAGTGTCAGAAGAAGAAATTACATACATCTTTTTCCCTCCTAAGGGCGAAAGGCTCTGATCTCTTGGTACAAAGGTTTGAATCTGTAATTAATCATAATCTGTGACATATGAAGCAGAGCTCTGGTAACCTTCTACAGGCCTTTTATTGTTTGTCTAATACAAATATCAATGCTATTTGTCTGTCTTGTTGAGGGCTAACATTTGGCTTATGATTATTTCCTGTATCCTGTTGTCAGAGGAGCCCTCAGTGTGAAATTCATGTTCTTTCTTCAACCGTGTCAGTAGCAGGTATGGCCATATATGAGTGGCTCATGAAAACAGTCTAAAGTATGCATATTATGAACTTATTATCCACCAGCTGTGTGTTGCAAGACTGATGTCTCAGGATGCTGCTGTCAAATGTCTGACTGTTTCTGTTGCACTTCCCTCTCCCATCACCCTGCTCTCGTCACTCTTCTCTGACTGGGAACCCAGTTCTGAACCTGGGGGCTGCTCCAGAGACAAAATGGGCAGATTTTCTCCCATTGTCCTGTAGCTCCTCTGTGGGGAGTCCATAGGCACTGACACCGGAGGGATTAACGTGCAAAACAGCCCAACTCAGTTCAGGTGTTCCTGGAAGCTGGGTACTTCACTGTTGGGGTCATTTCCAGCATCCTTGAGTGTCTCACCTTCATCTTCCTTGTGTTTGTGGGGAATGAAGGGAGAGCAGAAGGAAGGAGGTGTCCTTGTGCACCTGAAAGTGTGGCCCTGCCTACAAGGGTCTCTTCTTCTTGCACATGGCTTTTTCTCTCCAAAATTCAGAATCAGGGAGCATTGCAGGGGATAATGTTCTCTTCCATAGGACAGGGGGAAGAAAGCAAAGGGACAAAGAAGTGATGTCTCAGAGACAGGCCATGGCAAATCAGTGAGCTTCAAATGGCTGATTTCCTATGGACTTTTAGTCCTCCAGCTGCAATTCCTAAGGATTTTAAGTGTTCTGCCCTATTAAAACATGAAAGCTCCAAAAGCTATTGGCATCTAGTCATGGCACAAACTAAAACTGTCTCTCAGTCAGGTGGGCATGGGTAATGTTACCAGCTCCCAGGAGCTGATCGAGCAACTCATCCATCTGCTGTGCCTTAGCACCTCCTTCAGAGTCAGCCCAGTCACTGACTACTGGGTTTGGATCAAAATGGGACCCCCTAACACATATGTAGAGAACTGCTGAATTGACTGTGACTGTTTCTGTGCATCACTGCTGGGATGGGACTTTTTCCCACTGTTTCCTTTGTAAAATATGAGGGAATGTCCTCATATGCCTCGAGGGTCCCCTCTGGGCTTGGTCTTTGAAGTGCCCAGTGCAGGACAGCAGCCAAGCACAGATGCACATGGGCTATGCTGGCTCTCAGCTCCTGCTCTCTCTTCTGCCAATGGTTTCATTCCCCCATGGTCCCTCCATGTGACCAGGGGCTCCCAGCATGGCTCAGAGTGGGTGTTAGTACAGCTAGAGCTCACACATGCTGAGAGAAGTGGGTATCCTTGGACTCTGAAAGTGCTTGTTCTGCCCAGTGGCACCAGCTGATGTTATGTGGACTAACTGTATCTCCAACATGGTCACAGGCTCCAGCCAAAATTCTCTCTTTGCTCCAGGTAGAGGAGGCAGGAGGTCCTGCCTGCCCCTGAGAAGGCCACAGAAGGAATGCCATCAATTCTATGCCCACAAAAAGCACTAATTGCACTCTGAACCCAAATTTCTCATTTTATTCAGTTTGGGGACTGTATGAAAGGGCTGTTGTCTTGGCTTCTCCTATGTGTACTTATATAAAATCAGTTGATCTCTCCACGTGGAGTGTCTAGACCCAGCTGGCACACTGCTGGGTTAATGACATTGTGCTGCTTTGGGCTGGGGCTAATTCTCCTCACAGTAGCTGGTGTAGGCTGTGCTTGGGATCTGTGCTGGAAACAGTCCTGATAACTCAGGGGTGTTTTAGTTACTGAGCAGGGCTGGCACAGCCAGGGCTATTCTGCTCCTCACTCCTCCAGCAAGAGGAGTGCACAAGGACTTGGGGGTGGGGGGGAACGGTCATGATCTGCTAACACAAACAGGAGTCGTGATGGTTCATTAACTGAATCTCAGAGTGCAAAAGAAATAGGGACAAGTATTTTAAGTTTTAATCAAAATCAAAAGCACCTTTATTGAGTGCCAACAACACGATTTATGCGAAAGGAGAGGGAGAGAGGGAGAAAAAGAGAGAGAGAGCGAAAGTGTGGTTATAGCTGCCACCGGCACAGATGAAGTCCTCATGGTCCGGAGCCAATAGATTCATCTTTGTCCATGGGGAGATCTCGTAGGGGTCTTTTCAGAAAGTCTCTTTATAGTCTTTTCAAAAGCGAGGGGCAGCTCGCCAACAGGTGAGGTAATTCTCTCCAGAAGCGAGGAGCAACTGACCAAGGGGTGCAGAGCGAGGGGAAGCCGGCCAAGAGGTGGGGGAACAAGTCCCATTGTTTTGGGGTGCAGCTGCAGGTGTGCAGAGGCGATTGTTCCTGCGCAGTCCTTTTCGCCCTGGTAGCCAGAGCAACACGGTCTCACAGGAATGTGTACACCCCTGCACCTGACAGGCATTCCACCAGGATCTGGCCGGACTTCTTTTGTGCAAAAGTCCTCTTTCCCCTTTTGGGGTCTTTGGGTGTTCAGTCTCTGTCCTTGTCAATGATCAGGAGACAGATGAGGGACCTTCACACCGTCTCTTACAGGGGGACACAGTGGGGACAGCTCAGCACAGTTGATGCCAGGGACATCCCAGACCATAATGTAAAGCCAGGGAAGAAGGAGGAAGTGTGGGAGTGATGACAATTGTCTGCCCAAGTCCCTGTTACCATGACAGAGCCTGGCTGTCCTAGGCATGGTTGAGTATCTCCCTGTCCATGGGAAGTGGGGAATTAATCCCTTGTTTTGCTTTGCCTGTGTGTGCAGCAGCCCACAAGAGTCCTTTTTGGTGCCTGCTGTGGGGCTCAAGCGTTAAAGATAGTGACAGGTTTGATTGGAATGTGTTGGGTGGAATCCGTAGAGGTGAGTGCTGTTGAGCTGTTAATTGACAGCTCCTGTGCTTGCTGGGGGCTCGGTTCACTGTCAGATCACAGTCTTGTGCTCGTTAGTTGCAGCTTTTTGTGTTCCCTCCTGGCTGTGGTGCCGATCATCTCTCTATGCTATGCCTGGGAACACCTGTATGTCATACAGCCAGGGAGATGTGGCTCTGCTGCTGTGGCTGTGCTGTGCTGACTGGGCAGACTGGGACTCCAGGTGAGTTCCAGTCAAAGAGACTGGGACCGGGGATGAGCCTGTGCAGGAGCAGGTTCTCTCCTAGAGGGACTGGGACCTGGGGATGAGTCCACACGGAAGCAGGACATCAGAAGCATCTTATAACTCCACACCAGGGTAGACACTTCTGGAAGTGTCTGGCTGTGGTCATGTCCATCCTGCAAAAGCTGTACCTCCAGAGGGATTGTGGCCCAAGGATAAATCCATACTGGAGAAGGGACATCTCAGGGCATCTGATGCTGTGGGATAAGTCCATGCTGCAGCAGGTACATCTTGAACATCCATGGCTGTGCATGAGGCCATGCTAGAACACCTGAAACTTTGTGGCCATGGATTAGCACACAGAGGGATTAAGGCAGGGATAGGGCTGTGTTGGAGCAGGGCCAGTCCCAAAGGGAATGTGGCTGTGGATAATGCCATGCTAGAGCAGGTGTGTCTCTGAAGGTGGTGTGGCCCCTGGATGAGGCCACAGTGGAGCAGGTGCAACTCAGAGCTCTGTGGCTCTGGCTAAGTCTGTGCCACAGCAGGTATATCCCTGTGGAGACTGTGGCTCATGGATAAGGCTCCACTTGGAGCAGGGACACCCCTAAGGGACTGCAGTGTGTGGTTAAATCCAAGCTGGAGCAGAGGCAGGGAAGGAGGGAAGAGTTCACTGCAGTGTTAAACCTGATAATTGGGTCCAAAGGGGTGGCAACTGTTACGAAAATATCTTTAAATTCTTGTAACCCAGGATTTGAGTTGCAAGTTATGGGAATTACTACAGCAGGAACCACCTGAACCAGAGGAGGAGCTACACAAGAAGCAGCAATGACCTGACCTAGGCTGTCTTAGGTGCCCAGGAACTCCCCACAGACACCACGTCTCCAGCACTGAGTGACCACCATGCCACGGAGCCCAAAGGCATGGACTGAATTAACTGAATGGTCACTTTGTGGACGTTTGTGAACATTTTATGGACATTTTACACAGCAGTCCAAAGACTAGGGGAATGATATCTGTGTATTATATCAAAAGATGGGAAGGGGCTGGTTGTTAATGAGGTTGTGTGAATGCTGTGGGACCTGAGCATGACATAAATGGTGTGGAATAAAGGATAGAACGTGCTTGTTTTGACTGGGATTAAGGGAATTTTCTTACCAGTAGCTGGTATGGGGCTGTGTTTTGGATTTGTGTTGAAAACAGTCCTGATAACACAGGAATGTTTTAGTTGTTGAGCAGGGCTGGCTCAGCCAGGTGCTGTTCTGCTCCTCATCCCACCAGTGATGTTGCCACTGTCCTGTTGCCACTGGTACCAGTGATGTTGCCACTGTGATAGAGCCCAGCTGTCCTGGGGATGGCTAAGCCTGCCCTGGGGAAGTGGGGAATGAACTCCTTGGTTCATTTTACTTGAGTGTGTGTATTTTACTTCCCCTATTAAAGTGTCCTTATCTCAACCCATGAGGTTTTTGTCCTCACTTTTGATTCTCTTCACTGTCCCACTGGGGTGAGCGAGTGGCTGTGCTGGGCTGAGCTACCTGGGACTAAACCACAACAAAAAAGTCACAGAACACATGGGAAACCTCTGCCTGAGCTTACACTAAAAACTGCTGAGTCCGAGCCCAAATCCCCAGCCTCCGCTGCCTTACAAGAATATAAAATATGAGTGATATTTTTTATGTGAATCTTATGCAAGTCTTCTAGATATCCAATATCTGGAACAGCAAGGCAAGGATTCCCAGCTTATTTTTCTTTCAGGGATTCTCAGGTGAAAATCTCAGATCAATCCGGTCCCCTCAGGCAGAGCTGGGCCAAGGGATGTTCACATGGACTTCGGTTTGTCTGACTGGTGGTGATCTTCTACACTGGAAATTTTAAAGAAGTTGTTTTTTTATTCCCTGGCATTTTCATTTTTAAAACATGTTGGGGTTTTATTCCCTTTCCTGCTGGCCTTCTTCCTGCCACATTCCTTAGCGATTGTGCTGGCTGCCCAGCAGAGGGGTGTAGAAACCAGCACAGGCACCAAACTCACTCCCATTGTTCCCAGTTCCTCATCCCCGCTGTCCCCAGATCCCATTCCTCTCTCTGCACGTGCTGGAGGTGCGTGGGACAGGAGGGAGGTGGGCAGGAGTTGATGGAGAGGGTGAGGAGGAGCCAGCCAAGCCACCCAGGAGCTGCTGGTGCCGTGGCCCAGGGCCCAGCCCCGGTCTGGGCACACGCAGGGCTGTGCCTGGGTCATCCCTCTGGGCACAGGCAGCGCACGGACACGATGCCAGCCTGGCATTGCCCTCACCAGGGATGATGGCTGCAATCTGGAGCTGAGAGAGCCCCCAGAAGTGCTTTGGGTTGTTTGGGGGGCTCCCAGCCTCTCCTGGATTTATTTGCTTGGAGTGTGTGGCTGGTTGAGAAAGCTGCCACCTAGGTCTGCATCCAATGTGAATGAAGATGTGTGGTGTCCCTTGGGAGCTCTGGCTGTCCTTTGACCCCAGGACAGGAGCAGGCCGTATGTGCTAGCTCCTCTCACATCCTGTCATCCCCTCCTTTGCAGGCTGCTCTGCCTGTGCCCAGATGTGTGTTTTCCTAACGAGGCAATTCAGGGCCTTTCAAAACAGCTCCAAATTCCCTTCTCTCCATCTGCTTCCCAGCCTCCGTCCATCTGCTCTGTCAGGCCTGGCTGACATTTGTCACGATGGGGTGGATTTTGGGTGGTGCAGCAGCCCTTGGGATGCCCTGAGCAGCTCACTGCCCATCCCCACTGTCTGCCAGACCTGTGGCCAGGATGACCATTAATGCCTGGCCCCCACAGGGTCTGCCCGCACCCAGCCCTTTCCCTGTCCCTGGGTGCTCCACTCTCCCAGCCCTCCCGTGCCAGTGTCGGGGGATCTTGGGATGGAGAGAGCCTGGTGTAGGCACAGGAGGGTGGGGATGGGACTCCAAAACCTCAGTCTGGTCTGAGGATAGTGATTTTCGGAGTGCCTTTGCATGCCTTCCTGGGGAACTTCTGTTCCCTTCTACAGCTATTTTCCTTCTGCTGGGGCTCAGCACTTTTGACTCTGAATAAAAGCCAGAAATTCCCTGGACTCCAGGAGCTGGATGAGTGGAGGGACTTCGTGACATTGTGGCAGAAGTGTTGAGTCATTAAACTGACATCCCAGAAAATGCTCTTTGCATTTAGGAGATAATTCACAGATTTCTTTATTTTTTTTTTAAAAACCTCCTTAATTTCTGTGATTCCTTCCTGTGAGTCCTTCTCTGAGCTGCCCACAATAATTGGCCTTCTTGGCTCAAGCTGAAACTGATTTAGCATTAAAAATGCCATTCCCTATAGTATTAATAACACCTAAACCCTTATGGGTGGAAATCCAAAGACCTGATCTTCTCTCTGGGAGGAGATCAAAGAGCTGATTTCCTCTCTGAGGCAGCTTGTCAGTGTTCCTTCCCAACCACAGGGAAGGGGCAGAGTTTGCAGCAGTGGGAGCTGGAATAAAATTCTTTCTGGTATGAAGTGGAGGGTTAAGACTTGGCAGAAGAACTCATGACCTGCTGGTGCCCACCCATTAACCCAGCGCTGCTGGGTCATGGATCTGGTGGGATATGAAGGCTGTGCCCAGGCCATTGGCTCTGATGAGCTCTGCTGGCCTGGGGGGTGGGAGGCATTCCTTGCAATGCCAGCAAGGATTCCAGCTGGAGCACCATGATGAAGCCAAGCAGGAGGGTGGAACCCTGCTGCCAGAGGCTCTGGAGAAGCCCCAGCTCTGGGAGATCTGGTGAGCAGAGCAGAGATGTGGGGAGAAGCTGTCAGGAGCTGTGACAGTGATGCATGAGATGATGTCCCTCTGGGACAGAGCTGAGGGACACATGGAGGGATCTGGCACACTGGAGTGGGGCTGGGCTCGGCAATGGCTTGGAGGCAATGACCCTTCACTGCCTAGGGAGGGAAAGAGTAATTCATTTGCCCTGGACCTCAGAGCGTTCCTGTCCAGTCAGGAGAGCAGCTCAGAGTTCAGCTGCTTATCCTGAGCATGTAATGAATGATATAAGACTTCCACACAAGGATAAACATTATCAAGTAATTTATTCTTAGATCTTTATACATGAACAGAGATAGAGATTTATTCTCAGCAGTGCAAACTGCTTTCCATGAAGGTTGTGTCTTTGGGCTTTGAATTAAGACATGTTGAGTTTATTTTTCTCTGCCACAGCTTTATGTGACCAGATTTCAGAACTGACCTGGTAAATCCAGCAGAACATCTCTGGGCTGTGCCATGAGTAAGAAAGAGAGATTTCATAGCATGCATAACTGAATGGAAGAAAGACTCCTGTGCAGGCAACTGCTGGTAAACCTGGACTGTCTTTTCAACTGACCTTACAGGGCCTGAGGTGGAAGGCGCTGAAAGGAGAACAGTTTTGCAGCTTTTAAATGACACAGAGCAGGAGATCAACCTGCTTTTGCATTTTTTCAAGAAAGAAAAACCACTGTACTGTAAAGTTTGTTAATTTGCTTCTGCCTTGATATTACTGAGTTGATTTTTAGTTTCCTTCTATTTTGATGGCATTACAGATGCTCATATTAAGAAGAGGTTTTCACTCATGCCTTAATTTTACCCCTTTCCCATGACTTGCCTGTTGATAAGAATGGTTTAGTTTTCACTTAGTACAAACACAGATGGAAGAATGTTTGGGTGTCTTAATAAGAAGATTGTCTGGATGTCATTAAATAAGCTAAATATATTTTTTCTGTTTACAGTAAAACCTGAAATACATCCATAGAAAAGTAAAACCCATGGCTGTAGCATTTGCCATGTGGTGTGAAGATGCAGGATCTGGTTGCATTCCTGGCACCTGGGTGGTAGCACAGCAGTGCAGAGGGATGCCCGGGGACAGCAGATCAGTGGGTTTTCACTGGGATAGGATGTGGATCTGAGATTTTCCATGAGATGGCACAGAGGAGTTTGAAAGACTCCTGCTGTCACTGTGGTGACCTCACCATCTGTTTTACATGTGGACTTGTGGGTGATGTGCAGGGATTTCCCACTGCCTCCTTCAGCCCATGCTGCTCCAGTAGGGAGCTGGGCTGAGCTGAAGCAAGACATCCCCCAGCCCTGTCAGCAGGGGTAGTGCCATGGTGATGACCACGAGAGCCCCAGGGAAGGCCTGATGACCAGGGGCAGGCAGGACCTTATCAAGGAGCTGGTATCTGTGTCAGGGAATTGCCCCACCAGCCACTTCCAAAAGCTGCTCCAGTGGCTTGTTTTCCACTTTGGGAATGAAGCCTTGAGATTTAGGAGCAACTTGGCCAGCTGAGCACAAGCCTTCAAGTCCTTACTGCGATTCCAACGTCCCAGCATGCACCTAAGCATGCTCTAGGCCAGACCTTAATGCAGGCCTGGCTTACAGTCCCTGCAGGAAACCCACAGCACACGTGGATTCAGCCAGAGTATACAGGGATGTGGGGAGAAAAGCAGAATGTGCAGGGTGAGAAGTGGTGATGTTAAATATGAAAATACGTCAAGCTGCTTGTGGGGATGGTGGGGCAGAAGAGCTGGGTTTGTTTAGGCAACCCTGGAGCAAGGTTTCTGCATCTTCTCCCTGCTCCAACACAGGGAGAGCTCTGGGAAGGTGAGTCAGAGCCTGGCAGAGCCCCCTGTGCCATGTATCTTCTCCAGGATAAGAGACCCCTGAGGTGAGCACAGAGGTGAAGTTCAGCCCAGAGATGACACTTGACATGCAAAATGCCTCACTGAGCAACGTGAAGAAGCAATCAGCCTGTCTGCATGTGACCTTCCCTGCTCCTGGTGATTGATCTGGAGACATCAGCACCTTCTAATAATGCTGCAGTGCCCGGGGGGATGGAAAATAGATTGTTTGGCCTGTCCCTGTTTGAGTGCAGTGACTCAGAGAAGTTCTTTGCTGAGGGATGAGCACCCACCTGACACCTCACAAGCTGCCACCCTTGGGACCTGGTAGTGCCCAAGTGCAGTGTTGGGCTGCAAACAGCTCCCCACCATCCCATGGGCTCTCCACAGGGTGAAAAGGAAGATCCCAGGGGTGCCAGCCCAGGGTCCTGCAGGTTCTGGAAGCAGTGGCTGCCTTTGCAGCCAAGTGAATGGACCAGGAGCATGGGGTGCTAGGGCAGGAGGTGCTTCCAGGGAAGGTGGTAGGGAGCGCAGTGCTGCTCCCACCCCTCAGAAATGTCAGTACCAATCACTGCTGGGATGAGGCCAAATGGAGAGAGCAGGAAGGATTCATTGCTGGGCCAATATTTGAGCCACAATATGTTTTCCTTGGGTAGAGACAAAGAGAAATAAAGCAGCAGCTCTGTCTGTCCCATCCCATTCACACATTCAGTCCCTGGTGGTGTAGCCTGCAGAGCCAGGCTGATCACAGTCACGGGATTTCCCTGGGTTTATTTCTGTGGATGGATCACTGGAGACATCGACTTCTTTTGGAGTGGTTTGGGATTGGGGGAGTTTTCCCAGTCTTCTTTTTGCCTGTTCATTTCCACACCAAAGAGCTTTTGTGGTTGCTGATGTGAGCCTGGCCCTGTGCCATCAGCTCTTACCAAAGAGTGCTCACCTGCATCTCTCATCCAGCAGCCCTTGAGAAACCAGCCAGGCTCTCCTCTGGGACATCCTAACCTGAGCCTCTTCCTCCAGAAGGCAGGAGGAGATGCCCTGCTCAGGGTCCTCTTTGCCTCCCATCTCTGGATCCTTCTAGAACTTAGTTAAAGTACAATTCTCACTGAGCTTGCAGTAGCCAGGCCAGGTCCCCACCTCACCCCTCAGCCCTGCAGCCCTGTGTGAGGAGCAGCAGCACCTGGGTGCCTCAGTGGTCTGAGCTGCATCCTGGCACAGGGGGCCAGCCCTGGCTGTGCCATCAGACACCCTGTGAGAGCCTGAGATGTTTAATCATTTCTCATTAATGTCAAGCCGTAGATAAGCTTGGGGATGTTACAAATGGACCCATCAGAGCTAGCACCGTCCCTGCTGCCAGTGGTCACTGCTGGCTGTGGTGCCCCATAGAGATGCCCATGGGGCCCTGCTACAGAGTTTCTTTTTATCTCATAAATTGTAAAGGTCAGAAAAGCCCTCTGAGATCATCGAGTCCAACCACTCTCCCAGCACTGCCCAGGCCACCACTAGCCCATGTCCCCATGTCCCATGCCCCCATCCACACAGCTTTTGATGTCACCAGGGATGGTGACTTCACCACTGCCCTGGGCAACTGTGCCAGTGCCTGACCACCCTTTCTGTGAAGAAATCTTCCCTAATATCCAATCTAAACCTTCCTCTGGCACAAGTTAAGGTCATTTTCTCTCATCCTGTCCCTTTTTCCCTGGGAGCAGAGCCTGACCCTCCCCACCCCCGACTGCCGCCTCCTGTCACAGGGAGTTGTGCAAAGCCAGAAGGTCTCCCTGAGTCTCCTTTTCTCCAGGCTGAGCCCCCTCAGCTCCCTCAGCTGCTCCTGGTGCTCCAGCCCCTTCCCCAGCCCTGTTTCCTTCTCTGGACATGCTCCAGCCCTTCAGGGTCTCTCTTGTTGTGTGGGTCCCAGAACTGGACACAGGATTTGGGGGTATGACCTCAGCAGTGCCCAGCACAGGGGGCAGGCACTACCCTAGCCCTGTTAGCCACACCATGGCTGGTACAAGTCAAACGCCACTGGCCTCTTGCCCAGCTGGGGACACTGGTAGGGGGATCCTGCACCCCCTAGATGTGGTGCAGTGACTTTGTCAGCTTCATAGTGCTGGAACTCCACGGGGATTTCTGCTTTGCTCAGTGGTTCAGACACCGATGCTGTGAGTTACTGGGAGCTTCCTACACCCAGATGACACCCTCTGGTCCTACTACATGGAAGGATGGCATGGTGGTTACTGTTCCAGCAACTGCCTGTCGGGTTTCTCCGATTCATGCCAAGTTAGCACAAAATGATCAAAGCAGCCAGTCAAAACTCCTTCTTTTTCCCTGCAGATCATTGGTGGCAGAGATTTTGATCCCTTTGAAGGGAAGAGCTAATTAACAACTCGCTGAATTAAGTAGAAGGTGCAGCGTATGCGCTGACTTTTTGCTGTTTTCAGGGCTGTCACAAAGATTACTCATCCCGAGGAAATAATCGTTTCCATAGCGACTGATGTACTTGGTAGGGGAAGAATTGGAGACACAAATTACAAAGTCCAAATCTATAATGCAAAGAGGCAGATGCAAACACAGCAAACCCCCGGCTGCAGTGGGATGGTGTGAGGGGGATCCCAGGAGCAGGGGAGGGTGGGAAGGACTTGGACAGGGTGAGGGGCTGCCGGGCTTAGTGCAAGCATCTCTTCCAGGGAGCTCAGGTGGTTGCTACTGCAGGATTTCTTGCTCAGAAACTGCCACAGGCCTCCTTAAAAGCACAGAGATTTTCAAGCTAGCCCAGGATGTACAGAAAGAGCAGTGTTTGGAAGATAAGCAGGAATTGAATCTTCTCTTCACCTCTGATGTGGGATCACACCTGACTTCATCCAGGTGAGTGACCCACCTGGGTTTTGCCTTATCCTGGCTGCGAGTCCTGTTTTTATAACCCTGCAGTTCAGTAATCCCATACACAAGAGCAAACTGCCTCCACCTGCCAGCACCAGCTCCCTATTGACTCTTGAATTACAGGGACTGCAGAGGAATGTGCCTGGAGCAGCCTGGCAGCAGCCCACAGCACCCAGCTCACAGCCCCTGGGCAGAGCTGCAGGGTCCAAGCATTTCACATTCCAGCCTTCTGGAGCCCATTAATCACGGGGGTTGGGGAATGGACATGGTGAGCAGCCATGAGGGCTGTCCTGGATATATTTATCCCCTGTCAGTGCAGGAAGGAGATGCTTTGACCTCTGAGGTGCCCATAACCCTGCAACCCATTTTACAGTCACTGCTCAAGAAGTCCTTGCTTCTTCCACCACATTTCTCTATTTTTGAGAGCAGAGTAAATCTGGTGGAGGACAGGATTTACCAGTGCAGTGGTCCAGCACAGGCCCAGGTTCCCAGTTCAGCAGGAGCCTGGTTTGCTCCATGACTTGGTTCCAGTGTGTCACCATGGAGCATCAGAGCTGGGCCAGTGCCTGCAACCATGTGGTACAAATGCTGCACCAGTCCCAGAATATCACAGGTCCAGTTTCCAAAGCCCCCAGCATTGCCCAGCATCCTCCTGGTAAGAGTCCTGGGCCAGCCTGATGCCAAAGTGTCCAGGATTCATGGAATCACAGAATCACAGAAGGGTTTGGGAGGGACCTTAAAGCTCATCTCATTCCACCCCCTGCCATGGGCAGGGACACCTTCCACTAGATCAGATTGCTCCAAATCCCATCCAGCCTGGTGTTGGACACTTCCAGGGATGGGGTTGATTTGGTTCGTGGTGGTTTGGCTGGAATAAGGTCCGACAAGAGGCCTACACAATTAACTAAGACTGATCCCAGGTGACATGAGTACTGGAATCCATCAGCATCCCATGACCAGTGTAACCAGTCACATAACCACGAAATACTGCCTTTCCCAGGTATGAAGCCTTTGGAACCCAGAGCTTCTTCCAGGCTTTCTGCATCAGGATCAAGTGAAACATGGCAAAGATTTTATATGAGTTGTTTAATAAACCAGACAGATCTGAGCTGCTCCCCTGAGGTCTCCAGTCATAGCTGCAGGTGTGTGCATGGTGAGCACAAGTGCTACACTGTTCTTGAGGCTGAAAGAATCGGGACTGAGCAAGAAAAGGCTCTGTGGAGGCCTCAGAGCCCCTTCCAGTGCCTAAAGGAGCTCCAGGAGAAAGCTGGTGAGGAGATACTGTGCTGAATAAAAATACTTGAACAAGGAGGGTTGATACTGGCAATTCCATTCTGGCTCTGGCTCCCGAGCTCCATGAGCTGTGGATAAATGCGCCTGCCAGGTGTCAGACAGACCCTGAGGTTTTCGGGTTGTGACAGCCTCTGTGCTCTTGCTGCCAGGCTCTCCCCTGTCAGAGCCATCCTGTATAGCTACGAGCTGGCATGGAGGATTCCATCCCTTGTTCCTTGCTCTTCTCTCAGAAGAAAAGGACCTGGAAGGGTCACAGCAGCAGGGGGACTGAAGCTTTGGCTCTTGCTTGGCAGCCTCTCCCTCGCTGCATCCCCATCTCCCTGTAGAGTGTGCAGTGTTACAAAACACACCTCCTGCCTGCTCGAGTGCCTCTGCCTCTTGCAAATATCCCTGAGGTCGCTTACATAAACCAGGGCTGGTTTGCTGAGGCAGAAGAACATTTCCAAGGAATATGAGAAATAGCACTGTTGCTGCCCAAGGTAAACCTGAATCCCGGCATGGGGGGCAGCAGGAAGAAAGAGGGGCAGATTAGGATGGATGAGTCCTTCCTCTGTTCTATCTTTCTTCAAGAGAAAAATGTGCGTTTCTTCTCATAGGCACCCCTCCTGCATTCCAGCATCTTTCCCTTGAGACAATCCCAGACGTGCTTCTCCTGTGTCCAAAGCTACATCAAGCCTGGGGCAAGGGGAGAGGTGACTTCATGTGTTGGTCATCCTCCTCCAGATCATTTGTGCAGATCATCTGCCTTCTGCTGAGGGCTGAAGGCAAATACAGTACTGCATGAGATTTTGGGGAAAGCAGATGGTTCAGACATGATTGCCCTCAAATCTTTCTTATTTTTGGCCACCACAGAGTTATCTGGGCATAGCCAGCTGGGTCAGGATTTCCAACAACTGACTGAAAGGGTGGCACTGGCACAGCTGCCCAGGGCAATGGTGTAGTCACCATCCCTGGAAGTGTTCCAAAGGTGTGTGGATATGGCACTTGGGAACATGGAAACTGGGTAGTGCTGGGTTAAGGGCTGGACTTGACTGCCTTAGAGGTCTTTTTCAGCTTTAGTGATTCTGTGATTACGTGTACAAAAGTGTTTGTAGCTTATTGGACTGGCCAGCTGGGCAGTTAGTGATCAGAACTTTCCTCCAGGAGTGGAACACACCTGCTGGTGGGACAGGCTGGATGCTGGGCCCTCCACTGGTGGCACTGGAGTGACCCCCCATAGGAGGCTGGAGTGTGCCACCAGGCACAGGGACCTCCCTGGCCACCTGATGGACACAGCCCTTGGAAGGGAATCCCCTGGTGCAGCTGGCTATGTTTGCCAGCATGTTGCAAACCAGGGAATTCAAGGTAGGATTATGCCTTCATCCCAGATCTTGGGATGCTGCTTTTAGCACTAAAAAATGTTTAGTCACAGGGTGGCAAATTCCCTCTCGCTATTTTTGGGTCTGGGATGTATTCAAGCAATTCCTTTCTTTTAAAGACCTCTGGGGATTTGTCTGCAAAAGGTGGGATCATTAGTGTTGGGAAAAGATGTGCCTGGAGCAAAGGGCACCTTAGCAGCGCTGCAGCCGTGTCTGGGCTCCCTTTGGGGCTTTAGGGCTGGAGCTATGGAATGGGAGAAATACAGAAAGGCATGAAATGGCATGGGGATGGGGATGGGGATGGGGATGGGGATGGGGATGGGATGCATTGTCCTGCACCAGGGAGACTTTTTACATCGGCTGACAGTGATAGGAAGGTTGGGTTTTAAAGTCAGAAAGGAGAGATTTAGATCAGATTTTGGGAAGAAATTCCTCCCTGTGAGGATGCTGAGGCCCTGGCACAGGCTTCCCAGAGAAGCTGTGGCTGCCCCTAGATTCCTGGCAGTGTCCAAGACCAGGTTGGACAGAGTTTGGAGCAATCTGGGATAGTGGAAGGTGTCCCTGCCCATGGCAGGGGGTGGGACTGGATGGTCTGTAATGTCCTTTCCACCCAAACCATTCCATGATTCTTCTGCCAGGTGCAGAATGCCAGGCTGTGTCTGGGCTCCAGGGCAGTCTGTTCCTGGTGGCTTGGTGGCCTCAGGTAGTGTCTTCAATGTGGGGTGAAAGCAGAACTCCCACTCAGCTGGTCAGCTGGAACACAAAGCTGTGCTGACAAACCTGGTGACAAAAGGCTTTTGGCTCTCACATTTCCCAGCATCTCCAAGTCTGACAGTGACGTGGCAGAGCCTGGGCTGCTCTGACCTACAGCTGCTGTGGCAGGGTTGGCTCAGACATCAGCTTGTGGCTGTGTCATTTCCATTTGCTTTGATTTCTTCCTGCTGCTGGTCCCTCCCTCCCCAGTCCCTCTGATAAAAGATGTACTATTGATTCACATGCAGCATTTCAGAGGAGAGCTCTCTCCTGGGCTTCCCTGCAGGTGGGAGTAACAGGATTAAATGTTGTGGCTAACACGGGGTCTGGTTCTGGCTTGACAAGAGCGGGGGTTCTGCCCAAAGGGCAGGTTCCCCCTGAGCCCTTTCTGATCCAGCTCCTGTGTGGCCTCTGCCTGACCCTCCAGGGCTGTGGGAGCTGCATCCAGAGGTGCAGTGGAAGAGGTGACTGAGTCAGGGAGGCTCATGCAAAGGTTCCTCCTGCCTGTGCCACGGGCTGTCACACTCTGGGGCTTCAGCCACCAGAAAGTAAAACTTCCTGCCCAAGTGTGTCCTTTGTGTCCCTGCTCTCCTGGTACCTGTCTGTCCAAGTGGAGTCCAGGGCCTTGGGATGACAGGGAGTCATCCTGGTACTTCATGCAAAGACCTCCCTCCTCCACAGGGAGCTCTGCAGGTTAATATTTCGAAGGAAACATTAATTTGACTGTTTCCAGCTTTCCTGACCACTGTCTCCATGCAAGCCTTGGGAGCACGGGACTTGCTTTTCCAGTGAGGACCCTGAGATTTTCCATGTAACCTGATTTCATCCTCCTGTTTCTGCCCCACTGATTATTCTTGGAACAAAATCACTTTTTCCTTTCCCCACCCTTCCCTCTCAGAGAGAGGCCACTCACCTCACCCCGGTGGACCAGTGCCCAGCCCTGGGCTTGGGTGGAGCTGAGTGCAGTGCTCAGGTTCTCCTCGGGGCTCTCCAACCCTTTGCCCAGACAGGAACCCACCAGAGTTCAAACAGCATTTGGAAAATGCTCTCAGGAACATGGTGGAATTGTTGGGGTGGCCTGTGCAGGGCCAGGAGCTGGATTTGATGTGGGCTCCTTCCAACTCAGGATATTCTGTGAACCCGAACTTTGTAGACCCCACAGGGAGCCTTTCCCATCCAACCATGGGGAAGCTCTGCTTGCAGGAGATCGTGCATGGTCTCCCTCCCTGTGGAGCATCCAGCTGTGGTTCAGAGGAGGGGGCAGAAGTGTGTTTGTGCCCGAGTGGGGACAGCTCTCAAGGGTTGGTGGCCTCGGTGGGAGAGTGACTCTTGCGTGTCCCCACCTGGCAGAGATCTGCCCATAGGACTCCTCTGGGAAGCTTCAGTTCACCAGGATGCACAGGATGCTTGGAGTGCCTGAGCAGGGAGGTACTTGAGGAACAGCCAATTAGCTCAATACAATGAGCCTTAAATACTTCCCTTGTCATCCCCCTCTTCTAGCTGCTGCCTTCTTTGTGCTCAGCCCTGCACCCAGGTTTCCATAGGCATTCACTCCTCTCTTTGCTTCCGTGATTACTTATAATTCCTGTTTAAATTCTTCTCATTTTCACAGTGTAATTAGGCAGATGAGCAGCTTCTGTTCTGCAGTCAAAAAGCAATTAGCTGTGCTTTTTGCTTGGTGATTGTTTTTTAATTAGGACTTTGTTGATGGCTTTTGTCCTCAACACAAAATAAAGGTTGAGGGGTTTATGGGCTGCAGCTGCTGCCCAGGTCGAGAGGGACTCCCTGCCTGCCTGGGGAGGTGGCAGGACCTGGGTAGGTGGCCCAGAGCTGTCCTTTCCAGTCACTCCCAGCAGCCACAGCCGTGTCCTGGCCACTGAGCCCCTGTCCCAAGGTGTCTGTGCAGGAGTGGTGCTGGAGTGAGACAGCTCCGAGAATCACAGGATATCCTGAGCTGGAAGGGACCCACACGGATCATCAACTCTAATTCCTGGCCCTGCACAGACATCCCAACAATCCCACCCTGTGCCTGAGAGCATTGTCCAGTCGTTGCTGCAGGTGGTCACTGCTTGTTGTGATGCCCCACAGAGAGGTGCTCCCAGGGGTCTGTTGTGCACTTCGTTTTCTCTCGCAGAATCACAGAAGCATTTAGGCTCAAAAAGCCCTCCAAGATCATCGAGCCCAACCATTAACCCAGCACTGCTAAGCCCACCACTAAACCATGTCCCCCAAGTGCCACATACAGACTTTTTTTTAACATTTCCAGGCATGGTGACTCCATAGTCTGTTCCAATGCCTGATCACCCTTTCAAGTGAAGAAATTTTCCCTAATATCCAATCTAACTCCCTTTCTGGCACTTGAGGCCATTTCCTCTCCTCCTGTTCCTTGTTCCCTGGGAGCAGAGCCTGAGCCCCACCTGTATGCACCCTTCTGTCAAAGGGAGTTGTGCAGAGCCACAAGGTCCCCCCCGAGCCTCCTTTTCTCCAGGCTGAGTCCCCTCAGCTACTCCTTGTCACACCTCTGCTCCAGGAGATCACCCTGTTTGTGTGAGCCCTTCCAGCTAGTCAAGGTTTAAGTAGCTCAGCAGCTTTCCTTGAAAAACTGGAGTGTTCCCCAATCCCATCTCTGTTCCTGCAGAGTGGACATTCCCTTCTCCTCATCTCAGGGGCTGCTGAATGAGTGTGAGACAAAGACACTGCATCAAATCTCACCATGGCTTTTGGGACTGCGTGTAAATCACAGGAAATACCCCTATGGGCAGAGCCCTCATCAGAAATAGATGTATTTTTAATACATGATACCCACCAGTTGATGAGGTTAACCCCAATTTCCTCATTGCACCCTTCACCTCCCCTTAAACTCTGCCTTCCTAACAGCACTGAGACACGGCCCCAAGTGCATGGCCAGGCAGCCCCAAGACCCCAGAGCTCAGACAGACCCCAAGGAGGCCCTTGCAACAGCTCAATCCATGCTGTAGATCCCTGGGAATGGCCATGGCATCCCAGCCTGGCCCTCCAGCTGCTTTCTCCACCTCTTTGGGGTTTTGTTCACCTGCGCAGGGTGTGCAGGAGCGGAGCTCTGTAGCTCCCACAGTCCGACAGGGAGCTGAGAGGAGCTGATGGAGAAGAGCTGATGGAAAGGACAGCACTGTGTGGGTGTACTGGCATCAGGCACAGGGGGCTCACACAGCAGGACACTGGGGATGGGGGCTTGTGGCCACTGGCAGCCCTGTGCCATGGCAAGGGAAACTGTGGCCCCTTGGGTGGCTGTGTCAGGGGGATGTGATGGGCAGCTGGAATCTCAGCTCATTCCACATTCCAGAGCTGGGTCTTGGGCTGCTCCCAGCACCTGGGAACTGCTTTGTGGGGAGACCACCCTCCCCTCGTGGAGGGCAGTGAGCTGTGCTGCCCTTGCAGAGATGAGCAGGAGTGGGTGACATCCACAAGGAAGGTGACCATGCCTGGGTGACATCCACAAGGAAGGTGACCATGCCTGGGTGACATCCACGAGGAAGGTGGCCACGGGCTGTCCTGGCTGATGGCTGGTTCCCAGGGCCCCAGCACCCAGCCTGTCTCCCCCCTCTCCCCACATCAGGGCAGGGCTGGGGCTGCCTCGGGGGCCCAGCAGTGGTGGGGGTGTTTGTGGTGTGAGTGTGGACATCCATAGAGGGTTTTGTAGCTGTATCTCAAAGTGTTTGGGGAAAAACCAGAGCAGGTGCCCAGCACCTGCACGGGGATGGCAGTGGGTGCCAGTGGGATCTCCCCACTCCTGGCACACACCCCCTGCACATGGCTGCTCTCACTGTACCAGCACAGCCAATGCTGAGAGACAGTTCTGGTTTTTCCCAAGGCAGCCAGATGATGGTAGCTGTTTCTCCTGCCAACATCAGCATGACCCTGCTGCTAAACCTGCCCTCCCTGGGGGCTGCTGGCAGCATCTGAATATTCCCCTCCAGGAGCACTGCCAGCACTGTTCGGGGGGACACAAAACCCAAGGTGTCATGTTGACACTGATTTGCTTCCTCACTTTGAATTCTAAGTAAGGTGGTTTGGGGGCTGATTCTGTGGGAAGATGCAATCCAATGCCGTGTTTAAATCCTGTAGGGGGAGCCTGGCAGGTGTCAGGGTGGGCAGGACACTCAGCCACAGCACTCCTGGTGCCACCTAATGAGGTGTGACAATCGCCATCAGCACTGGGCTCCAGGGTCTCTGCCAATAGAGGAAGACAGGTGACAGCCAGGGATGCCTCCATGCCAAGCCATCTTGCCCTCTGGCTCTTCTGTTTCTTGCCTTTTTGGCCATATTTCAGGTGTCTCAGATAATGGCCGTGACAATCAGTCAAATGTTCGATTCAGTGCTATGAGCAGCAGGTACTTCCTGATGGAGATTATTTGCGTGGAATAACACAAAGCTCCATCTGCAGAGCAGTTCTCCTGGAGAATAATGACATCTTGGGCTGTGTGTGAGCCAGGAAAAGCCCACTTCTGGCTGATAATCCCCTGGAAGCCACTAACTAGCACTTGAGCAAGGTGTAAGGGGGCAGGGCTGTGTGCCAGCCCTCTCCCTGCAGCCCAGGCCTTATCCCAGATGCATTATTTAACAAAAGGTGTAAGTCCGGCTCTTTGCAGTAGCTGAAGGCAAAATCACAGCCATTCAAAGCAGCTCCTTTGGAACCTAAAATTATCTTCACATCATATTTCTTCTCCAGTGGTGCCAGCATTACATTTTTGCAAATTCTGAGTCAGACGTCAGGAGAAAGAGTGAAAATGTAATTGGCTTAAATATAGAATCACGGAATCATTCAGTTTGGAAAGACTTCTAAGACAATCAAGTCCAACCCAGCACTGCTGCATTCACCACTAAACCATGTCCCCAGATCCCCATCCACACACTTTTTGACCACTTCCAGGGTTTGGTGAACACTTCCAGAGATGGTAAAACATTTTGTAATACCCAGGGATATGATACAATTTAGAAAAGGATCATGGTGTCAGGCTGGTTTTCTCCTTTCCGCTGTCTCTAAGCCTTTAACACACACTGAAGCTGAGGTTTGGGGTTTGGAGCTATAGGATTTTGCTGATCACCTGCTGGGGTGCCCATGGTCATCCTGTGCCCAGTGGAGCCCTGGCTGTCTCTGCTGCAATATCCAGCTGGGGCTGTGTGCAGGAACCTCTCATTCCCTATTTCCTGGTACATTCCCTGAAAGAGCCACGAGCCCTCAGTATTTTATTGGAAAATAAAGAGAAGCAAATCTGCCTGTTCCTTGGTGCTGGGGAAGACAGGGTGGGACTCTTCCCTCTTGGGCCGTTTGCTTGTTGTCCCCTCCCTCCCCAGAGTGCTGAACCAGTGGGTGCCACTGGTGTTGGCTGTGCTGGATATGGGGACATGGCAGAGGTGTTCCTTCCCCCTGAGCAAGGGCCACGCCAACCTCCCTGCCCTTCATGTGCCTGGGCAGCTGGCTCCTCATGCCCAGCATCTTCTTGTGGAAACCTCAGCCCATCCACTCCCGCCCCTGCGCTGCTCCCTTCGTATGGAGCCCCCCAAACCTCTGCCCCTCCTCCCCTGGCAGATGTGGTGGGGCTCATTTGGAGATCACAAAAGTCCAAACTTGCTTCTTTATTTGCATGAGGACATGGAAGAAATTACAGTGCCACTGTCTTTTCCAGATCTGCTTTGTTGACCATGAGCTATGGTAGCTGATGTGACTGTCACTACTGCCACCACTGCCACTGCTGCGGTGACTGCTGTCACTGCTGCTGCTGTAGCTGTGGCTGTCACTGCTGCCACTGCTGCTGCTGCCAAGCAACCTCAAGCTCTGCTGTCCCTCTGCCTCAAGCCATGCTCCCATGTGACCAGGGATAGACTGTAGGGCAGCTGTGCCAGGGGAAGGTCAGGCTGGAGATCAGGGAAAGGTTCCTCATCCAGAGGGTGCTGGGCACTGCCCAGGCTCCCCAGGGAATGGGCACGGCCCCGAGGCTGCCAGAGCTCCAGGAGAGTTTGGACAGCGCTGCCAGGGATGCACAGGTTGGGATTGTTGGGGGGTCTGGGCAGGGACAGAGTGGGATCGATGATCCCTGTGGGTCCCTTCCAACTCAACACATTTCATGGTCTGTGATCTCCTCTCACCACGCCCCCATCAACTGGAGCTCCTTTCCTCTCGTGTTTCTCATACTGCAATGAGACCAAAAGGCCCCTCCCATGCTATGCAGAAAGAAGTGGTTGGTTTGGGAAGAATCATATGAAAAATGGAGGAATGGCACAGCTGCAGGGAGCATAGTGCAGTTCTCCCTCACTCACGGCACAGGAGACCCCTCAAGCCACCTTGGGCTGAGGTAGCCCAGCTCACACAGGGGAGTGAATGCCTTCCTCCAGGACATTTCTCTGGAAGCTGTTTCACTGAAATCAGACTTTATAAATTGTTCATGTCAGTGACTTCTGCTTTTGAGAAAAGTTCTTTAAAAACCCTTCCTTCCAAGCACATTTTTATTCCAAGAGCATATTTTCTATTGTGAATTATATAATGGTGTAACATTTTAAAGTATCAGAAGAAAATGTACCAACTTTTTTAGGATACACACTTCCAAAATGATTTTTTGGGATGAAAATATGAACGTGCCTTTTTTTCCCTTTTTACCCACATGCCTTTGGAAGAATTTCAAAATGTCAGAATTTTCTGGAAAATGGTGATCCTGCTTCCCTCTGTCCTGGGGCTCTGAGTGGGAAATATCTGGACTTTTCCTTGTGTGATTTCCAGGTGTTGCCTGTGACCGATCCTTGTGCACAGGTTGGATGTTGTCGGGCAGGGGCCATGCGGGGTCCTGCTCTGTGCATGCCTGGCAGGCTGTGAGGAGCTGTGGGAATGCCATCCTGCTGGCAGCACTCCCAGGTGACATGGGGACACGGCTGTAGGGGTCTGGCAGTGTCAGTGGAGAGCCACTCTTTGTGCAACAAACAGACAGCAGCTTCTTCCTGCCCCTCCTTTTTTGTTATTTTTTGGAGGGTGCTGCAGGGAGGTGCTGGTCTGTCTGAAATCATCCTGGCTGGAAGTTAGCTTGAGGCTGGGCTGGAAGTGCCTTGGCAGTCTCTTATCTGGCTGGTGCTAATCCCTCCACATTGAGAGAGAAGAACACAGCAAACCCCACATCTTATCAACCAGGATTTGCTTATCGTGTTTGCTCCCTTCCAGGGCTCCCAGGAATTCCTTTCCTCTCACCTGTCAGGCAGGAGAGCACTGAGGCCAGGCTGAGGGGAGATCTGCTGCAAAGTGTGGCTAATGCTGAGTGTCAGGGATTGTGTTTTAGGGGACCTGGGCCAGGAAGGAACTGAAATCCCATCAAATCTTGGAATCATTAAAGTTGGAAAAGCCCAATAGGATAATGAAGTCCAACCATTAATGCAGCACTGTCAGGTCCACCACTAACCCATGTCCCAAGAGCCACATCTACACATTATTTTGAACACTGATATGAGGTTCAAGGCATCCCTTGGCCAAGACACTTCACTCTTTTCTCAGCTTCCCCTCTGAATGAGCTCTCACCAGGCATTTTCCAGGGGCTCAGGGCTCTGACAGAGCCTGCAGTGCTTCCCAGGAGTGAGCCACGCTGGAGTGCTGGGTCTGGAGCATGGAGCTAAACCTGCATCCTTGCATACCCCTCCTGGGCCCGGGGGGACAGGCTGGAGGTGCCCTGGTTTTTCCAGAGGCAGTTTTCCCTGTGCAGAGCCAGCAAGGCTGTGGTGCTGGCAGCTCTCTGCCTGCTCATGCATTTGCAAGTTGCCTGCCAGACACCCAGGCAAGGGCACAGAAAAGCTCTGGAGAGCAGCCTGGGCTCAGAGAAAGGGAGCCTTGCTTTAATCCAGCTGTCTTTTGCAGAGGCCGTGTTCCAGTGGGAACGCAAGCTCCAATGTGTCCGGGGAGGTGAGGGGGTGCTGACACCTGTGGGGTAGGGGAGGGGGGACCTGCCAGCTGCTTCCCAGGCTCCTCCCCCCACGGGAGCGGCGGGTTCTGCTGGGAGAGGAGCACTAATGGAGCTCCCTACAGCCCCAGCACAGATCTGGTTCCTGGTCTGGAGAGCCCAGGGACAGGATGCTGGCACTGGCCATCCCCAGCTGCTTCAGGGGAAGCTGTGGGTGCTCCACATGAGCTGCTGGGGAAAATCTGCGTCCAGCCCTGGAGCCATGAACAGCACTGGAATCAGTCACCAGAGGACAAGCACAAACACAGCTACAGATGACAACCCTGCTGCCTGGGGAAGCAGAGGGAGTAAAAGCAACACTTGGCTCTTCAGAGCAGCTCATCCTCTCAAACACTTCAATGCACAACACCTCCTTAACCCAACCTTCTCAATGAGCACTTCCTGTCACTGTGATTTTGTGTACTGCCTTCAGCATGGAAAAATTTACCCCATTTCACTGCAAAATGAACATTACAGTTTTCTACTGTTTAACCCAGTTTCTGATTTAGGAAAGAATAAAAAAAAAAAAAGACAAACCCAATGTGGACTTTCGTTCCTCTTCGTCACGCTGCTTCAGGCAGAGGGGATAGTGTTGGCACTGCTCAGCTGCTCTGCAGAGCTGAAATGGCCCCTGAGCATTGTCACCCTGTGCCCTGGGCCACTGCCCTCTGTGTGGGACCACTGGCCTCCCCCTGCAGCATGGCCAGCCCTTGAGGGCCACTTCCTCACCTGGGGTTAGGATAAAAGTTTCCCTGCATATGGATTATTCTCAGCACACCCAGAATTGGTCAGCCCTCATATGAGGGCATTCCCATCATAGTTTTTTCCTGAGCTTGAGAGCCCCAAGGATGCAAAACTCATGAATTCCAGGCTGTTGGTTGTTGATTTTGATATTGGAGCTGTTTCTGTGAACAGGACATGCTCCTCTGGCACATCAAAACTTCACTGGGACTGGTGAGTGACTCACAACCCTCCACATGAAGGGCAACCTGTAATCCCTTATCCAGATCGATGGGATACTGTGAAAGGCAGTAATTTTTCCAACCTGACCTGCTGGACTGCTTTGGTCAGCTCTTGGAATGCAGCTGAGCAGGGATCGTGGTGGCACCAGTTCAGCTCCTCTTGGCCTTGCACAGGAGAGGGGATTTGTCACCACGTCACCTCTCAAACCCAGGGCTGGGTCAGTTGACAACACAGGTGAAACTCCAGGCAAGGAGGAGCAAGAGCCACATCTCCATCTGATGATGTCTGTGTTTTTCCACAGAAACAGAGAACTCAACTTCAACTTGAGGGCTTTTCCTTAGCAAAAGACTCCCGTGCTTGTGCTCTTGTACTTCTGAGGTGATTGAAAATCGCACTCTTAGAAATGAGAAGAGGAATTAAAAAGGTCCTCAGCCTTCTCTGTTCAAAATAACTTGTTGTTTTGAGAGTCTGGACTCTGAATTGGGAACTCTTGAAGGCTGGAAACACCATGATTGCAACTCTGCTACACATGTGCCTAGGGCCTGAGGTCGTGCCTTTGGAGAGCCAAATGGAAAAGCAGTGGCCCACAAAACTCTGTAAGGCTATTAAAATCATGGATTTAATAGCTCTTCCAAGTTTTTAGGTATCACAATGTTCTGGTCACAGCTGAATGCTGGTTTTACTCCTGTCTCCCAACCACTGTGCCCAGGGCAACAGGAGAGTGGCATGTTCCCCATCCTGGGCTGGGAGAAGCTCCTTTATCTGCACAGGAGGGACCTTGGCAGAGGCCGAGATCCGTGGGAATTTAGGATCATCCTAAATCATCCCAAAGAGGTGGGAGGAGATGAGCAGGCCCTGCCCTCTTTCCTTGAAGAAACTGGGTATGCCCCTGTGTCACCCTCCTTGTTGTGAGAGAGGAGGAAAACAAATGTAACAGAGCTGCTTGTGCTGACCCCTGAGTGCCTTGGCCTTGTGGACAGCCTTGTTCACAGGACGTGGAGAGCAATGTTTGCACCAGCCCCTTGCTGTGCCTCGGTTTCCCCCCATGGTGGAACAGGAGGGGATGACAGGACAGCAAATCCCATTGACATGTGTTGATTTAAACTCTGGGATGATCAGAAATGGGATCAAAACAGGACGAAGTGCCTTGTTTTTCTCATCAGTATTCCCCTTAATGACTGCAGTTAACCCCCTTTGCCCTCATTTTAGATGGATCTGGCTTTTTCCCTGTTCTTTTATGGGCCTTAAGTACTTAATTAATTCTACATTTCCTCTTTTCCCAGCCTGGAGCTCTGGCACATCTGGCCAGGCTTGACTGTGGGCTTTTTTCACTTCCATCCCTGGTGTCTTTGCTGTGTCAGGGCAGCATTAGCCCATCTCCCTACCCAGGCCAGGGTCACTCCCAAGCCTCAGAGCAGCTCCCCAGGACTAATCTCTCCAGCTGGGAGTGCACATATAAGCAACAGAGCCCCTTTCCCGCCTTGCTGGCACTGTGCCCTGTTCCTCAGTTGTCCTGCCTTTCTGAGAACACCCTTGTCCCTTCCACACCCCTGCTCTGAGCATGATTCAGGTCAACGCTTCCACTGTTTTAATCCAACACAAGTTACTTGTATGATAGGTCTGAGCTGGGCTCCCTCCACATCTCTTGAACCTCACTGGGGGTGTTTTCAATTCTGAAAAATGGGAGCAGGAAGAGAAAGGGAAAACAATTCCTGAGTTGCTCAGCTGACGACAGCCTAAAACCTCCCAACGAGCCTTTGGAAACGCTGCTGCCACTGCAGGTGTGACAGGGAGGCTCCTGCGGCAGGGGGAGTGTCCCAGCTGGAATGGCACAGCCTGGAGCTGGCAGGAGAGTCCCAGCTGGAATGGCACAGCCTGGTGCTCACAACACAGCTGGGCTGGGTCTGTGCTGGCAGCAGGACACGGATCCATCTCTCCAGGGGAGGCTGAAGTTGAGATCCTGCACACCATAGCCATGGATTAGCAGAGCTGAACGGATGGAACCTGCAGCTAGGAACACCTCCAGCAGTGTGGCCTCTTCCACAGGGGATCCACAGCCCTTTCTTTATATATCTGGTGATATTAAACAATCACTTAATTCAGTAAAGATCCACGGAACTGCTGGGGTTGGAAGGCAATGCTGGAACTCTCAAATACAAAAACTTTCTTCATAGAAAGAGTGGTCAGGCACTTGCACAGCTGCCAGGACGTGAAGTCACCATTCCCAGAGGGATTTAACAACCCTGTGGATGAAGCACTTGGGAACATGGGTTAGTGGTAACCTTGGTTGGGCTCAATGACCTTAAAGGGCTTTTCCAACCTTAATGATTCCATGATTCAAACTCCTGCCCAAAGCACAGCCAAGGGGAGCAGGTTGGTCAGGGCCATCTCCGGCTGGGTTTTGAGCAGCTCCAGTGATGGAGATTCTGCAGCACCTCTGAGAAACCCACTGTGTTCAGCCACCTCACAGTAAAATGGCTCTTTCTGATGTTTAGGAAGGATTTTCTGTATTTCAGTTTGTCTGTTGCCTTTTGTCCTCATGCTGGGCACCACTGGAAAGAGCCTGACTCTATCCCCTTTGCACCCAGCTTCAGTTATTTATATGCATTAATAAGAACCCCCACAAGCCTCCTCTGCTCCAGGCTGAGAAGTCCCAGCTCTCTCAGCTTTCCCCACAGGAGAGGTGCTCCAGTCCCTCCATCTCCATTGTGGCCACTGGAGTAGCTGTAGAAGCCTTTCTTGCTGCCTTTCTTGTTCCCTGCCAGACCCAGCTCTAGGTGGACTTTGGCTGCCCTGACCCCATCCCAGCATACCTGTATTTATATTCACGCAGTGTCCTTGTATTCCTTGTTCAATTCCCTGCTGCCTTTGCTTGATTCCCTGCTTGTCAGGGTGGAGTGGAGGAGTTGATCCTTGAAAATGAATCATGTCTCCTGGACACCTTTTCTGTCTAGGACTGCATCCTGTGGGACTCTTCCAAGCAGATCCCTCAAGAGGCTAAAGTCTGCTCTCCTGAGTCCACGTTTGTGATCCTGCTTTTTGCTCTGCTCCTTTCTCTCAGGACTCTCAACTCCACCATGCCATGGTCTCTCCAGCTAAGGCTGCCCCTGATCCTTCACACCCCTCCTCAGTTCTTCCAAGTTTTCAGGTATCAGATCCATCAGAGTGCTTTCCCTGTTTGTGTTCTTGATGACCTGTGCTAGGAAATTGTTTCCAGAGCGTTTCAGAAGCCTCCAGAATTGCTGTGCCCTGCTGTGCTGCCCTCCAGCTGGTACCACAGGGGTTAAGGTCTCCTGGCAAGACCATGGTTGCAAACAGGATCCTTGTTCCAGCGGTCTGAAGAAAGCTTCATGTTCTGCTTCCCAATCCAGAGGTCTATAGGGGACACACAGGACACTGTCCCACACATCACTTTGCCTCCCAACCCAGATTCCCTTCCCTGGTTCATTATCCATCCCAGGGCAGAGCTCCACACATTCCTGGTGCCCCCTCACACTAAGGACAGCTTGGTTTCTCAGCAAGGGCATCCTCCCCATGCGTGGAATGACGCAGGGATTCACAGAAAAAAACTAACAAGTGTCACTAAAACTATGGCTAAGTGCCAAGGGAACAAACAGGCCCAGCCAGCCCTCGGCCTGGCACCTCCTGGCTCCCAACTGGACCTTCCCACTCCGCTCTGTCTCTGTTTGGCTGTGTCACAGCACTTCCCACTGCACAGGAACCCCTCTGACATCCAATGTCTGGCACTCAGCCTCTGTCCCATCTCCCTCTGTTTTCCCTCTCCCTCTGGACTCTCATTCATGTCTCGTATTTAACTCTTCCCTGTTTTCTGACAGCTTTGATAGCTGCTCAAACATGGCCATACTCCAAACAGCGTGTCTGCTCCTGGAATGCCTGTAATTTCCTGCCAGACTTTGCCTTCTCTGAGGAGGCTGCAGCTTTATGCTGAGGATGCTGCACTGCTCCATTTCCAGTATTCCAGCTGGGAATGTGACCACTGCCCAGGCTGCCTCCCCAGGCACACTCAGCACCTGCTTTGGGACACAGCCTTGGGAAGAGGAACGCCCCAGTGTTTCTCCCTTTAGGATATGGGCTGTGACTGAACATCTAGGGTTTGCACAGCTTAGGCAGGATTTTAAAGGGAGGCAGAGCTGTATCTCCTGCCCTGTTTTCCTGGTGGAGACTCCAAAGCACAAATGCTGAAGCAAGCTGGGGGCTCAGCCTCAGTTTTACAATCAGTAGATGCTGCAGCACAAATTCTCTTGGCTGGAACACAACCCTCACACAGCCAGACCCTTTTGAGCGGCTGGGGAGCTGAGAACCAATGTCAGAAACATGACCTGGGCACAGCTGCTCCGAGCTGGGGACCATCTTCTGCCATTCCTCTGGTGCAGAGACCTGCACTGCCTGCTCTGCTCCACTCTCCTGAGGGTTCTGCTTCCCATCAGCTTTCTCTGGCCAGATTGTGTGTGTTGCTGTTTTCCTCGTGCCATCTGCGCTCCCTCTCCTCCCACACTCTGAGTGGCACAGGTTGATGGATGAGGGATGGCTGGGCAGGCTCCGGGAGGTTCCTGGCACTGGGAAAAAAGGAGGAAGGACCACAAAGATGCTCCAAGGGCTGGGGCACCCCTGCCATGGAGACAGACTGGGAGAGCAGGGGGTGTTCAGGGCAATACTCTGGTTCACAGGAGATGGATACACCTTAATGAGTGTTAATGAGGTGCTTCACAGTGCCTGGGTGGCACCTCCTCCATGTGTGGGGCCAGAGACCCAGACTGGGCACCACCAAACCTCTAAAACTGGGGGTGCTCCCAGCCTGCAGCTCCCATCGCACAGTGCAGGGGCCAGGGGACACTGCCTGGCCTCCCTTGGATGGCCCCTCTTCAGTCCTTCCCACTCCTAACCTTGGTGGGTTATAAAACTCCGGGCTTCCCACATGCCCTGTGGTTTTCCTCAGCGCCATGGAGGTGTCCCGCTGTCTTTGTCCTGTCTCAGCCTGGTGCTGAGAGTGGAAGATGCACCGAAGTACAGCAGAGCAACTTTTCCTGCTCTTCCTCACACATCAGGGTATCTCAAACAAATTCTTGAGTGCAACAGAGCAACCACACCCTGCAGAACCTGCCTGGCTCCTCAGATCAGGAGGAATTTATCCCAGCTTTTGCTGGACTTCACCAAAGGCTCCTCTATGTTTCTACCATCACATGCCATGACCTCAGTGATTTGGGAAAGCTTTGATTCCCTAAAAAGTTGGCTTTACTACTGTTGCACCACTGGGCTTCCAAAATAGATGATGCAGAGACCAGGGTATGGAGAGAAGGTGAAGCTGAGGAGGAGGAGGAGGTGGTTCTTCCTTCCATGGGAGAAACCATGGAGAGGAGATCCAGTGCTTGGCTGTGGGAAGGGACCTGAGGGAGGGAATGGGACAAACAGAGAGAGAAACAGAGGGCCCTCAGGATCCTGGGATTTCTGGATATCTGCAGCTTCCAACCACTGTGGTTCAGGAAGGGCTGGTGGCTGGATGTTTCAGGGCATTTGCTGGGGGCAACAGTGGGAGTAGGAGCCAGGGGGCAGGGGGACCTCACTGGCTATGCCTTGGGAAGGACACCAGGAAACAGCATTTCTTGCAGATATTGCAGCAAGGAGGGAGGATCCATATTTCTAAGGAAACTGCCTTTGTTTGCCTTTGGAGCTTTAGGAAACCCTGCTTTGTTTCAAGAACAAGGCTGATATTTACCTTTTCTTCTCTGCCCCCAGCTGTCAGCTCAGGCCAAACTTGTGACAGGAAAACCAGAGAACCAGGGAGGAAGGGGATGAATGGGAAACTGAGGTGGGAACAGGAGAGGAGGCAGTGAGGAGGGAGATGCTGGAGGATGGTAAGGAAAGAAAGCAGAAGAGGATCTGAGTACAGAGGCCTCCAGCCAAGCCACCCAGTGCTTCTCTCAGCCTGTCTTTCATGTCTCATAGTGTTTGGGTTTCTCCAAACTTAGAAAATCCCACATAAAGATTTTTTTATCTTATCATCAAGACTGCTAAGTGCAACCCAAACTAAGAGACACCACATAGAATAAATGCTTAAACATTAAACCCACAGAAATCACAAGCAAATGGTGCATTTGTTATTTCTACATTAACCCCAGAAGCCGCAGGGAGGATTGGAGATATCAGTGAGAGAGGAAGCAGCAGGAATCAAGGGGAACCTGGTAAAGCTGGGAGAGGGACAGGAAGGAGAGCACTGTGTGGGTGCAGGATTCCTGAGAAAAGCAGGTTCAGGTTCCTGGAAGCACAGTCCTACATCCCCAGAGATGTGTGGAGGTGCCAGCACTCACACAACCTCAATTCTGACTCTGCATCCCATTTAGAGATTTCAGTTGGATCTGGGAATATCTTTCAGCTTCTTTGAGGGTCAAAAGTTCAGAGTTTTGTCATTTGCTGGGTGCTAAGTGGAACCACCAGTGTTTGCTGCTTCACTCCACTCAAGCTCCTCACTCCTCATGAGATGAGGAACAATGCTCCCAGGCACAGGGTGCCATTGTTAGCATGCCCTGGGCAGGACCAGGAGTTGGATTCAATGATCCCTATGGGTCTGTTCCAACTCAAGATACTCTTTGATTCTATGATTTCAGCCTGAGCTTTTGTACTTTGCAGCAGACAAGCTTTTGGCCAGATTCTGCTTTACCCACTTTTATAACCCAGATCTTTACCCATTTTCATAACCCTGCCCAGCTCAGTAGCTGGCACAGCTCCTTGGCAAGGCTCTGCTGGGGCACATCCCCTATTCCAGGTCCTGCTGAGCCAGGTGTGATGTGCAGATGTTGTCACCAGCCTGACCAGGCTGTCACATCCTCACAGGAGCTCTCCAGGTGGGGAGTGGCTGCAATTGTCAGTGTTGGGACCCAGCCTGTGCATCCTGGGAGCTGTTGGCAGAGTGGGGAACTGTAAGATGAGGGATGGCAGCACAGGGATGAGCTGGGGAGGGCTGACAAGCCTCCTGTCATCCTGCTTGTACTCGCAGTGTCACCTCTCTCCAGATGTCTCAGCTGTGATGACGTCTGTCCCTGCTCCTGTCTGTCCGTGCTCCCAGTGCCCTGGATATCACCGCTGCCTGGGATGAGCCTGGAGAGGAGCCTGCAGAAGGAAAGACTCGTCTGACATCCCAGCTCCTGACTCACTCACCTGGAATAGGCTGGAGCTGCACCCCCAGCCTTGAGTGTCCCCAAAACTCCAAGACCTGAATGTGCAGCCCAGGCTGGACCACTGAGCAGCTTTCTGGCATCACCTGGCACCACCTTCCTGAAGCCCTGAAGGAGCAGTACCCTTCTCCCTGTCCCACTCCCCAGGGGAGATCTTCCCTCTGCCCATCTGTTGGTGGCTCCATCAGCCATCCATGGGACATGGCAAAGCTGAAAACTCCAGGGATCAGCCAGAGATGGGACCGGCATTTTGCAGCCTGCAGGAGCCCAACTGAGGAGTGATGGGGTGGGAATGGGTTTGCTACTGCCCCATATGCCCCCAGTCATTTGCTGGGGAGCAGGAAATACATTCCACTCTGTTTGGGAAGCTTCTCATGCTGTGCCCAGGTGCCAGAGGTTCTGGCCATGGGAGACCAGTCCTCAGTGCTGCATCACTGGGCTGCTGCCATGAGCAGGCTTTGCTCATAGCCTCTCTTCCCCCAGCTGCTGGGCCTCAGTGTGCACTGGGGTGCATCAGGGGGCCTCAATGGAACAGGCAACATCCTGGGATCCTGAGAGGAATTTTAACACCACTGGGGAAGCCTCTGTGCTGGGTTACTCCAGCACAACCAGTCATGTGAATTCCAGCATACGCCCAGAGTCAGCTCAGTGTGTGGACATAGCAGTGCTGACCAGCACCAGGACTGGGGGCAGCAAGGAGAGACAAGGACCAGAATGTGTTGGAGCAACAATATGGTCATTCATCTGGGTGTCAAGGACACAAGGACCTGTGGAAACCTGTCCCTCCTGCTGGGAGCAAGGAGCCCACATGGCCCAGCAAGTGCAGGGCTGGGCTGGCAGGCAGAGTGCAGCACTTCCAGGGATTCCTCCCAAACATCATGCCCAGATCCATGCAGCCTAAATCCATCTGCAGTGAGGGGGTGGAGAGCCATCAGCACAAGCAGGAAGCACTGTCAAAAAAAGCCTTGTCAGTGTTGTTACGCTGGTGCAATCATGTCAGAAACACAAAAAGGCATCGCCACCTGCAAAAGAGCAGGCGCTGGCTCTGACAGCCCCAGAACTCACACCCACGGCTCAAGCCCTCCAAGAGACGGGCAAGGAGCTCCTGCCGTGGCTCCCTGTGCTCAGCACCATCCAGGCTGAGCCCTGGGGCCAGTGGGGCTCCACAGGTGACAGGACATGTACCCCCCTCACCCACACCCCAGCATCACACAGCTCCTAGGACACCCCAGCCCAGAGCCCCTGGCACCCTCCTCAGCCCAGCACAACCCCACAGCCAGGGAGAAGAAGAACCTCCTTCTCCATCAGCTGTGCCTCTGTGGGACCAGGCACTGGTCCAGAGTCGAGTCCTGTCCCGTGAGTCCTCACTGTAGCTTCAAACCCGTGGGAGACCAGGACTGCAGCCCAGAGCCAGTGTTCTGTATGTGCCAGCTGTGTCTGAAGAGCATCAATCACTGCTGGGTGCTGCCACCTTCCCTGCCTGCTGCTCCCTGCAAGCTCCTGCTGGTGCCTCTGGAAAACGAAGGACTACACTGAGCAGTCCCATCCCTGTGCCAAGGGGTGCCTTGCCTGAAGGCCCAGGGGAAGGCAAACTTGCTCCCTGGCACTGCCTTTTTCTCCAGTTCTGCCCAAGCAGGCTGTGGGCAGCACATTGGCACATGGAGGCTCCAGGATGGATCAGATCCTTGAACCATCATCAGTGCTCCTTCCTCATCCTGCACTGCCCACCAGTCTGAGTGACTGCTCAGACAATCCCCAGGGTCACTCCCAGGTGGGGAGGGTATGCCAGCAGCAGATGCCAGCAGCCAGAGGTTCCTGGGGCACCCAGGGAACACATCAGGGCACTTCCCTTCCCCTGTGCCAGATAGATTTGAAACCTCCTGTACAGCATCACTTCAAACCTGGCCTGGCTGCCACAGGAGCAATACGTGCTCATGCACAAATCCCAAGGGATAACAATCCCTGAGAATGAGCGACAGCTAGCATGGCCCACAGGAGCAATTCCTGCCAAACTGCTTACCTCCCCAGAGAAGATTTGCCCTGGTGCTTCCCAGCATCCCTGACCTTGCTGTTACCTGCCGAGGGCTGGTGAGCTCCTACAGAGCCTGGGTGTTCCTCTCTCTGCTCTGCCACAGCCAAGCTGCCTCATTCCTGATGGCCACAGCTTAGCCTGGAATCCCTGATACTCCCCTCAGCATATCCATGGACCCACAAGATGCCTCAGGAGTGAGCTGAGGATTCCTGGCCCTGGTGAGGCCACATGGAACCAGAGACACAAAAGTGTCACTTTGAACAGACCCATGTTAAATGCTGGGGATCTGCTTGTCAAGCTACAGCAACTCTTCCCATCCTGCCAATACTTGCTGACTCCAGATCAAAACCCCCCACCTGCTTTCCTTTCCCTGAAGTGACACTTTTGTTTTGTTCCTTGCAGTGTTCCACTTAATGAAAAGATCTGGTGTTTCCCTTTTTGGAATGTGGATGAATTGTGTGCAGGAAGTTCTGTGTGGGAAGGAGAATGTGTTCAGCTCAAGCCTTCACTGCTCCTGGACACCCCACCCTGCCCCATGCAGTTGTGGGGATTCTGTGCTGCAAAAGGTTTTGTGCACGCATGTGTGTGACCATTCCCTAAGCTCCAGGCACATCCCTGCTGGGGTAAATGAAAGGTTGAGAGAGCTGGAGGTGTTCAGCTTGGAGAAGAGAAGGCTCCAGGGAGACCCCGGAGCCCCTTCCAGGGCCTAAAGGGGCTCCAGAAGAGTTGGAGAGGGACTTGAGACAAGGGCCTGGAATACCAGGACATGGAGCAATGGCTTCCCACTGCCAGAGGGCAGGGATTGATGGGATATGGGGAAGGAATTCTTCCCTGTGAGGGTGGGGAGGCCCTGACACAGGTTGCCCAGAGAAGCTGTGGCTGCCCCTGGATCCGTGGCCAAGGCGAGGCTCGACAGGGCTAGGAGCACCCTGGGACAGTGGGAGGTGTCCCTGCCCCTGGCAGGGGGTGGAACTAGATGGGCTTTGAGGTCCCTTCCAACCCAAGCCAGTCTGGGATTCTATAAATTCATCCTGGTGTGGAAGAGGTGTAGGAGGGAGGCTCAGGCTCAGTTCCCTTCCCAGCACAGCTGGGCAGAATAGGATTGCTTGATGAAGAATGAAAGAGCATCCAAGGACCCCGGTGCCCCTGCCCAGTGAGGAGAGGTTTATGTCCTATTTGAAAGGACTGATGACAAGAAACCAAGAGGGAGAAATAAGAAAGTTTAATAAAAGCCTTCAGGAAGAGTGGGAAGGTGCAGTGGAGCCTGAACAGGGCTGAAGGAGGGAGCATGGTGAAGACTCCTGGCACCTGAGCAGGGCACAGACAAACGCTAGCAGCAATGGGGACGAGAGCGAAGAGCTGGGAACATCCCCCGGGGGCAGAACATCACAGGGACTTGGTGTGACAGCACAAGCCAAGTATGTCAGGAAAAAAGGCAGAGTCTGGAAAAAGGGAATAGTGCAGAATTTCTATACATCAAGGATGGATGCGTAAAGAGCAAAGTGCAAATAAGGAGGGGAAAGTCAAACAGACCAAGGAAGAAATCAGTTCTGCCTAGATGGATAAGCCTAGGAAAATATAAATCTATCCAGAAAAGTCTTGATTAAGGCAGTGGGACAGGGAAGGGAATGCCAGGTGATATATGAAACAGCAGAACTGTTCAGCACCTTTGTGCTTTAAATATTTACAGAAGGGTTCACTCTGACCAGATTACAGTTGGCAGTAAGAGGCTCGGAGCAAGAACAGAATAATGGAGAAAAATAGAGCATGGGAATATTCAAATTGTCAGAATCTAATAAAGTTTACCTTGGCGTACATGAGGAAGCAGTCACAGTCATCTCTGACCTCAGAAAACACAGGCACAGGTGAGGTCCTCATGGAGTGGAGCAGGAGGAAGCACAGCCTGTGGCACTGAAAGGGAGTAGGGAAATCCACTGGGCAGCCTGACTTTGATGCCTGAAGAGATGCAGAAGGAATTATTACACGGCATATGTTAAACCTCTCAGGAATAATACATGACAAGGAACAGGCAACAGGGACTTGCCAATCCTACAGCATATTGAACCAATCCAATGCCCATCATTGATGGGGATTTAGCTCATCTGGAAACAGGAAGCAGTAGATGTCCTGGCTTCCATGGGTTTTGAGAGTGTCCCATGGGAACGCTCCTCAGGAAACCAGGTGATGG
Source organism: Drymodes brunneopygia (assembly GCA_013400955.1). Lineage (NCBI taxonomy): Eukaryota > Metazoa > Chordata > Aves > Passeriformes > Petroicidae > Drymodes > Drymodes brunneopygia. Next base: position 317,563 of record VZTZ01028702.1, on the reverse strand, counting down.
GGGACAATCCCAGCTGGTTAAAGCACTGAGGGTGGGGCTGCTGTCTTAGGTTACAATCATATGTATTCTATCACCGTCTTCATGGGCTGTTGAGGCCAGGTGGGGCAATGTTCCTGGCTCATCCCCGACGGCCCCAGGGCAGGACTTCTAATGGGCCAGCTGTTGGAGCCAGGTGGGGCACTTCGCTTTGCTTGTCTCTGATGGCTTCAGGAGATATTTTCTGTTAATGGGCCTTTGAGTCCCACTGAAAAAATTGCACCAATTCCCATTGTGAGATGCCCCACCCAGGGGGAGGAACCAAGCATTCCTATCTGAATATAATCTGGAATTTGAAACACCACAAGTCAGCTTTTCCAGAGGAAGACCAGACCCTTCTACACCACCACTGGACCTTCAGAGGAGAACTACACCTTTCCACAGGATCACTGCTTCAACAGAACTACATCTATCACTCCCAGAGGACTGCAGCCACCATCTAATTGGACTGCTACCAACACCCTAACCGACAGGGTGTCAGGTTATATTCTGACTCTGTCAGTGGTTTTGTACTATTGCATTTATTTTATTTTTTCTATTAAATTGTAGTTCTGACTTTGAGTCTCTCACTGATTTGCTTTCAAACTACCACAGCTGCTCAGGTGCTGCCAGCCTGGGCAGTGAGGTCCTGCCAGGTCTGTCCTGGGGCAGGTCCTGGTCAATATTTTCATTACCACAAGGTTGATGAAACAGTGATCATGCTTATAAAATGCTGAATTAAAAACAGATCACAAAGGGCTGCAACTGCTTCAAAGGACATGAGCAGAATGTAAAATAAAACTCAACTGCTGAGAAATGACTCGGAATTGGCAACGTGCAGTTCAGTAAAGACAAATGCAAAGCAGGTGACCTGCAATGCACCACCGTGGTGCAGAGATTCTGGCTGGAGACCAGTGCCACTGCTGGGCACTCTAGTGATAGCTTGTCTGGCTGGACACCTGCTGCTGCCAGGACAAGGTCAGCACAGGCTGGGCATGGCCAGCAAGGTGACCCTTTTAAGGCAGGGATAGAACAACGGAATGGTGTGGGTTGGGAGGAACCATAAAGATCCTCTTGTTCCATCCCTTGCCAGGGGCAGGGATACCTTCCACTATCCCAGGTTGCTCCAGTCCTCATCCAGCCTGACCTTGGACACTTCCAGGGATGGGGCAGCCACAACAAAGGAGAGCCCCAGTGCTGCTCTGCTTGGCCTGGGGGAATTTCAGCCAGAGATTTGTGCTGGTCATCTCAAGAAGCAGGAAGCAAACAGGAGAAAGTCCAGAGGAGATGCTGACAAGCTTAGTTAGAAGTTTAAAAACATGAGCTGCAAGAAGTGGAAGAACAAATTAAATCTGGGTCTGGCAGGGTGAAGCCTGGGCAGGGATATGAGAAAAGCCTTCTAAAATGCAAAAAAAAACCCCACTAGAAATAGATTAGTGACCACTTATTCTCAGGTCTACCAAGGGTATTTTTTGCAGTAATTGCTTAATTTGCATCTAGAGAGATTTAGGGAGGATTTTGATATTGCAAGGAGATTTTCCTTGTGACACATGATGATGCATCAAAGGCTGGCTGGGATCTAGGTGTTCCAAAGTTCCTTTGGGGCAGTTCCTGCTGCTTTGGGGCTGCCAGGCACCCTGGAGGTACCCCACTGTGCTGGGGTCTCTGGGGAGACATCCCTGGTGAACCAGGACCAGGCAGGGAGGGGCTGGGCAGTGCCACACTGAGCACCCATCCACGGGCTGTGGGAGCAGGGAAGAGGGGAGGCAGTGGGAGCTCCTGTCCCACTCCCCAGGACCTGCTGCCTCCCTGCCCTGGAAGAGGGAGGTCTTTTCCCTGTACCAGAGGGTGGAAGCTGTTCTGGTGAGCTGTGCCACTGAATGGGAAAAATCACCTCCATGAACTCCAGTCCTCCCCTTTGTGATCCATCCCTCTGCCACTCCAGCCTCTCCTGTCTCTCCACTCCTGTTTTGCATCTCCTGCGTCATCCCTTTTCTGCACCCCTCCTGCATCTTTCATCTTTGCCATCCCTCCAGCTGCGCTCCTCCTCCTTTCTAGTTTCTCCCTTTTTATTCCCATTCTGTCTCACACCAGCTCTTCAATTCAGCAGCACGGCATTTCCATTTGAATTGCTCTCCTGCCTCCATCCAGGACAGGAGCAGAGCCAGGGGCTGCATCCTGTTCAAGCCCCACGTTCAGGGGTGTCACGTGGACAGTGCTGGCTATCCCCAGCCCATTCCCATTCCATGGGCATGGCAATGTGCCCCCAGACACACTGCTGGGACAGCAGCACTGGGCATGGATCCCTCCTAGAGAGGGGCTGAGTGCTCCCCATGGACATCCCCATGGGACTAACCACCATTCCCAGGGCATCTGCTGGGTCTGCAGGGTACCAGGCACACAGTTCTGTGCCACCTCTGCCAACCCATCCTCATGGGCCAGCCCAGGATCCCCCCTGGCATAGCACAGGATGAGTGTGGTGAGGAGGGGGCTCTGGTGAGGGCGGGTGCCCCTAAGGGCTGCTGGCTGTGGGAGCATCCAAAGGGTTCTCCAGCAAGCAGTGGGTTCTGGGAGCAAAGCTCTTCTCTCACCAGGGCACTGCAAGCCCAGGGGATCCCTGGGGGCTGCCTCTGAAGCTCTCCCAGTGCAGGGGCCTTGTTAGCTCTGCACAGACCCTCAGATGAGCCACTGGGGTCCGGCAAAATCTGCTCCTTCCCAAGGACCATCTCCATGAGTTCCTGCACATCTGGGCATTGAGGGTGGTGTTTTGGGGCAAACTGGCTCTTTCCTGCAGTTTCACAAGGCCCTGTGAGCATGATGCCCTGGTCTGTGTGAAGCATCAGCATCTCTCCTGGTGGTCACAGCTATTGGCTTGTCCAGGCTGCAGCAGAGGAGTTGTGTGCTCCCCAAGGAGCACCTCACCATGTCTGGCACTCCCAGGGCCACGCTATGCCCTTCAGGCACCATCACAGCCACTGGGTTTCCGCTAGAGGCACCAGCTGGGCACCAAGGCTTTGGTGGAACCATCCCTGCTGAAGCACCAAGCCCTTGGCCATGACCTTTTAGGAAGTTTTACCCTGTTCAACCTGAACATTTGAACTTCGCAGTGGACAGTCTTTTGGCCAGATTCTGCCATCTTTACCCATTTTCATAACACACAGGCTGTGGCAATCACATGGTTTGGGGTTGCTCTTCCTCTCCAACAGTGTGCTTGGTCTCACCAGGACCTTGCCCAAGCAGGGGCCAGCCATGCCCTGGCCCTGCCCCAGCCCTCCCAGAGCCAGATTCTTGGCCTGAGAGCTTATGTATACCCCAAACACCCTCTCCCACATCCCTCAATTCCTTTCTTGCACAGCAGCACATGTGAACATCCATCAGGGACCAGACCAGGGCCACTGAGTTGGCCTGGGACCTGCTTTGACAGCTCCTCTCCTGCCCTGGCCCTACTGGGACTGCGGTTGAAGTTCCCCAGCTGCATAGCCTGGAGAATGGAGAGCCAGGAATTGATCATCCTGTGCAATCCATGGATATGGGAGGCCCTGTAGTGAAAGTTCCCAAGACCAGAGTTGTTCTCTGGTGCAGGGCTTGGGAGGCAGGGCTGGGGTGGAGACCTGTGAGCCCACCCTCCCCACCTCCTCCTGTCTTCTCTGGAGGCTCCTTTGAGCGCTTAGCCTCACAAGACCTGCCTGTCCCCCTTCTGGTGTTACAGTCTGACCAGGCTAAATGGGATTTACACACAGGCCAAGAGCTTCCAGTCTCCCAGGCTATTCCTTTCCTCCTCTGCCAGGTGCCAATTAATGGTTAACCTCCAGGAGTTTTCCTCCTGGCAAACAGGGAGCCCTTCAACATTCTCTTTCACCTCTTGGTTAAAGAAAAACCAAGAGGGCCAGTTGGTCCAGTTGGTATCCAGGGAACTTCCCTCTGTGCCAGGTGGAACCAGTGCCCACTTTCCAGATGCCTGGCCAGTGCAGGAGCAGCTCCAGCAACAGCTGTGCCACAGGGCAGAAGAGGGACCAGGCTCACTTAGAGGAGAGAATAGTGGAATAACAGAATGATTTGGGCTAGAAAGGACCTTAAGGACCATCTCATTCCATTTCTGCCATGGGCAAGGACACCTTTCTCTAGCCCTGGTTGCCCATCCCTTACACAGCATCTCAAACCTACAAATGAATTTTCAGTAGCATCCAATCAAACAGTGTTTCCACTATTCACTTGTAAAGTGTTTCTTTTAGGATCTATGGGAGTGCATTTTCAGAACACTAGACTTTAAATGAAACCTCTGAAGCTCTAGCAACCAAGATGGAGAAGCTTGGGTTGATGGAGTTCAGGTGTAGCTGAGGATTGTGGGGTCCTGCAGGGACCTCACTGTCCTCAGAAAAAGGCCCCATTGGGCTGGAAATCAGAATTCCAGCTGTCTCCTTCTCCAGGGACAGAGGGAGTGGGAACAGGGCTGGCACTCTGATATACTCAGGGAGCCTCCAGCCCTTTTCCATGGATTCAAATTCACTCTCAGTTTGCAGGCAGCTGGTGCTGGGACACTGGGGAGGGGGGGCACAGGTCTCCACTTGCTGTCTCCAGAAGCAGAGCTGCTGCCCAGGAGTTCAGATGTTTGAAAGAAGGTCAAGTTCTGCTGGTAACAGAGCCAAGGGGAAAGATACTTTGGGTGTGTTTCAGTGGTGGCCCATATCAGGGGGTTGGAACTAGAGGGTCTTTAGGGACCCTTCCCATGGCCCTGACCCAAACCATTCCATGGTTCTGTGATTCTGTGGACAAGCCATGGACACGTGGTGACCCTGAGACCCATGAGCAGAGGAGCTGGTGTTGCCCTTGTGTGACAGCAGCAGGGCCCAGAGCCGTGTCCCTTCGGGCTTGGCAGGGGTATAAAAATAGCACTCAATTCCCATCCTCTCTGCCATGATGGAAAAAGCAAACAGGCAAAGAAGTTTTGCCTCAGGTTGTTAAATTTTCCTGGCAATTTAGCAAGGCTGGTTGAGAGTCATTTTCCAGCTGATTTCAGTTCCTTTGAGTTGCTCCTGGGATGCAGGGCCTGGGCTGCAAATGTGACAGTGGGGAGCTGCTGCTTTGCTGCTCAGAGCCTTGCCATGGAAAAAGGCTGGCCTGGGAAAGGGCATTATCAGCATTTGATAAGAGATGATAACACTAATTTTGGTCCAAAAAAATCTTTCCTTAATAGAAATTAAGTGCTCGTATTTATCCCAGCAATTACAGCCACTAAGAGCTCACACAGTTAGGGAACATCCACCTTCTGCAGCTGAGAGACAGAAGAGGATCATGGCAGCTAATCTGAACAGAGCTTTGGGAAGGAAATTCTGCCTTTGGAGGATAAATCAGCAGCGAGCTGTCAGAAATTGGGCCCTGTTCTCCCGTGGAATCACAGAGCCATGGAATGGTTTGGGCTGGAAGTGACCTTGAAGCCCATCCAGTTCCACACACCTGCCAGCGGCAGGGACAACTTCCACTAGACCAGGATCCAACCCTGGCATTGGACACTTCCAGAGATCCAGGGGCAGCCACAGCTTCTCTGGGCACCCTGTGCCTGGGCCTCCTCAAGGAGAAGAATTCCCTCCCAATATCCATTCTAACCCTGCCTTCTGCCAGTGGGAAGCCACTCCCTGTGTCCTGTCCCTCCACGCCCTTGTCCCAAGTCCCTCACCAGCTTTCTTCAGGCACTGGGAGGGGCTCTGAGGAATCCGAGGACAGGCTGTCCCACATCTGCCTGAAGGGTCCCTCTGACCCATCTGCCTTTTGTGCCTGCAGGAGCAGGTGGCAGGACCTGGCTCTGCTCCAGTGCCAGCTGGGGCTGGTGTTAAAGGTCTGACATTCCCAGTAGTATTTCTAAGGATGCCTGCAATGAGCTTTTGTTAGAAAATGTCCCTTCTGGGGTGTCAGGTCTAGGTGGGCCCATGCATTCCAGGCTAGGTCTGATCCCTGGATCCTTGTGCAGTGGAGCTGCGAGCACTGTGACATGCTGGGGTGTCACCATGGCTGTGCCAGGGTGTGCTAGCTGCTCACAGATACATTTCCCAGCAATAAGGAGCATTTTCCAGCCTGTTCTGTCCCTTGCAGCATGGCAAAGCACAGCTCACCAGCTGCTTTCCCCACCACCAGTCACTGACCTTTCTCCTCTGCCCAAAACCATCCGTGTGTCTGCATGGCCTGCAGGGGCTGAAGAGCAGTGCCAGCTATGGAATGGGGGAGTGAGGAGCCAGCTGGTGCTGCTGAAGGGCGTCAGCCTGGGCTGTTCTCCTCCAGGTGACCTGTGAGGGTCAGCGCACCTGTGACCAGGGTCAGTGCACTGTCACAGCTGCCCACAGGACATCTGGCCCTGACAGGTGGGCAGGGGCAGGAAATGGGCCTTATAGGCAAAGTATCAAAGCTGAGGGGACAGGATGAATTCCCCAGGGCTCCCACAAGCCAGGCCAAGTGATTTGTGCTAAGAGGAAATCCCTGGCAGTTCTGTGCTGGTGTTTATGTCTGCTCCAGGACTCATCTGGGCCTGTCCATGGGAGCATCAGTCTGGCACTGCTGCCCATCCCTGATGACCACTGGCCATCAGCTCCCTGATCCCAGTCAGGAGAAAGGGCACTGGCTCCCTCCAAGACAGGTCAAGCACACATGTTGAGGATGGCGAGGCCCTAAGCCAGGACCCCTCTAGGCTGAGTTACTTGCAGAGTACATCCCAAGGGACAAAGTGGGGATGGACATCCCTCAAACACTGGTTTTGCTGGGGAGATATGCACAGAATGGAGTGGCTCCTCCTGCACCCAGCTGGCCACTGGGAATCTCCAGCTGTGTCACTGTGGAAGACAAGAGCATGTCCCAAAAGCACCCAGCTGTCATCAGCATTGGCTGGTGGTCCCTGTGCCCCTGGCTGCAGCAGAGCCTTCAGGGCTCCTCTCCGGGCTCCAGCACCTCAGAACAGTCATCAGAGAGGGCCTGACCCATACAGGTGCTGACTACCCACACCCGTCCCCAAAGTGACTGCCTGGAGTGTCACTGAGCCCCGGGTCTCTGTGGCCGCCCAAGGACTGGGCTTCTCAGCCCTGCTCCCAAGGCATTTGGAGCAGGACCAGGGTCAGGAGAGGTTCAGTGCCTTGCCCAGTGCACCCTATACCGAGGGCATGTGGCCCCTTGCTTCTGCCAGCACTGAAGGCTCCATGGTCCTGGTTCTTCCCAGCAGATCCCTGCTCTCCTGTGCTCAGCTGCCATTCCATCAGGCTGGGGGAGCTTTGGTGATCCCTACACTGTCTGCAGGGGGTTGAACAAGTGTATGGTGACCACAGGAGCCCTGGCCAGGGAGCAGAGCTAGCTAGCACTGTGATGAACTGCTCCACAGGCCCCTTCCGTGCTCCTCACTTCTGGTCCCATCCACCAGCATCAGCTGAAGCTGGCAGGGGGCTGGAGGTCTCAGCATCACAAATAAACACCCTGAAAAGAGGCCCCCACCATCAAGCCTGGTCCTGTACTGCTGGGAGAGGCTCCAGCTGGGTATTGGCCATCCCTGGCAGGGGCTGACTCTGCACAGATCTTTATTTTCCAAATATTATTCATGACCCTGTATGTGATGAGCAGTAACAAGGCTGGGCTCTTGCTGTGTGCCGCTGCCAGGGCGCCTGGGCCAGGGAAATTGGCTGTGGAACATTGGAAATGCTCTCGCAGCACGTGGGGAGCTGAGCTCTGGCAGCCCCAGGGACGCTGCTCTCAGTGCCCTGGGCCGTGGGGTCGGGGGCAGCTCATGCCAGAGGCTGCAGTGGATGTTGCTCGGAGTCCAGGGAAGCAGGAATCTGGGACAAAACAGGGTTTGTTTTCCCAGCCCTGACTTCTGTTCTCAGCTCAGCTGTGGGCTTCTGTTCCCATGTCCCAGTGGGATGGCAGCTCTGTGCGGATGCTCCTCTTGTCCCATGACATTTGTGGCGTGGAGGCCAAAGGTTCTGTGTCCTCACTGGAGCCTTGCTGAGGACCTGACCTCCCCTTTCTTCTACTGCTTGTGGAACTGGGCCTCACACACCATGGGAGACACAGCACGGGCCAAGGCTGCGGGAGAGGGAGGCTCAGCACGACCCTGCAGCATGGGGCTGGGGTGGCTGGGTTTGGAGGCGGGGGGAGCAGAGCTTTTCCAGGGTCAACACACTGAGGAGCCACCTCCAGGCTGGGCTCAGGGATGTCTGGGATGGAGACAACAGTTGGGAGGTGACGGCACAGCACTGTACCAACCCCACGTGCCAGGGACCCCGTGGCTCAGGGACCCCATGAAGGTGCAGAGCTCTCTGCTGTGTCCTGCCCATGGATCCTGATGATCTGATGGTCCTGGAGGCCTGAGGCCCTGCGGAGGGAGTGAGGCACAGGCTGTCTCCCTTACCTCATGGGAAGGAGCAGAGAGCTGCTCCCTGGATTTTGGCAGTGGGGTGGTCCCAGCCAGGGCTGGGCTCTGGTTTAATCCCTGTGCTGCCCTCCTGCCCACGGCCATGGCCAGCAGTGGGGCAGAGCCAGTAAAGGGGGCCCAACAACAAGCCTCTCACTGGGAGTTTGGCTGGAAATCCTCTCTGGAAGAGATGGCTGTAATTTAGCAATACTGGCTCGGGCTTTTCCTGTTGACTTCCCCCAGGCTGCCAGATGCTCATGGCCAGCATGTCCAGCAGTAAGGGACTGTTCTGCCACACCTTCCTGGGCGCTGGAAGCAGGAAGGTGGGATGAACTGCCCAGCACTGGGGAGGCGTCAGGTTCTAGAGGTGATGTTGGGGGTCAGTTCCCAGGGGCCTCCCAGCCCATCAGGGTTAGGCCATTTGGGAACAAGCCCTGTGTCCCAGGGCAAAGTGAGTATCCTGTCAGGCTGGGGGACACAAGTCCCTCGGAGAGGGCAGGACTGAGGTCGAGGTCATTCTCCCAGGACTGGGAGGCAGCTGGGAAGGGACTGGCAGGAGGGCAGGCATGGGGACTATGCCAGGGGCCAGTCAGCCATCAGCATCTGCCCTGCCTGCTCCAGATGGAGTGGGGATGGAGGGAGCTCCTGCTCCTGGCACCAGCAGCTCCCCTGGCAGTGATAGTAGACCTGCTGGGTTTGGAGCTGACTGCTCGAGGGCTCCCTAGTATCTTGGTGCTCCCAGTGCTGGTTGGTTGTCAGGGAGAGGCTCTTCTGTCCTGAGAGCTGCAGAGCTCCAGTTTCCATCAGACAGGGGCCAAAGGCTGATACTCCAGAGGGCTGGGACAGAGCAGAGGGAGCTGAGCATCTGGAGAGTGCCTGGGACTGAAAGAGAAGTGAGATAGGTGCCCATCGAGGAGAGAGACTGCCTGACCTGCCTATGCCCTGCCTGTCCCACTGATGACAGCAGTGGGATTGTGGCTCTTGGGAAAACACAGGAGACCAGGCCTTTTGCATTCAGGGAAGGCTGGCCCATCCTATAGCTCCACTTGGGACACTGAGATCTGTTTCTGCCCAATCTCTGGGTGAATTTCTGAGGTTCTCTGGGATATATGGTGAGAGATAGGAACCATGTGAATCCTGCATCCAAACCCAGGAGTATTGTGGCAACATCCAGACCTCAGTCCAGAGTGTTTAGCACCAAATGTGGCTTTAACAGAGGTTTTTGTAAGCTATTCAGCCCTCGCCATGTGCTGATCTCAGATCAGAGTCTTCTTTCTTGTCCCTGATAAATTCTTGCAGCACAGCCCTCACTCAACCCTGGTGTTTTTGTTGTTGTATCCAGGGGGAAACTTTTCCTGGATTCCCTTCATTCAGCAGACATCCAACGAAGGCACCATCAGTAACCATAATAACCACTGATTGCTTTGAAGATACTGGAGGGAGCCTCTGCTCGTTGTCATCCACATCCCTACAACATTTCTGCCTCTCTGCATCGGCAGGGAAGGGAGCTGTGCTCACCTCTTCCCCAGGCACGGAACCCAGACAGGAAGCACAAACTGCTGGGGACCCTTGGGAAAGAAAGTATTGTTCTTTCTACAGTGATCCCAAATCCTCCCTCTATGAAACTGAGTCTCAAGTGTGCCTTAAACCCACAAACATGTGCAGTCATCAGGTATGAAGCTGAAAGAGATCCACGAGAGCTGTCAGCCCAGCCTGGGCCAGAGGAATCCACCTTGCAGCAGCAGAGTGAACTCCAGCCCAGTGGGTTTCCCCAGGAGAATGCCCACTGAGGTGTGTGGGAGCCAGAGGATCCAGCATGGGATGCTGCTCATGCTTATCCGAGGGCTCTGTAACCTGACACGTGCAGCAAGACCCAGTAATTAGGCTGGTAATTAAAGCTAAATGCTGGCTGGGATGCTGCTGGTGGAGTGGAGGTCATTAACTTCCTTAGGCTGTGGCCAAATGACCATGACTCCTCAGCTGAGCATCCTCCCACAGGCCAGCTCAGCCACCAGCCCTGTGGGAGTCTGGGGACAGTTCTCCAGGTTTGGCAGGGCAGGTTGCAGTAGTTCCACATAGCTTGGTGATTTTTCCACGTAAGCAGATCCTTAAATCATTCTTGACCCTCTCTGGATTTATCTTCTGCCATTCCAGCTTTTAGCTTTCCAATTTTCCTGCCTTTCGTCGAACCACTGAATCACTGAGGTTGGAAGAGACTCCAAAATCACCAAGTCCAACCACTGACCAGCATCACTGTGGTCACCACTAAACCGTGTCTCCAGGTGCCACATTCCCGTGCCTTTTGAACACTTCCAGGGATGGCACCTCTGGGGCTGTGCCAAACAGTGTTAGAAGCCAAGATTTTCACATAGTCACCTGGCTCCGTGTGCTGGGACACTGGGGGCTGTATCTGGTCATCTCAAATCCACAACAGATGGCTTCTTTCTTTTTTAAATTTTTTTTCAGACATTCCCTTCATGCCTGTGACTCTTGATAGAAAAATCCATGTAGTCTCAAGACGTTTGCAGTGAGAAGGGAGAGCATGGCAGCACAAAGGACAAAGTCAGGTTCTTGGGCAGAAATGCCACTTTCTGCTGGTGCAGCCCCCCAGGTCAGTGGGGGGACCTGGGGGTCCTGGGGTTCCTGCTGTAATTGGCACTGCAGTCTCCTCTGGGGCTCCCCAAAGATGACAGATGCAGGACAGGCAGTGTTAAGGAGCATCCCTCTCACCAGGGATTGAGGGATGCAAGAGCCGTGCAAGAGGATGAGATGTCATTCAGAGGGGTGATGTTGGCAGGGTGGGTTAAAGAAACAAATGTAATCACATCCTCTCCTCTCTTCGCACCTTGTTCTCCATCATTCCCTGCCCTCTCTCTCTGGGGTTCAGCTGGGGAAAGTGGGGCTTGGCTGCTCTGAGGCGGACAGGCTGGTGTTCCTCATCTTTGCTCAGACCCTGCCATCTCCAAGCTGGCAGTTAATTAAGCTGTTAGAGCCTTTCCTTGAATCAGAGCATGGCAGACCTGTGCCAGGAGCTCCCTCAGGAGAACTGCACTTTCCTGGCAGCCTCAGGATGGGAAGACACAGGACATCCCATTGCTCTGCCTGGCGCAGTCTGGGGCAGAGGCTTGGCATCCTCACACAGGATGGCACTGCTGCACTGCAGGGATGGGCAGCCCCGGATTCCATCCAGCTGGTCAGTGCAGGAAGCCTGGCTAAGGAGGGAGCAGATCCAGTGGGCTCAGGACATGCACCAGGGGCTGGAGCTGCTGCTGGAACAGGACTTGCCCGACCCTTCCTCCTGCCCCTCACACCCCACAGCACAGCAGGAACCCTCTGCCAATATTGTAACTCTCCCCTGCCCCCAGCTCTGCTGCAGCACCAATGCTCTCTTTGCACCTGGTTACAGCTGTGCTGGGTGGCATCAGGGACCCCACACCCTGCCCTGGGTCTTAAGGGCAAATATTCCTTCCTCCCAGTGTCCCAGGGGTGCTCCAATGCTTCCCACTGCAGTCCTCCTATCTGCAAGGCAGCAGGTGGGATGTGTCCGAACTGTGACATGAGTCATTAATCTCTTTCATTAATTAAAAAAATGCATTTCCCGTCCCTTTTATTCTTATTTTTCCACCAGATGCATAACTATCTACAGTATCCCAACTGTCTGAAGGTCAAGCATTTGGGGAGAAGGTCCTTGGGAACCCTTGGGAAGCAAAGGATAAAGGCAATGGGATGTCTGCTCATCCCCCAAGACTTCAGGGCTGCAGACATGCAGGGATAACAAAGGGCTTGATCACCAGATCTGGTGACAATCTCTGATGACATGTGTCCCAGGAACTTCTTTGAGCTTGGGATGCCACTCAAACAGCCCAGAGGAAGATGGCATCAAGAGCTGGAAATGTTTTCTTTGGCTGGAAACATTAGCCTGAGCTCCCCAGCATTCCCACCACCCAAAGGTGTGAAAGGCTGGAAGTGCCCAGGAGCTGGAGCAGCTGTGCCCCTTTTCCTGTGGGGTACCAATTCCTGCCCATGGATATCCCCAAGCCTCCTGTGGGGGGTTTTGCCCAGGGGGCTGGAGCTGAGGAGCACACAGGGAGCGTCTCACTGACCCCAGCTGGCAGCCAGTTCCCTGAGCTGCACAAAGAGCCTTTTCATGCCCTGCATAAGCAAGCAAGAGGCATGAAAGGTTGTTATCGCAGAGCATCAGCACCAGCAGCAGCTCAGGTGGGGATTCCCAAAATAACCTCCTCCCAAAAGGCACAGACATGCACACCCCTTTTTCCATGCTGCTGGGATTTAGGGAATAAAGGCTTTGGGTGCCCCCAGCTCCTCTGCAGAGCCCTGTAGCCCAAGCTCTGTCCCCGTGTGCCAGGCAGGGCCTCCTTCACCCCCGACACAGCCCTGCTCCAGCTCCTGCTGCATCCATGTGTCTGTCAGTGACATCGAGCATCCTCAGCAGGGATGGGTGATGGCTGGAGGTGGGCCTTCTCATACTGGCATTGTAAGGGCTGATGAGCAGTTTGCTCTGGCCTTGAAAGGTGGAGCTCCAAGAGCTCCAGAGTGCTCCTCCTTGGAGGAGACTTGTTTCTACAGCTGCATTCTGGAGGTGGGGCTCAAGCTGCACCCCTCTGATCTATCACCTTCAACAAAGACCAGGTTTCCATGTAGAAATACATTCCAGAGACACTGCTGGAGGATGTGCTCATCTTCTTTGCTTTTCTTTCCATAAAGCCAGGCCAGAGTCACTGCACAGGTAAATTGAGAGGGGAAAACTGGCTGGAATGAAAGAGCTTGGGGGCTCTCAAGGAGATAGAACCATAGACCCAGACTGGTTTGGTTTGAATGGGACCTTGAAGACCATCCAGTCCCACCCCCCGCCATGGGCAGGGTCACCTTCCACTCTCCCAGGTTGGTCCAAGCCCTGTCCAACCTGGCCTTGGACACTCCCAGGGATCCAGGGGCAGCCACAGCTTCTCTGGGCACCCTGTGCCAGGGCCTCCCCACCCTCACAGGGAACATTTTCTTCCTAACAACCAATCTAAATATCTGTTCTTTTAGTTTAAAATCTTTTCCCCTTGTCATGTCACTATCTGCTTGTGCAAAAAGCTGCTCTCCCTCATTTTTATAAGTCTAAAACACTGGAAGGGGATCTAAGGTCTCTCTGGAGCCTTCTCTTCTCCAGATGAACACCCCCAGCTCTCCCAACCTGGCTTCAGAGCAGAGGGGCTCCAGCCCTTGAAGCATCTCTGTGGCCTCTTCTGGACTCACTCCAGCAGCTCCACATCCTTCTGATGTTGGTCCCAGGGCTGAAGGCAGCTCTGCAGGTGGGGTCTCACCTGAGTGGAGCAGAGGGGCAGAATCCCCTCCTCTCCTGCTGCCCACTCCCCTTTTGATGCAGCCCAGGATGAGTTCCTGGGCTGCTAAAAATATGGCAAAAACCTGATGCCCAAATCTGGCCTAACACTGAACTGTGAAACATCTGCCAGCCCTTTGCAATTTATGCCAGTCCTCATTTCTTTGTGTTTTTTGTTTTGTTTCAGGTTGATTCTGCTTAACAATGGGAATCTGGTCAGGACATCCTCACTTAGGTTGCAAAAATTACCTCACTGCCAATAGAGGGAGATTTTCCCATGGAGCTCCCCGGGGCTCACAGGTCCCTCTGTTCACATTGACATTGCAGGAAGCTCCAAGGTTTCCCTTGTGCACCCATGGAAAACCACGGTGGAAAATGGACAATGGACAGACAGAAGGGCAGCTCCACCCGCTGAGTGATGGCTGCATTTGGGGTTTAAAACACCTGTTTTTTCTGGAAATGTGTTCAATTCATCTGAAAAAAATACCTGAACAAATGGCAGCTCCTTCAAATGTCTTTAAATTTCTTGAAATAGCTTTAAATTTTCAGTTAAGTTCCCAAAGACCTTGTAAAATTTACACTTCCTTGGTGTTTTCTGGGGGAAAAGAGAAGTCTTGATGTCCCCTCCCTGCCCACCCCATCTGCCATGTGTGATATTTCCATTGCTCCCATCACTGCAGCAGGAATTGGAAATGGATGCAGGAAAGCTCATTTATCAGTTATTGAATAGCCAGGGGAATCCAGTACAGCTGGGTTCACCAAGAGCTCACAGGGGATTATTTTTCCAGGGAAGCTCTTTCCCTCATCTCAGCAGGCAGAGGTGCATTTTCCATGCCTGCAGGACTGTTGGAGAGTTTCAGGCTTTAGCTTGGTGGTCAGGGGAAGACAGGCTGGGTTGTTTGCATCAGTGTGACGAGTGAAGGATTCACTGGGGAAATCTGTTCTATATGTTCTTCTTCCAGCTCCTTGGCTTCCCAAGGGGGATGTTCCCTCTGGAGGGCAGTGACATGAAGGATATCTGTGCTCAGAATGCTTCCAGTGTGGTCACCCACTGACTTATCTGACCCAAATTCACTTCAAAGGGTGAATTAACATTTGCATTTCCCAGATTTTCCTTTGGAGTGTGACAGAACCCCCTGAGTAGCCATCTCTGTTTTCCCTTTGAAGGCCTGGAAGATGAATGCAGACAGTTACAGCAACTTGCACACACCTGCAATTATTTTTTTCAACAACACAGTGCAGCTTTTCTCCTGTATAAATTCCCTACAAATTCACAATAGTCGTGTCCCTTGCAGCAAATGCTGTCCATTGCAGGGCAGCCACCCCAGCACCAGGCAAAGCACCTCTTCAGCACTGTCTCTGAAGGATGTGCAGCAGTGGAAGGTTGGAGGGGAAAGCTGTGCCTGCACAGGGGATCTCAGCAGCCAGCTGGAATATTTATTTGTAAATGAATGCCCTCCCTCAAGTTGGCTCCCATGCAGTGGGGTGGTTTTTTTTTCTGAGAGGTTCTCGCTATTTACCCAACTTTCCAGCTGGGCTTCTCCACAGCACAAAGCAGCAGGACCTGCCTGAGTTTGTACAGTGAGTCAACAGCTCAGCAGGGGATTAGAGCCCACAATCCTGCTGGCATCGCTGCCTTGGCTCAAACCACTGGACCATGCAGCCTCATTTTGTTCCTGGTACTCTCTGCTGGTATGTGGTTTGTCAGGGAAAAAGCCTTAGTGTGGCTAATAAAGGAGGCACTTTCTAAAGCAGTAAAACAAAGCCTGCCTCATTCCAGTGCTCTGGCCCAGCCATGGTGCTGAGGGGTCAGGCTCCCTGTGGGACTGGGAACCACAGGAGCTGGTGGGGAGGAAGATGAGGAGCAGCACCCAGAGGCAGCTGGCACAGAGCCCTGGCACCCACTGCTGCCAGACAGGTGGCCATGTGCTGACACACTGTGACAAGCTGCTCCAGGCCAGCCTGGCTGCAGAGGACAAGGGGAGCCAGCCAGGTTGGAGCTTCCCTGCTGGGAAGGGTCCCCTGGCCTTCCTCACACCACTGGAAGCTTTTTCTGTCCCTCACATCACAAGAGTCACCGAGGGCAGCTGTGCCACCAGCTGTGGGTACCGAGCTGGGAGCCACCACAGGCTCTGGGAATGGGGAAACCAGACCCTGTGCTGGGCTGGCATCTCCCTGCAGCCTTTAATGCTCAGTGTCTGCCAGACAGGAGGGCAGAGAGGGCTGAGTGTGCAGCCTCCCTGCTCCTGTCTGTGAGAGCCAACCTCATACTCAGGGGTTACACTGAGAGCAGTGGCCACTGCATCCCTGCTGTGCATCCAGTGCATCCCTGCTGTGCATCCACTGCATGCCTCATCTACACCATCCCTGCTGTGCATCCAGGGAACCCCTCTGCATCCAGTGCATCCCTGTGCCCCCAGTGCATCCCTGCTGTGCATCCAGTGTGCCCATGCATCCCATGTGTCTGTGCTGTAGGTGCACACGTTTTGCAAAACAATACCCTCCCCTTTCCATCTGCATCTCCTGGGTGGGTTGCTTGCCCTGACACGCCCAAAATGCATGAGTCTGGCCCGCTCCTGATGTGGAGATCCCCCGGGCCCGGCTCACGGGTGTGCCCCACAAATGCCGCGGGTGGACAGCCCGGGATGGTCCGGGAAAGGCCGGGCACCCCTGGGAGCTGCAGGACCCGCCGCATGTCCTGCATGAGGTGACAGAGGAGGCTCATCAGGGATGGGGCCCTGGGGGAGAAGACTGAGAGTACCGGGTGCCTCCGCAGGACCCCGCGGGTGGCCGGAGGGCGTCATGTGGGACGTGCGTGGGGACACCCGCGAGGGCTCTCGGTGCCCCGGGGACGCAGGGAGCCCCGGCGCAGCCCCGCAATCCCCGCAGCCCCGCAGTCCGGCGCGGCCCGGGGGCGNCGCGGCGCCGCGCCTGCGAGGTGGAGGCGGCCAGGGCTGCAGCCCCGCCGCCGGGAGAGCTGCCCCGAGCCGGGCCTTCCCTCGCCGGCAGCGGCGCATCCCCCTCCGTGTCCCGCCGGGATGCTGGCGGGGCGCGGGCCGGGTCCCCGCCAAGGAGCACAGCGGTACGCGGGGAGGCAGCAGCGCCAGCCGAGTCCTGCGGGCGGGATGAGGTGGCCCCCGGGGATCTGTAGCCCCGAGCTGCGGCAACACATTGAACTGCCGGGCTGTGATTTGAGGGAGACGATTTACATTAGAGGGAGAACGTGGAGAGAGCCAGGAACAACTTGGAATGGGTCCTCGCATATTTCTGTGGTTATTTTTGGAGTACCGTCATATGGCAGGAGGTGGGCTCTGGAGGTATCCTTGAGCTCAGCATTTTCTCCATAGGCTGGTTACCCGGGAGATTGTACTAGAGAACCTGCGTGGCCCTTTCCCCATCAATGGTTTCTGTATTTCTCATCACTGTTTCTCTGCCTGTTTACTGGGGTATTGTTTCCTCCGGCGTGCCCGGCTGTCAGCCTGTCTCGGTGGGGACCCTCCTGTGGGCAAACAATGGTCGGGATGTGCTGGCTGAGCAGTCACAGTGTGCTGCAGGCGATGGCAAAGCTGTGCTTCATTCAGCTGTGGAC
Source organism: Drymodes brunneopygia (assembly GCA_013400955.1). Classification (NCBI taxonomy): domain Eukaryota; kingdom Metazoa; phylum Chordata; class Aves; order Passeriformes; family Petroicidae; genus Drymodes; species Drymodes brunneopygia. Next base: position 300,229 of record VZTZ01028702.1, on the reverse strand, counting down.
GGTGTGAGGTGACTCCTGATCAGCCCCTTCTCCATTGCTGTGGATGAGGTGTGGCTTCTCCAGCATCCCCAGAGAGACCAGCCCATGCATCCGTCTCCTTCCTGCACTTAGCTGGCACTTTCCCTCCAGCTTTCTCATACTACACTTGTCCAAAGGGATTTTTGCACCTGAAAAACTTGGGGTGTGGGAAGCACGTTCTTACTCTGCTCTGTTCCTAGTGGGTCTTCATATCCACAGGAGGGCTCTGGCTGTGTCACGCCCCTTGGACCATGGCTGGAGAGCGGCTCTGGTGGCCTTCAGCTGTGTGTCCTTGGTGCCACCAGGTGAGTTTGGAACCGAGGGAAGGCTGCCTGGCTTTGGGTCCTTGCAAGAAGGGAATTAATTACTCTTTAATGATGTTGGTTTAGAGTCTGGCTTGGCAGGCACAGAGCTCATCCACAGGGATCCCCAGGGTGCTTGGAGCCGTGCTCTCCATGAGGACCTGTCTCTGCAGGGATGCAGGGCACGTTCTGGAAGCTGTGGCAGGTCCAGAGTGTTCCCTCCTTACCCAGAGATAACCTGGAGTGTTTGGAGTCAAGGACCAAGGTGCATCTGTCTCCTGTGGGGTGTGAGCCCCTCTGAGAGGGGAGGATTCCCATCTCCTCTCCTCTCCTCTTCCCACCATCCCTGTGACATGGGGATTGCTCTCCTCAATGCAGCCGTTCCCAGCAGAGCTCTGGGCAGGGCTGTGGGGTGCAGAGCCTGTGTTTGGCTGCCTTTGGCAGGGGATGAGTTCTTCCCTTGCTGCTTTGGCTGCTTGTGGATGTTGTGCCTAGAACTGTCAAAAATTTTTTATTTTTACCAATTTTTGAGATGTGAGCATTCTCCAGAACTCTTAGGGCAGATGTTTTTGTCAGGAGGAAGCATCTAGAAAGGGTTTTTGAAGTCCAGCATTGGATTTCTGGGCTAAAGGGTATGAGTGTAGCAGAGAGCCCACGTTCCTGGTGTGCAGAAGGGGAAGGTTTTGGTGCCTTCCCTGTGCAGTGGAGACACAGAGTGTTCTGGGCCCTCTTCCCTGGGCTGCTGCCATGGTTGCCACCACTGCCACAACCTTCCAGGGTAAGTGTCTCCTGGCGTGTGACATCTTTGTGGCCAGGAGGAGTGCCTGGCTTGGCTGGAGAAGTCACTGCAGCATAGAATGGGGAAAATCTCAAAAATCAATTTTCTTCCCCCAGGCAGCTGAGCTCCCTGTTAAGCTCTGGGTGATGACCTTGATCCTGGTGAGGAGCTGGATCCCTCATTGGTTTATGGAATAACATTAAGGCTTTCTGCTGGCAGCACCAAGCCCTCATCCCACAGGGGACTCCAGCGTCACTCTGGGCGTCCTGCCTGCCTTCCGCTCACTCCAGCACTGCTGGGGACTTCTGATTTCCTACAGGAGGCTTCCAGACACACATAGACCAGTCAGGTGCCTGACTAATTCTGTCCCTAACAGAAGAATCTTTCCCATAACTAATTAGGATTTCTAAATTAGGAAGCTGCCAAGAATGACCTGTCGGTTAAAGGGCAGGAGGTGGGCTTGGCTCTTCCCGGCCTTGCTCCAAGCTTCCTGCTCAGACTCACAGACATCACTGGAGTGTCCTTTGCCTTAATTCTCTTTGGCTGTGCACTTGGTCTGTTTCCCTGCTGCCTTGGGCACGGTGCTCTGGCACCGAGTGATAGCTGGGATGCCGATGGGGAGCATGCGTGCGCAAGGAAATGGGCTCGGCACGGGCTCGGCTCTGCGTAGTGCAGCGTGGGCGGCTACAAGGCCTGGGTGTAGTAGACTTTCATGCGGTGCCTGTCACTTGGAGGTCTGAGCTGAGCCTGAAGCTCCTTCTGCCAAAGGAGAAACACAAAACAGTAGCAGCTCCCAAGTCCCAGGGTGCTGGGAGCTCCTGCACAGGGAAACTTGTGCAGCCGCAAGTACCTGACTCTCACACAACACCTAAAAATGTGCTGGTGCTGGGGCTGTGACAGCAATGGCTGCATGGCTCATTGTTCTCATTAGAGCAGTTGGTGGCTCTGAGTCAGCATGTTTGGGTTTGTCACAGCCTGTGCGGGTCTGTGGTGCTGAGCAGTGGGGCTGGCTGTGACTGTGCTGCGGGAGGATGTGGGACTTGAGCCTGGGCTCACAGGCACTGTGAGCTTGTGCTGTCCCTTGAGCCTGGAAGGAGTTATGTCTGTGGGAGGGGAAGGACAGCCTCCCTCGAGAACCCTTCCAGCCCCCACCCTGTGCCATTCAGGGCTATGAAGCTGAGCATCACTGCTGTTGGCCAGGCTTCCTGGTCCAGTCCTTCATCATCCTCTTGTCTGGATTACAGGAGGTGGAAAGCGTGGTGGGAGGAGACTGTCTTAGATGGGGACATGTTGCAAGGCTTCCTTGTGGCTGCAGATCCAGCCTTCCTCTCCTTCCACCCCTGAGTGGAAGCTTGTGGGTTGTCCAGGACCTAAGTGTGTCTTCAAATATAAAGGAGGAAATCTGGACAGCCATGTTTTCCAGCATGGAAGCAGTGGCTGCTTCCTGCAGCCGTTCTCCTGTCCACACAGCATGTCCCTGGTGCAAAGCAGGGTGCTGGGCCCAGGCCCTGTTGATGTCCCTTATCTTCAATGGCAGCTGCTCCTTCTGCCCTGCCTTGCTCCAAGGGGATGAACTGCTTGGGGAAATGTGGCGCCACAGAATCATGCGTTTGGGTTGGAAGGGACCTTAAAGTTCCAACACCTTCCAGTATCCCAGGTTGCTCCAAACCCTGTCCAATCTGGCCTTGGACACTTTCAGGGGTAGGACAGCCACAGCTTATCTGGGCACCCCGTGCCAGGGCCTCACCACCCTCACAGGGGAGTGTTTCTCCCTAATATCCAATCCTAAGAAGAGCTGTTGGGCTGAAGTTTGGTATGACTGGGACAGCAGTCAAGGTTTGCTCTCCTTGCACTGGGCAGGGAGTGGTGGGACTGTGTGGGATGGGACAGACATCCCAGAGCCCTGGATGAGTGATTTGGTACAAATTCTTGTGTCTGCTTGTCCCAGTACACAGCTGAAGGGGCTCTGGATGCAATTCAGAGTTGTCAGTGTCCTGACTGGTGTGTGCACACCCCTGAACCCAGTCATACACCCTCCCCAGGAACTGGAGCAGCAGACAGAGCCTTAAAATATGGATGATAAGTCACTGCAAGGGGATTTTCTTTCCATGTCCTGCTGATGGTCTGTGTCTTGCCCTCTGCAGGGCACTCCTGGCTCCCTGGGGGCTCAGCAGTGCCCCGGGCTGGGTCTGCCTCAGCAGGAGCTGCTGTGGCCAGAGCAGCTGCTCAGCACCCCGGGGCTGGCAGGATCACAGCGCTGAGGGGATGCTGGACTTACCCTATTGTGCTCAGAACACGAGACAAATGAGGCTGAAGCTGCAGATCTGTGGCTGCCAGCAGGTCAGCAGTTTCAGTCGGGCACTTGGCCTCTTTGTGGCAGTGAAATGTGGCCACAGGTCGGGATCTGCTCCATCCCCCTCCCAGTGCCCAGCCCGCTGGCCCACCAGCTGTAACTGGACCCTGGGACCACCTCACTGTGTCTTGCTGTCCCCGAACCCTCCCGGGATCCTTGGTGAGGAGCTGGCGCTGGGGTGGGAAGCAGGAGCAGGTGCTGCACCAGTGTAAAGCGCATCCTTCGTCTGAGGCGATGCTGAATGGGGATTCACAGCCCAGCCCTGCTGCCAGGTTCCTCCCACCAGCTCCTTCCTCCCTCTGCTCCTACTAACCCACTGCCGGGGCCCCTCGCTGCCTGGCAGCAGCGGAGATGTCTGCTGGTATCCTTCCCCGAGCATCAGATGGAGAGGAAAACACAGGGTGGAGTCAGCTCTCGCACAAAGGAAGTGTTGAGGTATCATTTCTGCCTTCGGTGCATTTTTTAGGTGGCTGGGAAGAGATTAAACAGGATCTTAACACATTCACAGCCCCCTTCCCACCTCATTTGCCTGTGAATCTGTTGCTGTCATGGTATCTTTCGGATGATATTTTTAGCTTTGCCTTTTCCTTTTTTTTTCCCCCCCTCCTCTCCTCGTATCAGGCTGTTGAAGGCAAACACGTTTCTATGGGAGAACAGAATGAGCCATTTCACGAGACATTTTGTTATGGGCAGAAGGGCCGGGAAATCTGATTGTGTGTTTGAAATGACACATTCCCCTTTGTAATCAGCTAATCGGCCTGGTTGGGGCGGGTGCCAGCAGCGAGGCGTCCTGGCCCAGCCAGAGTCGGGGGATGGACCAGCCCCTCGCATCCTCCCCTGGCCCATCCCGACGGGACTGTCCTCAGGTGGCCACACATGAAGGGCTGGGGGGTCCTGCAGGTTTTTCTCTCCATGGTCCCGTGAGAAGCAGCGCTCTGTGCATGAGGGAAGCAGCTGGATGCTCTAATGAGGTGCACTCTGGATCTGGCAGCGTCTGTGCTGGCAGGAGCCCTGCAGAGCGCAGGGGGTCGTGGCACCTGACAAAGCTTTGGGACTCTGGTGGTGCTGAGAGGGATGTGACAAAGAGCTCGAGGTGGGAGAGGGGTGGTTGGACAGCTGAGGCAGCTGCTCGCTGGAAAGGTGCCATTTTTGACAAGGGTACAAACTAATGTGGATGGTGAACTTTGGCAGGTGGAAAATTCCAGCCTGAATTCTCAGCAGTATTTCCCTTTAGGAGATTTACTCAAGTCCTGATTGATGAAGGTCCTGTGGAGTGAACTGGCCAGAACAAGAGAAGCCTTCTGTGAGGGCCGATCTGGCTCAGGATACGCACATCCCTACATGGGGCAGGGGCTGTTACCTCTGCAAATTCCCTGGGGCTGTTCTTCAGGGAACCAAGGAATGCTTCCTGCTGGTAGGGGCATGGTGGCCATGGTAGCATAACATCTCTGGAAGTGTCCAAGGCCAGCCTGGATGGGATTTGGAGCATCCTGGTCTAGTGGAAGGTGTCCCTGCTCATGGTGGGGGGTGGAATGAGATGATCCCTTCCAACCCAAACCATTCTGGGATTCTATGGGATGAGTAAATCCCTGCTCATCACCTTGGTCTGGTGTAAGACCTGTCTTTAAGAAATGCAGCTGACTTACCATGACCAAGGGAAGGGCCACAGGATGTAGAGAAGGTGTATCTGCCCATGCTGTGTTTTGTGGACCGGGTGACTGTCAGCCCTCCTGGCCACCTCCATGCTGCTGACAGAGCTTCGGAGCTCAGCCCCACCCCAGGCAGGCATGGAAAGGCCATGGTAGTGTGGTCTATGGACTGGTCCCTAGTGTGGTCCATGGTCTCCTCTCTGTCTCCCGGGCTCCTCTCCAGCTGCACTCCCTGCCCTGTGTGTGCTCCTGCTCTGCTGGAGGGGACATTACGAGTCCTTGTCCCTTGGTTGGACCCATCAGCAGCTTTGTAAGGCACTGGTTTAAATCTGAGTGAGCTGGAATAGTGCAGGGCTCCTTCCTAAGCCCAGCCAGCCATGCCTTCATCTGTGTGCCACCATGTCCCAGCGCCTGTCCCCAGGCAGCGTCATGCTGGCCTGTCAGGGCCAGGTGGGCTGGTGGTGATGACGAGGTGGTGACAATGTGGGTCACTGTGGGATGTTTGTGAGCCCGGGGTAGTGTCTGTGGCTGAGATGCTGTCCACACCAGCCTGACACCAGCAGAGCTGCGTGGCAGGAGGTCAGGGCACAATATGGCGTGGATTTCTGCTCGCAGGAGCATGATGGGGAGCTGCTGTTTGTGGGCAGAAGCGAGCAGGGTTGGGGGAGGCCTTGCTCCCACTGCTGGTATTCTCAGTACACCTCATTAATATGATCCTAATTGATGCAGTGTCTCACATCCCAAAATGACCATAGCTTGGAGCCTGCGCAGCAGCCCCAGTGGCTGCGGCCTCTCACAGGGCAGGAGGGATGGTCTGAGTGTTGTCGGAGTGCAGGGGCTTGTTTGGCAGTGTCAGCACAGGCAGGCCGGGGAGTGCCAAGTGCCACTGCCCTGCCTGTGGTGGCTGCATCCTCTGTCCTCTCTCGCAGTAGGAACAGGGTACAGCCCTGGGAGCCCCGACTCCTGGGGCCACTAGTGCCATATTCCTCCTTTGGGGTCTGTGGAAAGCCGACTGCTCTTGCACCTGCTTGCCCATCTCTGTCGGGCATCTATCGACCTGCCTTGAGCTGGGATGAGGGAAATCCAAGCACACAAACCTGGACATGGTGTGGAGTACCCACAGAAATCACTGGGCTCAACAGAGAGCAAGCAGGCCCATGGAGGCTGTGCCAAAGTGGGGAGAGAATCCCACAGATATCCTGTGTGACCTTTGTTTGCAGCTGGGGCCAGCAGCTGCTTGTATTGGAATCCATTCCTGGATCAACACTGCCTGTTGGGGCACCCATGTGTCCTGCTGGAGAGACAGGGTTGGTCTGTTGGTCTGCTCTGGTTCCTGAGCCTCTGAGCAGGGGCATCTCTGTGAGCAGAGGAGGCAGATGAAGGAGAGGGAGGTTTTTCTGGGATCTGGGATGGAGTGGTGTGGGCGCGTAGGTACTGGAATGGGACAGCAGCCCCCACACACCAGTGGCATCCCTGAGTCTGTGGTCAGTCACACTGGGACACACATCCAGCTCCAGTGCTCAGGCCCCGTGACAGTGGCCCTGCAGTGCCTGTGGGTGAGGGGACCCAGGGCTGTGGGTGCCACCAGTGCTGGAGCTGGGCACAGGGTTGCCCTGTGTGGCCACCTAGCCCTGCTCGCCATGCCCCAGGACAGCTGAGCCAGTAAAACTACATGACTGGGAAGGAATCTGTGCCTGCTGGGGAGGGGTGTACGGGAGTGCACCCAGAACCAGCACATGGTGACATCCTGCCTGTGCTTCCCCAGGGTGACAGACACAGGAAAGGGCCATGCAGGTGGTGGCTGTAATCCCCTCCTCTTCACCTTTTCTTTCATGCAGATCACCTGCTCAAAGGTGGGTTTGTTTCCGTGGAAGTGCTGAAGCTCACAGCCTCATTGCATCAGGTTTTCTGGCTCGGTCCAGAAGAAAAGCTTTTGTGCTTCCAGGGAAAGCTGCTGTAGGTCAGTGCTGCTCAGGGCAGGCTGTCGGCTGCACACAGCTGATGTTTGCTTGTGGAGAGTGAAAGGATTTTGCTGAATCCATGGGAGAGGTGGGAGCTTTGCATAGGCCTGCTTTGCTTCTGCCTGGGGGGAGGCTGGGCCTTGCTGGTCCAAGGATGTTTGAAAATTAACCCTTGGAAAAGTGGGAGATGCCCCTGCTGTGCCAGATCGTGCTTCCTCCTGTCTGTCACTGCAGTGCTGCTGGGCAGATTTTTTTCCCTCGTTAGGTGCAGTTGTCATGTAAAAAGTGGCAGTGAGAATGCTGTTGTGGGCTGGGGCTCACCATGCTCACACTGCTTGTTTTCCTCCTGCACCACTGCCCTGCTTCGGGGCTGCAGTCAAAGCCCTGCTGACCAGATGCTGCCCTCGGCATCACCACGAGCCACAGACATGGGTGACAAAGGGCTGGCACAGATGATCTGCAAGGAGATCTTAGGCCATGCCCAGGGGATCCGGTGGCACTCAGTTGTGTGGGCTCTGCGGCACTGCCATAGTAAATATTTGCTGTTCTTCGGGAAGGAGCAGGACTGGCTGCACATCAGGAGAGCAAAACGACATCTAAAGCAATCCATAGCTCTCGTTTCCAGCAGGGAGATTTATATGGAATCCAAACGCAGCACTGGAGCCAGGTAGGCACCCTTTGGTGACAGCTGTAGCTGTCCTTCCAAGCGCTTGCCATCATCTCTGGGAAGAACTTTTCCCTTCTTTTTAACCAAATCTGATTTCTTCTTTGCAGGTTGTGAATTGTGCCTGAGCCGAGCACTGAGAGCAGCCCCTGGAAACAGCGTGAGTTTATCCTGAAAGCTTTTGTTCTCCTTTCCACATCCCACGTGGGGTTGAGTGGGTTTTGCAGCACAGAAAATGTTGCTGAGCACGGAGAGATGCTGCAGGGAGAGGCTCATCTGCCAGGAACCCCTGGGAATCTGACATGCTCCCACCAAAACACCAAACTTCTGGGTTTGGGCTTGTTGTGGCTTTTTTTGTGTTGGGATTGCTTCCTGGTTTAGCTGGGACTTGGGCACAGCCCCTTTGCCAACAGAAAGGCTCCTACAGGCTGCTGGGATCCCTGTCCACTGACGGAGCGGGTTTGGGATGTCATGCTCAGTGTTGGGTTTTCCTGCTCTGGGTTTCTGTGGTCTCTTTTGTGTGGAGGATCTGAGGAAGGCACCGTGTTTGCAAACCAGCTGGTGGTGTTTGCTGGCTGTGGATCCCTGCCCAGGGCTCAGGGGCTCACAGGGCTGGGCACAGCTGGCCTGAGGTGCATTCCGGGAAGGTTGGCATGGCTGGGCAGCTGGGAACGAAGCACAGGAGAGGTCTGAGCTGCAGAATTCAATTGCTGTGATGCTTGAAAGAGTCAAGGGCTTGTGGTCCAGGCCTTTTCAGGGACCCCAGGGTCCCTCCAGCTGGTTGGACTGCTCCATTCCAGAGCCCCACTGCACATCACGGTGACATCCATGTGATGTGATGCTGCTTCCAGTGGCTGGGGATGGCTGGGGGGGACAAGATGTTGCTTCTGCTTTGGCACTCTGACCTGCAGAGTGAGGTGAGCCTGGGCAGAGCTGCAGCATGACCCTCAATCTGGGCTGAGGTGGGAAGACAATGTCCTTATCTGAAAACTGAGATGAGGAGGTCCGTGACTGTACCGTGCTGTCCTGGCTCTTTCCCAGGTGGCAGAAGTGTGTGGCAGTGTGCGCCACAGAGCTCAGACACTGCTGCCCACGGGGTTTGGCTCCTGCCCACATGAGGCAATGGGTGCAGGTTCTTCATCCAGAGGTTCCACACCCAGAGGGTGCTGGGCACTCCCCAGGCTCCTCAGGGAATGGTCATGGCCCCAAGGCTGCCAGAGCTCGAGGAGCATTTGGACAATGCTCCCAGGCATGGGGTGGGATAGTTGGGGTGTCTGTGCAAGGCCAGGGGTGGGAGTGGATGATCCTTGTGGGTCCCTTCCTCCTCAGGATATTCCATGACTCAGTGGGTGTGGATGTGGGATCTGAGTCCCTGAGGGCTGTGATGGGCTGCTCTGATGGGCTCCTCAGGGCTAGAGCTGGCTCTGGCTCAGAGCAGGGCAGATCTCCATGTTTTCTGAGGAGTTTCTCACCAGCTCTCCTCCTCCAGGCACTTTGCAAGATGCCAACCCCACCCATGCCCGGGGGTGCAGGTCTGTAGGGAGAGCCAGGAGTCTTTATGTGCTCAGGAGTTTGGGAGCAGGGTTACCAGTCTGGAGTTGGTCGAGGCAAAGCTGCAACACCAGTGGTGGATTTCGTGTGCTCCTGTATGGCCTCAGTGTCCCCCGAGGGTGGGGTCAGGATGCCCTGGGCTCTGTGCTGGGCTCTGTACCAGGAAGGCTGCCTGGGAGGCTGGGTACCCACTGTGAGTGGCAGTGCCAGTGGGAAGCTCTGCCCCTGGATGGGGTGTAAATCCCTGTTGGGGTCCCCCCCACTGGGATGGCATGAGGAGCAGGAGGACCCCATGGTGACCCCTGGTACCCAGCCAACCCCTTGCACTTGCTGGTGGCTTTGGTGGTCCAGGTGCAGCTGGGGGACAGTGGCCCAGGTCTGGGTGCTTTGTTTTCAGAATTCCCCTTGTATCTCATGAGTGCTGGGACTCGGGACAGTTGCAGCAGAGCAGCTCTGTGTCCTTGCACTCGGGGCAGGCTCCTCCAGCCTGTGCCAGTCCCCTGCAGGTCCCAGCTCCCCACAGGTCTGGGCAAGCAGATTCTTTCCAGCACAGCCTGGACCAGCTGGGCCAGCTGCTCCTGTGTGCCCAGGGAGGTGCCCCCCACTTCAGGAAGGCTTGCTGACACTTGGGTCATGGCACAGTGATTGTGCTGGCAATGAGCTTCTCCCATCTCTGGATTCCAGCAGCTCCCTCACAGCTGGTGCTATATCCCACCTTCTGGGAAGGGTTCCTGACTGCTGGGGTTGGGTGGGGTCTGATTCCTTGGGAGCTTGCTCCAAGGATGTGGTCATCCATCAGTTGGCCTGACGGTCACTGTGGATCACTTCCAACTGAACTACCCCATCCTCCTCAAAGTGGTACACGAGGAGTGCCACCGTTACCTTGGGGAAGATGACATTTTGTCACCACTTTAGACACTTGACAGGGCCCTTGTGGGGCTGCAGAACAGAGGATGATGATGGTGAGGAGAGTGCTTGGCCCTTCCATTGGAAGGAAAGAGAAGATGGGAGAAGGCAAAGCTAAGCCAGTGCCAGGGCTGGGCACTTTTTGATGGCTCCCTTTGCTCTGGGTGCAGCTCCCCTCCTCAAGATCCTCTCCTCTTCCAACTCACTGCTTCCTAGAGTGTCTGGCCCGTTGTTCTTCTTGCCCAGGGAGCAGCTGATCTCCCCCGGCTGCCACATCGCAGCACAAGGCAACTGAACCCGTGGTCTCTGCCTTCCTCTGTGGGCAGGAAGAAGGATGGGAGCAGCTCTCTACCAGGCACTGGCAGGGGAAGAGCATTCCCTCGTGCTGGGTGTTCCCCAAGGGCTGTAACACCCCTGCCTGCTCCTGGAGTGCAGCCCAGGTGCCTAGCTGGTGCTCCACAATGGGCAGTGGCATCTGAACTGGGCTCCCAGGGCTGCTGCTATCACAGCCTTTGGTTCAGTCTCCCTCCCCTGCAGCACCAGAACATTCCAGGACTCTGCTCTGGTGCCATCCAGAGGGTTGTGTGAGGGTTGGAGTAGGAGGGGAGGGATGGCTGCAGTGCTGGTGGTCCTGGTCCATGCCTGGGCTGACTGCTCCACTTGGCTGTAGCACCTTTTGGTCAGTCAGTCCCCATCCCAAAAAGCACAGTGAGGGTCAGCGGGGCAGGGCCAGCTCCGGCACAGAGGCCCAGGGCTGTCGGGATGTGTCACTGGGGTGGTTCAGTCCCATAGCTCTGCTCACAGGCAGCTTTTAATGCCTGCAAAGCTCAGGTGAGAATGGAGCACCTTATGAGGTGCCCCCTCAACACCTTGGGCAGGATTAGGTCCCTATAATAGGAATTGGCCCAGGGCACTGCATGGATCCCCTTTGGCCTGAGAAAGGCTGTCAGGCTGTTTTATGGAGTAGTTAGGAGGATGAGGTTGTTCTGTGCTCCTTGCCCTCCTCCCCTCACCTCAACAGGATCCTGGTAGGGCTGGCAGTCCTGACACAGCCAGTGTGAGCTGGCAGTGCTGCCTGCAGGTACCAGGGCACTGCCCTGCTTGTCCCTGCCCTGAGGCTGCTGCTGCACTTTCCTCTTGATTTGGGGCCCATCCTGGCTGCAAGACATGCCTTGGTCAATGAGCCTTGCTCTATGCCATCCCAGCTGCTTGGGCTGAGCAAACAGGTTTGTGGTATGTGGCAATGTGGGCCCTGAAGGCTGGGGGAGCTGCCAGCTCCCTCAGACTCTTGGGGAAGGCTGGCTGCTGGCCAAACCCCTGCTTGCCTTGGCTGAGCCTTTAACCTCTTGTGCATCACAACACTCAGAAGCTGGGCTTCTCCTGTGCTGGGTCACAGCAGGACAGGCTGGGGTGCCCACCCACATCTGACCCCTGTGCTTGGCTGTTGGAGCCTGCTTTGCCCAGAGCCATACTGGCATCTTGCCTCTCCTTTGGCATGCAGAGCTGTGTACTCAGGCAGCAGGAGCTGGGGCTTTCCTGGGAAGATGCTGCTTTGCTGCTCTGATGTCCCTGTGCTCGCCCAAGCCCTCGGCAGGTGATGGAGAGCTCTGTTCCCACCTCATGTCCCACCCTTCCCCCTGCTCCTGGCCAAGGGTTTGAAGGACTGGGCTGGGCTCCTGCCTTGCTGCACTGGGGATCCCTGTGGGGCTGGGCAGAGAGGAAGAGCTGTCTGCTCTCAGATACCTGTGGAGGAGGATTTGCCACCCGGGACTGGTGTTTCAACAGCTTTTCTGGCACAGCAGGGCCCAAGGGATATGGAGCTGTGGGCAACATCTGAGCAGGCCCAGTATGGGCTGGGAATCTGCAGGACTTCCTCCCAGGGGAACAGCAGAGGCTGGACTGTGTTCAGGAGAGCACCTGGCCCTGGTGCAGGTGTGCTCTGGGGCATCATCTTCCAACAGCCCCTCTCTGGCTTCTTCCAGCCTGTTTCCCACAGCCATTGCTGTTCTTTACTTTACCTGGGACCTCCTGTGCAGCAGGCAGGACATTGGGGAGGATACTGGGTGGTTGCTGGGGCATTGGAGGGAGGTCTGCATTGTAGAGGAGCTTTCAGAGCCTCAGGCCACTGGGCTTGCTGGACGGAGTAGGAGCTTGGGTCTTGTGTGCACTGGTGTCACCTGTCCAGCTCCCGTGTGCATGCTGTCATTCAAGGCAGCCAGTGCTGAGACAGTGTTGTCACTCCACCTGCTCCACAGGTCCCACCTTCCTCCAGCCAAAATCCCAGTCATGGTCAGTACAGCCACCGGTGTGGGGGCAGGTGGGCTGGGCAGGAGCACTGCATTTCCCATTCCTCACTGTGAGGTTGTGCTTCATGATGGATTTTGGATGGAAAATTGGGGATGGATGAATTTGGGAGGATAAGGAAATGAGAGGGCTGCCCTAATCCTACTCTGGATTCTGCTTGGCTTTTGTGCACAAGCCTACTCAGCTGCAAGTGAGAAGGTACCCGGGTTGCCGGGGAGACAGAGCCGTGGGATGTGGCAGATGCTGCGGCCGCAGGGAGGATTCTGTCACCCTTTTGTTGCCACCAGGGGCAGCCCCAGTGATAGTCCCTAAGGCTGTTGCAGGGGACACAGTGCTGAGCCATGTGTGTGCCAAGAGGCCTTGGTGCTGTGAGCACCCTCACCAGTGGCTCCTGGTGGCTATGGCTGCCCTGGATGGTGCCCTGGGGTCAGGGCAGACTGGGAAGAGTCGGGTAGATGCTTCTGGCGTGGAGCAGGGTCCACACTCCAGAGCCATCTCCAAGTGTATCCCTTGTGCCAGCCTGAGCAGGGTGATGCTGTCTGGGGGGGCAGGTGGCATTGCCACCACTCAGCTCATCCCCCTGATGACCAAGATGGGCAGCCCTAACTCTTGGAAAGTCCAGGCTTCTCTCCTCCTCTAGAAGGGACTGGTCACAGACCACCTTCAGGTCCCCAAGGGGTGACCAGGGACTGGTCACACAGTGCTGTGCCAGCCCAGGCTGGGTGGGACAGAGGGCTCAGTTTGGGGTGGACCTCTGGTTTTGTGTTCCTGGTCCTGCCCAAAGCTTTCCCAGTTTAGCTGGGAGGGCAGGAGTTGTGCCAACTTCTGCCCAGAGCTGGTTCATGGTCCAGGACCTCCTGGACACAAATTGATGTGTTGAAATTTGCTGTGGTGGGGCCCGACCAGCTGTGACTGTGGGATCCCTGCTCCCAGCCTGGCTGTGGCTGTGGGATCCCTGCTCCCAACCTGGTGGTGGCTGTGGAATCCCTGCTCCCAGTGTAGGCCTCAGGGTGCCTGGGTTGAGACCCTCCTCTCAGAGTAGGAGGCTCTGGTGCTTCTGGTGGTTCTCTCAGGCTCTGCCCCCCTCGGACTCTGCCCTTGGCTGTGGTGGAAAGGGGTGGCTTTGCTCAGGTTTGCTTTTTGTTTCCCCTTTATTTATTTATTTGTTATTATGTTTTTAAGCTTTTCCTGCAGCCCTTCCTTGTCATTTAATTCAGTTCCCTGAATAGTTGTCACCTGCCTGGGGGTAGAATTTGAGACACATCAAAGGTAGCTGAGCTTCTGCAGGCATGAACAAATGTCCTCTGGGAGCTGGGAAGAGATTAAACAGCAAGGAAAAACAACTGCTGTGCTCCGGATTGTCTAGGAGGTAAAATGGAAGGGCTAGAGGAGAGTGAGGGAAAAGCAGCAATATTTGTTTCCCAGAAAATGTCTGCCCTGTGCCTGGCAGGGGGCTGGCTGGAGGTCCCTCCGTGGTGTGAGGCCTTGGAGGGAGCTGGAGGGGGAGCACGAGGCTGGAGCAGCTCTGCAGCAGGAGCTGAGGGGCTCTGTGCATCACTCCCCGAGCTGCCCCTGGACTGGGTTTGTACAGCTGTTGGTCGGGATTGGGGCTGTGCCTGCTGAAATGACTCCACTCCCTGCCCCCTGCTGCTGTCTGGGAGTGCAGGAGTGGGGCAGGGGTGACAGGGGTCACGTGAAGTGTCAGAGCTGGTGACACACCTGGCCTGGAGCCCCCTGGTTCTGAGGGTACAGCATGGGCAGGGGGGTCCAGGAGCTGCACCTGCCTTGCAGCACCTGTGAGCTCTGGCTGCTGTTGCCTGCACAGGGCTGAGTCAGGCTCAACAGGGGCAAAAAAGGAGTTTTCAGCTTTGTCTTTGGGAGTGATACAAAGCAAATGGAGTAAATCCCCAGCAGTGGCATTGTTTGTGCTGTCAGGCCAGGATCAAGGCAGTCCTTGGAGAGGTGTCAGCACCTCGGTCTCTGGCAGAAGCCAGTGCCAGCTACACCTCATAGGCCCTAGCAGAGCAACCCTTTGGGCTCCTGAAGGCTGTCCTAGCCCTGTGGGGGCCGTCCTGGTCCTGTGGGGGCCTGTGACCAACCCCCTGAGTCTTGGTGCACCTGCACTCAGGGAAGAATGGATTTTTGGGATGTTTCTTTTAGTTTAAAACCCTTATAGCAGTAGGCATTTTGTTGCAAAAAATATCTCCTTACCATATCTTAAAAAAACCCTCAAAATAACCCACCTAAGATATTCTCCTCCACTTCCCTGAAAACCCTTTGGGTTTGATGCCACTGGTGGGTGAGCCAGTGCGGGATGCTGTTCCCCAGCATTCGGCACGTCCATATGCCAGCAGGGATGGGTGCCCTGACGGGGGGTTGAGAGCTGCTGGGGGCTTTGGGGAGCAGCTAGCTGCAGCTCTCTCAGGCTCCTTTAGTGTCCAGAGGGCAGTGCAAGGGGGCAGTGCCAGGGTGGGAAGCTCGTGGAAGCTTCCATGTGCTGGTGTGTGCATTGATTTCCTGCAGCACCGGTGATCAGTCAGATTTTTGGGTGCCAAGTCAAAGGGAAAGTTTGGGTTTACTCTCTACCTCTGACCTGTGAGAGGTCAGAGCTCTGCTAGAGACATCAATGCTGGGGGTAGTTTAAGGAAGCCCCCAAAGGTCTTTCTCTAGCTGTGATTTTCCATGGTTAACACAGCAGTTTCCTGCTCCTCTTTCCAGCCAGGTAATCTGTCTTCCCTCAGAAGGGAGATGAACATCAGCATAAATTGCAGGCAGAGCCCAAAAATACATTTGCAAGAGCAATTCTATTTCTTGAGCTCCCGCCTATTTCACTTAGAGATCTGCTGCTCTTTTCCTGTGAACTTGTAGCATTTTCTTCCATGCAAATGAATTTTGAGGTGTTTGGAGGGATGTTAGCTTCTGTTGGCTGAGGGTGTTCAGCCTGGAGAAGAGAAGCCTGCAGAGAGGCCTTACAGCCCCTTCCAGTTCCTAAAGGAGCTCCAGGAGAAAGCTGGTGAGGGACCTGGACAAGGGCCTGGAGGAACAGGACACAGGGAACATCCCAAAGGAGCCAGCTCCGGGTGCTCCTTTGGGAAGGGGGAGGCTGGTGGGCATCAGGGGTGGTTCCTGGGCTCCCCTGCGCTGCCGGGCTCTGCAGCAGGGCTGGTGCTGCCGGCAGGGCTGTGCGGGCTCGGTGGCTCCTGCAGGATGCTGGTCGCTAAGCAACCGGCAGAGGTGGAGCTTTCTGGGTACCATTCCCAACGCATCCCTGCCTGAGCCCTGCCTGAGCCCTGCCTCCTCTGGCATTCCCACACCCTCCCGGGCAGCACGGGGGGAGCTCCTACTGGCCACGCCACCCTGTCTTGGGGGAGGAGAGTACCCCAGGGTGTCTCTGGGCATCACCAAACCCTGATTTGGGGTTTCTCTGCCCAAGATCACCAAAACCCTTCCCTGGGGAAGGAAGATGTCTTGAAGCTCTGATGACCCTTTTGCTTGGAATTCCCACCTCAGCACTAGTTCCCTGTCTGACTCTGGGAAGCAGGGCCAAAAGTGTGGAGCCCCAAGGCTCCTGCACCCTGAGACTCCCTGCAGTCCTCGGGCTGGGCTGGGGACTGGGTGTGTGGGTGGGCTGGCTCTGGAATGCTGCAGGAGCAGCTTTCCCCTCTCTAACAGTTGTGCCCGGGGAGCCTGGGTGCCTTGGGTCCTCCTTAGACAGTGGCTGTGTTGGGACAGGGACACTCAGGCTGGCACAGGAAGGCTGGGTGTCCCTCAGGGTGACCCCAACCCTGCCTGGGTATGTTGTGGCCTTGGCTCCTATGTCTTTATGCCCTTCCCAAGGCCGGGTGCTGATAAGGCACTGGGAGAGTGGGATCCTGCAGGTGGGAAGGAGCCTTCCCTGTCTGCCTGGAGGATGGGGAGGATGTTCTGGGGGTGGCTTTAGCCCTTCAGCGCCTTCCCAGGGCTGGTTCATTGTGTGCCGTGGTACTGGAGGATGTTGTGTGCTGAGTGTTGAGCACCTGCTTTCTCCCCAGCCATCTCCTGTCCAGCCAGTGCTCCTTGCTGGACTTTGCTGGAAGAGCTGAAAGCTCCAGCTGTGCTGTCAGATTATGAATTTCCCCTCTCTCCACTCCTGGTGTGTTCCCTACTCTGCTGACTGTGCAAGCCATGCCTTTTGAAAGGTCAGTGTTTCCCTAGAAGAGGCACATTCCTGGCTTTATGGGGCTAGCTGGAGTGATGGAGGGGCCAAGCTGGGCAGCCTTTGGCTGTGCAGGAAGCCCCAATGGACTTCCAGACCCCTGGGCTCTTCCCTGGAGCAGTGGGCAGGGATCAGGCAGTGGGGTGGGGTTGCTGGTGGCTGTGCAGGCACAGGGAATGCTTGGTTTGCTGTGAATCCTGCCACAATGATCTGTCCTTGATGCACCTGCTGCTCCCAAGTGCCACACTCTGGGGTCATGGGATCCTGTGCTCTGGGCTGAGTTTTGGGGTCCCTGTGAGTCTAGTGTGCAGGCTAGTGTGGCTGTGCTGGCATGAAGGTGCTGTGTGTCACCTGTCCCCAGTCAAGGAGGGGACTGGTGAGCAGCAGGGATGGCTCTCAGGGAGCCAAGGCTCTGCCTGGGAGCAGAGGATGGTTTTTCACTACTGGTGACAGAGAGGAACTTCTGCTTGTGCTGCTGAGTGGCTGTCCCGGTGAGAGAGTGAGGGAATTATGCTGCCACTAGAGAGCTCTGGAACAGTATCATCCCTGTGTCACGTCCTCAGGCTGTGGGACTGTGGAGCTGCTGGGCAGGTGCAACCAAGGTCCTGGCATGGCTGAGGGCATCAATAGGGACTGGCTTTGGAGGTGAGATGAGGGAGGCCGTGGGTGCCAAGGAAAGTGAGAAAGCCCCCAGAGCACTGAGCAGGCAGGATGTGGTCTGCCCCAGGGATGAGGCTGTGACACCAGGGCTCAGTGGTGGCATATGATGGCTGTGGTGGTGCTGCTGGTCCCATCCTGCTCTGGTGGGAACAGGGGGAGAAACCAGTGGAGACTGGGGACTGCAGAATGTGCTGGCTCTTTCCTCTCCCTGCTCTGTGGTGTCTAGGCTGTGCTTCCATCTGGACAGGCACTGGGTGCTTGCAGGGGCTGACTCATTGCTCTCTCTCTCCCGTCAGCTGGGACGTCTTCATCTGAGTGTTACTGAGGTTGTGGAAGGTGTTTCTTGGCTTCTGAGGGGACACAGCAACTCATTCCTGGACTTATTTACTCAGCTGGGAAGTGTCACTCAAAAGGGTAGGAGTGAAACCTTGTTTAAAGCGGCCCCAAATTTCCCAGGTCTGGCAAAAGAGCCGTGTCCCGCAGTGCAAGGGGGAGCAGGGAGGATGCTGCCTTTGCATCCTAGCGGGCTCAGAGGAGGAGGAGGCACCTCAGCCCTGTCGTCCTGGGATGCAGCAGAGGTTGTGCTCCTCTTTTCTGTTTTTTCCTCACACCAGAAAGTTTGGAGCCAAAGCAAACTGGAAGGAGGGTTTGGTCTCTTGGGATGGGTTCTGCCCTGGCTGCTCTCAGCACTGGCAGCTGAGTCATGGTGAGCTGCCATCACTGCCTGACTCCAGCCTGGCTCGGGGGACCACTCCTTGTCAATTTGGTGGCTTCTTTTCCCCCCCATACTTTCTCATGATTCATTTTTGACATGTGGCACACTGCCTCTGGAGCCACAGGGATGCTCATCTCGACTTCCAGGGTGTAGCTTTGCAGAATAAGCTCAGGCTGCTCTATTAACCCCAGATCAGGGGCTGGCACCGTGGGCAGGAGGTCACTGCCTGTCCCCTGCAGGCAATGATGCCAGGGGAGGACAGCGCTGTGGAGGGGAGGCCCTTTGCTGCCTGTCAGCTCCATGCACTCAGGGTCAGATGTCTCTGTGCTGCCTGGCTCGGGTATGATGAGTGAGCAGATGTCTGGAGTCCTGGCAACTGCTGACATAATGTAAATCCATAATTGCCCAAACACACATTCAACATGTGTCAGTTAAGGCTGGGCTGGCTGCAGGAGAGCAGGGAGGTGGGAGAGCCCCCTGCCACGGGCTCCTTTCGGATGGTAGATACTGAAGCTCGTGAAGGTGTCACACAGGATTACTGCCCTCATGTGAGTATGTTCCCATGAGATCATCCCACCCTTACTGCCTTTGCTCTCCTGTTTTTCCCCACTTGACCCAATTCTTCACTTGGCAGCTCCAGTCTGGCTGTCACACTCCATGTTGATGATGAGCTGCTGTCTGCTCTGTCTGCTTCAGTGGTGCTCAGTAGTGCCTCAGCCTGGGCTTGGCTCCTTTTCCCTGGCTCAGTATCCCTGGGGAACTCCAGGTCAGGTCAGTGGAGCTGAGCACACCAGCTTGACAGCCTGAGCTTGCCAAGCTGGTTCAGGGCAGAACAGCACCCACCTGTCTGGACAACAGTGTCTGAAGTAACCAGCAAAGCCCTACAGGGCCTGTCCCCAGGAAGGGACCAATCCAGCCAGCCTGGAGGAGCCCTTCCTGCCCTCCTTGGTCAGGCAGGCTCTGGGCTGTACCTGTCATCTGTGCCAGAGGGACAGGAGTGGACATGTCCTGGTAGTTTCTCTGGGAGCAGCTTCCCATGGTCAGTCCATGGTGATTTCCTCCACCACCAGGTTTAGACCACTTTGCTCTTCCCTTCCTGAACTGCAGAATCATTCAGGTTGGAAAAGACCTCCAAGATCATCGACTCCAACCTCTGACTGATCACCACCTTGTCAACTAACCTGTAGCACTGACTGCCACATCCAGTCGTTTCTTGACCGCCTTTAGGGATGGGGACTCCACCACCTGCCTGGACAGCCCCTTCCAATGCCTGGCAACCCTTTCAGTGAAGAACTTTTTCCAAACATCCAATCTAAACCTCTGCTGGTGCAACTTGAGGGCATTTCCTCTCATCCTATTGGTTGTTCTCTGGGAGCAGAGCCTAAATCTCTCCTGTTTTAGTTTGGAACGATTCCCCCTTGTCCTATCATTCTCTCTCCATGTAAAAAGTCTCTCTCTCTATTTCCAGTGCTTTTAGGCACTGGAAGGGGCTCCAAGGCCTCCCTGGAGCCTTCTCTCCAGGTAACACCCCCAGCTCTCCCAGAATGGCTCCAGAGCAGAGGGGCTCCAGCCTGTGCATCGCTGTGGCCCTGGGAGAGGAGCTTTGTCCCACTCTCCTCTCCTCCATAGACTGTTCGAGGCTCATTGGGCCGGGACGGATGGAGGTGCTCCCTGTGTTGAGCTGAGTGGGTTAAAGCACCTCTTGAAGCATTGTCTCCCTCCATAGTAGGGGCTGCAGGGGCCGAGAGGAGGCTGCAGGGCCCGGGGCTCCACGTCAGGCACATGCAGAGCCTCACTCACCTCTGTGAGTCAGCATTTGGTGCCGGTGATTCACAGCGGTGCTGTGAGACAGCCAGGGCTGCTGCAGTGTGGGGATTAATGGGCTGGAAGGAGGGCAGTGCAGGAGGAGCGAGAGAAGATGTTTTCCCTCATCTTATCAGCGTTTCCCAAGCCTGGCTGCCCAGTACAGCAGCTCTGAGCTGGGGAGATGTGCTTTGCCTGCCAAGGGAGCTCCAGCACATCTGGCATAACTGTAAATCATAGAATCACCATTGTTTGGGTTGGAGGGACCTTAAAGACCTTCCTGTTCCACCCCCTGCCAGGGCAGGGACACCTTCCACTGTCCCAGGTTTGTCCAAGCCCCATCCAGCCTGGCCTTGGACACTTCCAGGGATCCACGGGCAGCCACAGCTTCTCTGGGCACCCTGTGCCAGGGCCTCCCCACCCTCACAGAGGACAATTTCTTCCCAATATCCCATCTAACCCTGCCCTCTAGCAGTGGGAAGCCATTCCGTCTTGTTCTCTCGCTCCATCCCTTGTCCCAAGTCCCTCTCCAGCTCTCCTGGAGCCCCTTCAGGCACTGGAAAGAGCTCTAAGCTCTTCCCAGAACCTTTTTTCCAGGCTGAAATCCGTTTGAATATTCTGAACCAACCCAAACACATGCTTCAAAAATCTTATTTGGGCATCTTTCGATGTCCTCTCTGGGCTCAGATACCCTTGCTGGTGCCATAAGAACTGCCCACTGGTACAATCCTCTCGGGGCCTTGGCCCATCCTTGGTGCTGTAGCTCAGAGTGGGGTCAGAGGCTGTTCTGCATCCTCAGTACATGGCCAGGCTGGTGCTCCCAGCCTCTGCTTTCCTTCTGAAGGACTTTTGCAGACCAGGTACCCTGTGCGAAGCTGAATCCTCATAGTGGGGGATTTTTTTGGTTGCATTTTGCAAGTCTTTGAGGAGTTCTCAGTTTGGGTGTTTGTCGTGTCTGGGCACTTGGATGCCAAAGGATTCTGCTCAGCTTTGTGGGGACACAAATGCTCTTGCTGTAAATTTATACAGAAGTGAGACTGGAGAAATGTTTTCTTAGCAGAATAGAGTCAAAGCCAGGTAAGAAAGGTTGTTCCAGGCTGAACCTCTTGCCATCCATCTCTGCCAAGGCTGCTGTGGGCCAGCTCAAGGGGGATGTCTGGCCATGGTCCTTCCCTGGATGCTATTCCTGGCTCCTGTTCAATCTCCTTTGACACTTTTTAGTCCTTTTGTGTATCTGCGAGATGGTTTAGAGGGTGGAAATTTCCAAGTTCCAGTTTCTCTGCAGCAGCTGGAACCCAGCTAAGCCACACGTGCACTGTAGGACTCAGGGACTGAGAGTTCCAAACACTCAGGTTTAGGAGTGGGTGCTGTGGGCAAGTCTGGGGACTTTGGTGCTTTGGGGTTTGTGCAGACTGAGGGGAAGGCTCAGGATGTGTTGGCTGTGCGGTGGTAATGCTGCATTAACGTGGATAAACCATACGTTATATATACATCTTGAACACCAAACAGGCAGAAAAAGAAGCCTGGGCAGGGCTGATCGCTGCTCAAAGGCAACCAGGAACATCTAAAGGATATTAAGAGGAGGGAATGGAAGTAAATCCCTTCCCCAAGATGGGGTGAGGGCACACCTCACGTTGTGCAGCAGCGCTGGAGCTGAGGGGTCCCAGCTCCTGGGGGCTGTGGGGAGCTGATTGGAGGCTGGGAGCACGTGGGGCTCGTGGAGGTGGACATGGGGAAGCTCCCTACTCTCTGCACTCCTCTACTCCTCCAGGACTGGTGGCATGGCTGGTCCCCTCCCTGTCTCCTCCATGGAGGGTGGGGAGGGCTGGTGGCTCCTCTCCTCCATCCCCTTGAGGTTTATCCTACTGAAGGTACTGTAGGGAAATGGGATGCCTGTATCCCGATAGCCAGAGCCTGATGGGAGTGTCCCAGCAAGTCCCCAGACTTGTGCTTTGTCCCCTTGGGTTCCTGATGGTTCGGCATGCCCAGGACTTCCATCAGCGTGTGCTGGAGCTGGTGGGTCCTGCCTGGGCACTGCTGCTCCCAGCTGGCTGCCCACACCTGGTCAGGATATCCCAGCCCCTGCCTGCCCCCCGGGACCCTGCCTGTGTCCCTGTCTATGCTCTGGGTGTCCCCACTGCCTGCTGACAGCAGGACCTGTCCCAGTGCCTAGCGGGATCAGCGCTGGGCTCCCTGTTGTCTTGTGGGATGTAAACACCCTGGAAGAGTGTCCCCCTCCGTGTTTGCTCTGTGGGGCTGTCCCTAATAGGGGACGAGCCCTGGAGACAGGAATGTGCTGGCTGTCACGCTCGGCGCTTCACCCTGGACAGGGCCGATGAAAGAGCCTCTGTTCAGCCGCCGCTGTTGGGACAACTCGGACAAGCCTGGGGCGAGCGGGTGCTGGGGTTTCATGGCAGCATGGGGTTTCATGTGCGCTGCCCTGGGACCCATGGAAGGGCCGGGGAGTGCAGGACTGTGTCGGGTTACCTTGGGATAAAGATGTCCAGCCGAGCTCTCACTCCCTGTCAGGCGTGCGCGGGGAGGGGTTCCGGCAGGAGCGCCCGGCCCGGGATGAGTCAGGTGTTTGCGGGCACGGGGGGCGATGGGGCTGGCACCGGCATTCCCGGGGGATGCTCCCGGCACGCCCGGCAGGGCAGCCCCGCTTCCAGCTCCCAGCTCCCATCCCATCCCGGCTGCGGCTGCAGTGCACATCCATCCATCCGTCACTGCGCGGGGCGTGGGAAGAGGCGGCTCTGCAGAAAGCGCTGCCTCGGACGCAGCGGGTGCCCGGCGGGATGAGCCGCGCCGGAGCTGTGGGGACCTGGCACCCAGGTAGGGCCCCCCACGGGCACTGCGCGATGCTCGGCCCTGCTGCTGCCGCTGCCCTGGGCTTTAGCCAGCAGCGGGTGCCTGGGGACGGCTCGGTGGGATGCAGCTCCTGGAGCCTGGAGGCAATGGGGGCGATTGGACTTGATCTTAGAGGTCTTTTCCAAACTTGACGGTTCTATGATTCTATGATGGGGCACTTCTGCAGCTCGGGACATTGCAGATCTCTGCCCCTGCCAGTCCCCCTTGAGGAGATCAGGGTTCAGCCTCCAGGAGCAGGGGATCCCCTGTATTTCTGATCCCCCCTTTCACCGTAAACAGCTCATATGATTCTCTGGCCCTGCTGCAGAGCAGCACAGAAGAGCTCTCAGGTTGGACTGCGGAGCGGTTTGGGGATTTGTGTGTCCCGTGCCAGGGGCTGAGGACTCGGGGGTGGCACTGGGGCTCAGGGTGCTGTGTGCTGCTGGGGCTTTGGGGTTGCTTTCCTTGTTTGCTGTGTCTGTGTCCGTGGAGGATACCCAGGACTCCCCGCCGGGCTTGCGTCAGGTTTCCAGGATGGCTGCAAGGCACTGCCTGTGCTCCTGTCCCCTGCCAGCTCAGCCCCTGCCCGGTCGGGGTGCTGGGTACCACAGCCCTGGTGAGCATCTCCATTCTGTTTGGGGGCTGGCAGGTACCTGGCCCCCTGCCCCATGCCATGCAGCCACTGCCACCCCCACATGCTCCCCATGTCCGTCTGTGTCTGTGGCAGCATCTGTTCCCCAGTATGATCCCACAGAATGATGGGGGCTTTGCTGCCACCGTCAGCCCCACAGGCCCTTGGCAGAGGTGAGGAAGGAGGTCACTGGGTTGTCACCCATCTCTGTGCTCCCCACTGTGCTGGAGCCCGTGGAGCCCAGTTTGGGCACTCAGCAGGGGGCTGCCTACTGCCTGTGACCAAGATGCTCCAGAGGTGAAGCCTCATGGATGGGCAAGGGCCTCTGCAGGGAGCAAGGGGTGCAAGGGGGAGCTCAGGAGAAAAGGGGAATGCTCAGCCTTGGAAACCAGCCCAGCAGCTGGGAGTGACTGGGTAGGAGAGGGGGAGAGTAGGCTGCAGGGAAGGGAAGGCTGAGGGAGAGGAGCGCTGCAGAGGCTGGAGCTGGGATGTGCTGTAGAAGTGCTGGGGCAAAGCAGCTGGGAAATCCACACTCTGGCTTGAAGGGGAAAGAGGAGGAAAACACCAAGGGGAGGAGGAGCAGGCAGGGAGATGATGGGAGGAGATTCCGGGCATGACAAGCAGGTCTGCCTGTGATCCTGCTACGGCTTCCTTTGCAGTCACCATTCCCATGTGCCTGTTCCAGGAGCTCCATCTGGCTCCAGCCCTCTCCCCTGACGAGAACATCCCCCAGCCCTGGGCTCCAGCTGCAGTAGGATCAAGCCAGCCCTTGCTGGAAACTGGGCTTGTGCTGAAAACTTGCCCTTGCCAAAAACTAGGCATGGGGCACCAGGGCCTATGAGTGCCAGGAGGAGCCCTTTGGCCACTGCCCTGCACCAGGCAGTGTCTGGCAGTCTGTGCCCACTGCCTCCAACAGCCAAGGCACGGGAGCTGCTCCAGTGGGACTAGCAAGGCTGGATGCTGGGAAGGGCTGGGACAGCTGGGAAGGCTAGTGCCCAGTGTTATGGGGTCCTGCTTCTGCTTTGTGAAGTATTTAGAAAGAAATTAAATGATCTAGTCTCCATCAAGTTCACTGCAGTTCTGGTGTAAACTCCTACAGATTTGTGACAGCAGATATTTCAGTGAAATTGTCCATTTGGCAGCACGCTGGGTCCTGTGTCCTTTCTGAACCCATGGCCCCCGCTCCAGGGTCTCTGGAGCAGCAGGAGCTGAGCTTGCACCGGAAGGGTGCTGTGGGATGGACAGGGCTCCATGGCCACTGCTCCCTGTCTGTGCTGTACTGCCCCCTACCATCAGGGACAGCTCCTGCCCACAGCACAGAACTGCTTCCAGGGCAACATCTCCTTCTGCAGGGCCACGGGAAAAAGGAGGGACAAGGGGCTGGGACAGGTTGCACTGAGAGTGCTGCTCAGGTCCCTGCAGAGCCTACAGGTGTCCCCAGGGTGCTGAGCACCCCCAGCCTGGCACAGAGGGTGCTGGTGATCACGTGGGCCTTGGTGTTCTTCTCCCACAGCCCTGGGCGCAGGTGAGTGCAGGTGACCAGGCTGCACTGGAGGGTGGCAGTGTCCCACTGCTGGTGCCACCGTCCCCAGGGGCTTGGTGCTGCCAGGCTGGGGCTGATCCTTGGCTGCAGCAGCCCTGGGGTGAGTGGCAGTGCTGGAGGAGCCCCGGCCTCCCCACTCAGCCCCAGGGCAGGTCCGGAGCAGCTCCTGAATGCAGCCCTTGTGGCTGTGCCCAGGAGCGTGGCAGTGCCAGCATGGTTCCTCCATCAGGGCTGTGCAGCTGCAGCGCTCAGCTGCAGCAGGGTCATGCCCAGGGCTACTGCCCCTGCCAGCCCTGGCTCCCTCAAACAGCTCCTGGCCCCCAGCAATGACCCTGTGTGGGACTGGAGCCTCCCCAGCATGGCTGCAAGGCCAGAGACTGAGGGATTCCCTGCCCTAGGAGCAGGGAGATGGTCCCTGGGGATTTGCCAGGCGCTCTTAGTGGAGCTCTGCCACCCTGGCATTGCTGTGCTGTGCTCTCACTGGCTTCAGCTGGAAGTCAGTCCCTGGATCAGGCCCCTGGCCCACCATCAGAAGATTGGAACTGGAGCTCAAAATGCAAAAGTGAGGTGGGATGAATTCCCAGCTTGCTACCCTTAAAAAACCCCGTCATTTCCTCAGGGATCACTGCAGGGAAAAAGTAGTTCGGAAGAAAGTTTAGAAATGTCAAGTGAAAAACTCAGCATGTTTTTGGCCCAAAGTGATGTGTTGTCATTTTAGAGATTTCACGTTGGTTAAAAATTCCCACATTGAGATCCAAATGGAAGCATTTGGGAATGATCCACACAGGGGCTGGGAGTGAGCAACTGCTTGAATTTGCAGTGGAAAAACAGTAGCCCTGTTTCCTCTGTGGAAAAAACAAGCCACTAGTGACCTCTGAAAGCTCCTGGTGGCCTTGGCCAAGCAGTGGGGTCTGTCAGGAGGAGCTGATGCTGCTCAGGGCTGGTCATCTGGCCTGTCATGGCCAGGAGAACATGACTCTGGGACAAGGGGGTGAAATCTTGGGTCTTTGGGTGTGAACTGAGGCCTCTGTGGTGACCACACAGCCAGCACAGGCACGGGAGGGAAATGTTCCCGGGATCTCCTGGCTGCAAATCTGGCGGAAGGCGTAGGCTTGACTCCCTGTCTTCTCTGTCACCTCCTCTCCATTCCCTCCACCCCCAGAGCCAGTTTTAGCCGTTTTGCTGGGAAGGTTTTGCATCTTCCCACTGCTGAGGACACCTGAAGGACAGGAGCTGTGGTGTGGGATGGGTTTACTTTGTAACAGTGAGTCTGGGGGTGACACTGAGCTGAGCCTGAGCAGTGCAGTGGATCCACCAGGGATGGGGCATCCAGAGGGTCCTGGGCAGGCTGTAGGAGTGAGCTCGTGAACCTCATGAAGTTCAACCAGGCCAAGTGCAAGGTCCTGCACCTGGGTCAGGCCAGCCCCAGCACCAGCACAGGCTGGGGGCTGGGTGGGTTGAGAGCAGCCGTGGGAGAAGGACTTGGGGGTGACAAATTGGATGTGACCTGGCCGTGGGCACTGGCAGCCCAGAAACCAACCTTATGCTGGGCTGATCTCACAACATGAGCAGAGGTGAGGGGGGAATTCTGCCCCTCTGCCCACTCAGGTGAGACCCCACCTGCAGAGCTGCCTCCACCTCTGGAGACCCAGCATAAGAAGGATGTGGAGCTGCTGGAGTGAGTCCTGAGGTGGCCACAGAGATGCTTCAAGGGCTGGACCCCCTCAGCTCTGGAGCCAGGCTGAGAGTGCTAGAGGTATTCACCTGGAGAACAGAAGGCTCCAGGTACACCTTAGAGCCCCTTCCAGTGCCTGAAGGGGCTCCAGGAGAGCTGGAGAGGGACTTGGGACGAGGGATGGAGGGACAGGACACAGAATGGCTTTCAACTGCCAGAGGGCTGGGATTGATGGGATACTGGGAGGGAATCCTTCCCTGTGAGGGTGGGGAGGCCCTGGCACAGGTTGCCCATAGGAGCTGTGGCTGCCCCATCCCTGGACGTGTTCAAGGCCAGGTTTGATGGGGCTTGGAGCACCCTGGGATAGTGGAAGGTGTCCCTGCCTATGGCAGGGTTTGGAATTGGAAGATCTGCAGGCATTACCTAGGGCTGCTGGTGTGGCTGCATGGTGGGTGATGTGACCACAGGGTCACAGATGCTCCAACTGAGCCACCTTGTGCAGCCACAGCCCTTGGACTTGGGTGGGGATGGTCCCAGCAGGTCCTGCACAGCTGGACATGGCCTGGTGGGTAGCTGGCAGGGCCTGAGCAGCCTGAGTGGAGAGTGGGTGATGATCCAAAGGGTGCTTCATGACCTGTGGAGTGTGGACCCTCCCAGGACACCTTGCTAGCCCGTGCTGTGTTGGCATAAAAGTTTTCAAAACCCGAAAGGTTCCAAAAACGCATTGCTGAGCATCCTGGCATGGAAAGTGCCTTCCCTTCCCTGTTCCTGGCCCTGGGTTTGTTTTTCAGGCCACTGGGGCTGGAGGCCGGAATCCACAGGGTCCCATGCTGGCCGTGGGAACCCAGCATGCTGCTGCTGCTGGGGTGGCCAGAGGGGAGCAAACCAGCCAGCCCGGATGCGAGCTGTGGAGTTGTCCATGTTTGCCATTTCCTGTGTCAGTGCAACCTTTCCCCTGACTCACAGCCTGGCTTTTCCTCCCACTCCGAGAAAACACAAGTGAAGGTTCCAGCTGGTGCAGGGGTGTGGGAGCAGGGGGTCAGAGCAGCCTCAGTGCCTGCTGTGGGTGTAGGTGTTGGACATGAGTCTGTGTCCTGCCCGTGGTGGATCTGTGTCATCGGTGTCCCTCCCCACTGCTGGATCTTCTCCAGCTAAGTATGAAATCCTGATGTCCTGTGCTGCTGCCACCAGCCCTTTTCAAAGCCACCTCCTGGCACAGATGGGGATCTGGGGCTGTCACTGGATCTGTACATGGACAGGGAGCTGGGGCTGGCACTGGATCTGTGCAAGGACAGGGAGCTGGGGCTGGCACTGGATCTGTGCAAGGACAGGGAGCTGGGGCTGGCACTGGATCTGTGAGTGGACAGGGAGCAGGGGCTGGCACTGGATCTGTGCAAGGACAGGGAGCGGGGGCTGGCACTGGATCTGTGCAAGGTCAGGGAGCTGGGGCTGGCAGTGGATCGCTGTGAGGCAGAGAGGGGCACATCCCAAGCCTGTCCCAGCCTTCCCGGAGCAGCCAGGGGAAGCCTGTCCCATCTGGCAGATGCCCGGGCAGCATCCCCCAGACCCGGATGACACCTGCTGTCTCTCCCCTCGGTGGCGGTGCCCAGCGCGGTGACCGGCGGTCATGACAACAGAGACGGGCCCCGGCTCGGAGGTGAGGAACGCGCAGGAAGAGGCTCCGCAGCAGCAGCTGGAGGCGGCTGCCCAGGGCCCCACGGCCGCGTCCGGCCCCACCGGCCGCGACACCGACCCCAATGAGAAGCTCGGGGCACAGGCCGACACTCGAAACATGGAGCCGGTGAGTGGGTGACGGCCAGGGGCTGTCAGAGGGGACAGGCGGGGCAGCACAGGAGGGGACCTGGTGCGGGAGCCGGGTGAGGTGGGCGCGGCCCTTGGGCCCGAGGGGGACATCGACAAGAGGAGCCCCTCAGGCAGGGCGCTGAGTGGGCTCTGCCTGCTGCCCCAGCTGCCCGCACAGCTCCTGGCAGGCAGGACAGGCCGCAGGAGCTGTGTGGCAGCAGGTGGGGTGGCAATGGCCCTGCTGGCTGGGGCATGGCCAGGGAGTGGGCAGTGGTGCCATGTCCCCAGCTGAGCAGCCCCGGGCCGGACTGGGAGCCCCGGCTGCACTTGGTGTTGGCTGTGGAGCTGCTGAGGAGCTGAGCTGCTGCACTGGTGGTTGGGCAGGGAGGATTTGGGTGCTGGACTGACCCCAGCTGTCCATTTTCCAGGGACCAGGGCTATGTGGGTTGGTGGAGCTGGCCTTGACTGGGACTGCCCCTCACCAGCTGCCCTGCTCTGCTGTGCAGAGCATCCCCCACCTGCCCGTGTGTCCCTCTGGCAGTGGTGCCAGGTGACCCTCTGTGTGTCCCTGCTCTAGGGCACAGACATGGAGGACAAGGACTACAGTGAGACTGATGGACTCTCTGACAAAACAACTCCCAGCAAGACCCAGAAGTCACCCCAGAAAAGCACCAAGAAAGTGAAGAGTGCCCTGTGCAGGGTAACCCTGCTTGATGCGTCCGAGTACGAGTGCGAGGTGGAGGTGAGTCCCACATTTGGGGGCCTGTGCTGGCACCAAGGAGGGGCCACTCCCAGGACCCTGCCCAGTCCCAAGAGTCCTCAAGGACAGGATTCTTCCTAGGACATCTTTGTTATACCTCTGTCCTAGGGAAAAGCACCTACAGAAATAGCTGTTTAAGCTGAAATTTCAAAATTAATTAAAAATCAGGAAAAAAAGACCCTTGCAGGGAATTTCAGCCCAGTGAAACCAAATTTGGCAGCTACTTGTAAGGGAAAACAATGTCTAAGTCAGAAGCTTAGTGGCTGGGGATAGAGCTCTGCCTGGCAGTTTGGACACCTGGTAGTGGCTGCAGGATGGAACAGAGTGGAGGTGCACCTGCTGGTGGCTGCAGGATGGGACAGAGGGGACACAGACCTGGCAGTGGCCACCTGAGCACTGGGAGATGCTGCAGGGCTGCTTCAGCCACCATCAGCACGGGCACCTCTCCCTCCCAGAACAGTTGGGAGACACCCAAGATTCACTCAGGAGTTGGGGCTGGTGTCTGTGGAAGGTGGCCCTGTCAGGGGGACAAGGCAGCAGGGAGCAGAAGGACATCCCAGGAGCCCCTTGTTCCCATCTCCAGCACTTGCTGCTGTCTCCTGTTCCCAGACTGGGAAGGCAGCACTGCTCCAATCTGCACCATGAGCCAGGAGAGGGAGCAGGACATTTTTAAGGACTCACAATTTTGCTTCAAAATGAAAAGTTGAGGTTGTTCAGGAGCCTGAACCTCAGGGATCTGAGAGCCTTTGTCAGAGAGGCCTTTGCCCTGGCTCAGGCCAGTGGTACACGGGTGTTTGCTGGCAGCATAGAGCAGATTTGTGTGTGGGTGCTGCCTGCTCCTGGGCTCAGCTGCCTGGGATTGATGAATGGAGAGAAGGTGGGAACAGGGAGCACCCCGAGGCTGTCTGGGAGGTCTGGTCCCTGCCCATGGCACAGGAGCAGGGCCTTTGGTCCCTGTGCTCCAGCAGCCCTGGCTGTCACTTTAGCAGTAAAATTGGTCACAAAGCTGTGGAAGAATGGCTTGGCACCAGGATGAAAATCTTCCTGGAGAAGGAAAGGAGCGGAGCATCCCAGGGACTTACAAGCCCTGGCAGAGTCATCCTTCCCCTGGCTTTCCCTGGAGCACTGGCCAACCAAACTGGGATGGTAGGAGAATCTCAGGTCACAGGTGCTGGCAGAGCAGAGCAATGCCCCTCACCATGTCACCCAAGGATCTGGTCACCTGGGACACAGGAGAGAGGGTCTGGGATAGGAATGATGGTGCTGCATTTCTTCTTTCTTTCTGTCAGACCCTGTTGGAATAGTTGTGCCTTATCCATGTGCTTTAGTTAAACCTCAATTCAGTAAAAATCCAACAGGGGAGTCAAACTGTTCAGTGTGACACCATAGCACATGCCATGGGTGAGTCCCTGCCTTCAAACCCAGGTTAGAAGGAGGGAGGAGATGCAGGAAGGATGATAACAACTGCTGGAAAAGCTTTGGAGGGCAGCAGGAGCCTAGGCTGTGCTCCTTGTTGCCCTGGACTGCCATCCTGGGGGAATCTGGTGGAAGTGCTCCAGTAAAGAGATGCCTTGGAGAGGGCAGATGGGAGCTACCAGGCTGGAAATAGGGGAGGTACACACTTGGGAACGGCTGTTCTTCCATGGCCATGATGACTAAGCCTGGTCCTTGGTGCCATGGATAATGAAGAGAAATTCAGGGGAATTCAATTCCCATCCCTGGAGTTCAAAGCCAGGTTGGATGGGGCTTGGAGCAGCCTGGTCTAGTGGAAGGTGTCCAGGGTCGTGGAACTGGACAATCCTTAAGGTCCCTTCCAGCCCAAACCATTCTGGGATTTGTTCATACTAAAGGTTCTCTCCATCACTCCACATGGCCCTAGCTCCTGGTGGCTCTTTTTTGTCATGCTGTGCTTGGGGACCCAGCCACCACTGCCACCAGGAACCCATCTCTGCAGCCCTGGGACCACCTGGGTGACCCCAGAGCAGTGTCCTGTCTCTGCAGCCCTGGGACACCCTTTGGGACCATTTTGGGACATCCAGGTGATCCCGGGGCTGCAGGGTTGGGATGTGGTGAAGCCCATGCTGGGTGAGAGCATGTTTTGGTGGTCACCTGGAGGGTGTCCAGGAGCCCAAGGCACCAGCTGACCATCAGCCTGTCCATGTCTCTGACAGAAGCACGCCCGAGGCCAGGTACTCTTTGACATGGTGTGCGAGCACCTCAACCTCCTGGAGAAGGACTACTTTGGCCTCACCTTCTGTGACTCGGACAGCCAGAAGGTGAGCACGGGGGGTCCCTCTGCAACCACCCCCTCCAAGGTGAGGGCCCCCCTGACCTGCTGTCTCCTCGTTGCAGAACTGGCTGGATCCCTCCAAGGAGATCAAGAAGCAGATCCGCAGTAAGTGCCTGGAGATGGTCCATCCTCCCCAGCCCTGGGGTGTCCCATGGGGCTCCTGGATGGCTAAGCATAGCTGTCCTGTGGCAGGTCACCTCCCCACCTGCCCTGAAGGGGACCTTTGGCAGCTGACCTGGGGACTGGGACACTGTTGCTTGTTCAGCTGTTTGTTACCCACCTCTTTTCTTACTCGAGGGGGCAAAGGACCCTGTCTGTGCCACTGAAGAGCTAGCTGAGACTTGGTGCTGCTCCAAGCACCACCTGCCCTGTGCAGGGGGAACAGGGATGGTGGGGAAGAGTGGGGGGGCCTTGCTGGGACAGGTCCTTGGGTGCCTTTGCCATGGTGTTGCCTTGCTGGGTGGCAGAAGAGCTGTTGCCCAAGGTGTCACCTTCTGGGACACAGGAGGCTTTTGCTGGGACACTGAGCTTGTGGCTTCTGCAGTTGTGATGCTTTGCTGTCCCAAGCTCTTTGGGGAGGATTCACCAGGCCGTGCTGGAGTCCCAAGGGCTGTGCCCCTGGCAGCCTCTGAAGCCCCCTTGTCCCTGCTCTATGCAAGGCTTGGAGGGAGCAGCAGGATCCTCAGTGGACACAGGGATGCTCCTGTACCCTGTGTGCAGCCCCGTGGGTGCTGTCCTGAGCTGCTTTCTCCCCTCTCCAGGTGGGCCCTGGAACTTTGCCTTCACTGTGAAGTTCTACCCTCCAGACCCTGCCCAGCTCACAGAGGACATCACCAGGTGAGAACCATGGGCCTCCTTCCCAGGGAGTCCCAGCCTGCCCTGGGAGGCACCGGATTCCTTCACAGGGATCCCCAGACTCCTGCAAGGTGCACAAGTCTCCTTCCTGGAGACCCTCAGCCTGCTCCAGGAGGTCAAAGACTTCTTCCCAGGAAGCCCCAGCCTGCCCTGGGGGCACCAGATTCCTTCCTGGGGAACCCCAGCCTGCTCCCCTGCCCTGCTGTGACCCTCTGCCCTTCCTGCAGATACTACCTGTGCCTGCAACTCCGTGCCGACATCATCACAGGGCGCCTGCCCTGCTCCTTTGTCACCCACGCCCTGCTGGGCTCCTACGCTGTCCAGGCTGAGCTGGGTGACCACGACAGCGAGGAGCACATGGGCAACTACGTGAGTGAGCTGCGCTTTGCCCCCAACCAGACGCGGGAGCTGGAGGAGCGCATCATGGAGCTGCACAAGACCTACCGGTGAGCCCCAGGAGGGGACAGCACAGGACAGCTGCCCCATGCCCATGGGGCATCCAGCCACTTGTCCCCCTCTCTGTCTCACTGCAGGGGAATGACCCCCGGGGAAGCAGAGATCCACTTCCTGGAGAATGCCAAGAAGCTCTCCATGTATGGGGTGGACTTGCACCATGCCAAGGTAAGGGGCTGAGGCTGCCAGAGTGCTGCTTCTTCCCAGCCTGCTCCTGCCCACCTTCCTCGTGCAGGAAAGGCTCCTGGCATGGCTCTGGGTGGCACCAGAGGAGCTCCAGAGATCATCCTCCACCAGGCTGGAGTTCAGTGCCCCCTCTGACAACCAGGCCCCCGCAGCACTCTGCAGGAGGGATGTGGCACTGCTGGCCAGGCTGGCACTTGCCAAGCTGCTGAGGTGTCCCCTTCTGTCCCTTTGCCTCATCCAGGACTCAGAGGGTATTGACATCATGCTGGGCGTCTGCGCCAACGGCCTCCTCATCTACAGGGACCGGCTGCGCATCAACCGCTTTGCCTGGCCCAAGATCCTTAAGATTTCCTACAAGAGGAGCAACTTCTACATCAAGATCCGCCCAGGGGAGGTGGGTGCCAGGTGCTGGTGCAGCCCCTTGGTGCCCGTCCTGAGGGACTGGGGCTGATGGTGAGGATTTCCTCACCTGGCTCTAGCCTCTGCTCCAAGGATCCCACATTTATGACCATGCTGGCCAAGAGAGCACATCTCCTGTGGCATGAATTTTCTTTCATGTTTTCTTGTGACTTCAGCAGCTGAGGGACCCCAGGATCCCAACCCTGACAGATACCTTGACCCTGCTGGCATAGGGAACTTGTCCAGGAATAGGGGTTGAGGGGCATTTTTGTCACAGTTTCACAAAAAATAATCTGGAAGTTTTTTCATTCATTTTCAGACTTTATTTTCACTGTTTTATGGTGGGAAAATGCATTTCCACCCACGTGTTCCAGCAGGCTGGAGGGCAAGGACAGTACACCTGGGAGTGATGCCCTCAGACCAAAACAGCTAGAAAAGCTTTTTGTTTCTTGGGGGAATTTATCTTGCACTGAAAAGCCATTTACAGCTGAGGAAAGTGCTTAGGCCAGAGGTGTGGGGTGTATCCCATCACTCTGCTGCGCATGGTGCTGGGCATGGACTGTCCCAGCATGGATTTGAAGATTTTTGAGGGTCTTTTGCATGGTCATAGCTTCTGCCAGGGTAACCTGAGGGCCTTGACAAGATGCTGTCCTGCCATGTCCCCCGGGGCAGTATGTGCCTGTAACAGCCTGTCTCTGTCTCCCCCAAGTACGAACAGTTTGAGAGCACCATTGGCTTCAAGCTGCCCAACCACCGCTCAGCCAAGAGGCTCTGGAAGGTCTGCATAGAGCATCACACCTTCTTCAGGTGAGGAACCTTCTCCAGACCTTCTCCAGGCCTCCTTTCCCAGAGACAAACACGCTCCTGCTTCTGCTGCAGTGGGTGCATATGGGGGGCAGTGCTAGGGGGCCTGACTGGGGCTCGCTGACAACCTCCCATCCCACCCCTGTGACCCCTAGGCTGGTGTCCCCAGAGCCACCCCCCAAGGGCTTCCTGGTGATGGGCTCCAAGTTTCGGTACAGCGGACGCACGCAGGCACAGACGCGCCAGGCCAGCGCCCTGATTGACCGCCCCGCACCTTTCTTCGAGCGCTCCTCCAGCAAACGCTACACCATGTCCCGCAGCCTGGATGGAGGTATGGCCGCCTGGGGACAGGGGGGTCACTGCTCCACTGGCAGGAACCAGAGGAAGCTACCCGGCCTCACTGGGCAGGGTCACAGCATCATCAGGCTTCCTTCTGGAGGCTTTCCCCAGCCACATCCCCATGGCACAGAACTGTCCCCACCCCAAGGGGTAGCTCAGACTGCACATGAACAGGGGGACATGGCAGGGCTGGGGTCAGGCAGCTCAGGGACACATCACCCCCTCCCTCCCCTGTGTCCTGGGACCATCTACCCCAGGTGTGAGCTGGCAGGGGCAGGAGGGCTGGGGCAGGAGCAGGGTGGCAGGGCTGGGGTGACCCGGCTGTCCCCCATGGGCAGAGTTCTCGCGCCCAGCCTCCGTCAGTGAGAACCATGACGCTGGGCCCGAGGGTGAGAAGGAGGATGAGGACGGTGAGTTTGGCAGGAGAAGACGCTCTGAGATGGAGGATGAAGAGGTGACCACCCCGACGAAGATCAAGGAGCTGAAGGTACAGCTGAGGTGGGCAGAGGAGGGTGGGGGTGGCGCGGTAGGCAGGCAGGGTTTAGGCGCAGGCAGCAGGGCTGTGCTGCAGGCAGGAAGGGTCACCTCGGGGCAGGGTCCCTGCAGCCCTGTTGGTGTCAGCTATGCCCCAGGCTGGTGGGACCCTTGGGATGTGGCTCTTGGCCCCACCGGTGGAGGCAGAGCTGTCACAGGGGTTCGGCTTAACTTGGATTCCCCAGAGCCCTCCAAGTGGTCTCAAGGCTCATCCCCAGGTAGGGCTGGACCTAGGAGCAGCCCAGTTCTGGGACAGGGATGGGGATGGGGATAGGCTGAGCACATCAGTGCCCACCACTGCCTGGGCACAGCCCACCCCCTCCTGCCCTGGTCCCTGGGCTGTCCCAGCCCATTTCAGTCCCGTGCTGAGGGGGGAGGGGGGTCCCTACCAGCCCATCAGCTTAACTGTGGTGTTTGTGACAAGTGCTCTCAACTGACCCTGCTGGTTACTTTTAACCCTCTCTTTGCTGCCAGCCGGAGCACGAAACAACCCCCAGGCACAAGCAGGAGGTATTCTCTCTCTGGAGTATCTTAGTCCTCATTGGTGCATCATATTGTCCGTCCTTCCCAAAACAAGTCCGTGTGTCACCCTATTTACTGGAATACAAGATGCACCGGGCTGGGGGTTGGGTGCTGGAGGAGCTCGAGGAAGAGACAGCTGGGGATCAGCTGTGGCATCTTCTATCCCACTAAGTAAGGTGGTCCTGATTGTACCTGTGAGCAAGAGCCCTCCCAAGGGCAGGAGAGCCCCTGGCCCATTGGATGATCTTGCTTCTGCTCGTGTTCCTGACCTCACCATGTCTTCACCTTGTGTCTCCTCTCCTGTGGAGCTGGTCCCATCCTCCTGCTGGCACCTGACCCCCAGTCTGCTCCTGCCTGACCCAAACTGCCTCATCCCACCCTGCCCAGCTCTCCTGCAGCCCCCCGAGAGCTGGGCTGGGGCTCCCCACACACTGTGGCTGCCATCCCACCCCCACAGGAGCCAAGAGGCTCTGAGCTGCCTGGAGGAGCCAGCAGTGACACCAGCTGCCTGCCCACCCTGAGAGGGGTTGAGCGGAGAGAGAGGCTGAGCCCTCCCTGCACAAACTGCGCCTGTTGTGGCCCCATCAGGAACCATTCGTCCTGGCCTCAAATCCATGGCTGCTCCCTGGGGAATCCCCCTGTGAGCAGAGATCCCAGCTGGAGCTGCCAGTAGGAGCAAGCATGGCCAGGGGATGGAGTTGGCCATGCCGACACCACGCAGGCTCCCCATGCAGCCCCGCCAGGGGTGGGCACCGGCCCTGACCCCTGCCCACCTCATCGCTTGCCCACTGCATGTGCATGTGCTGCGCCCAGCCCAGAGGTGGGCACACCTGAGCCCTCCTCAGCTTGGACATGCGGGACCAGGGCGGAACTTTTCCTGAGCTGTGCTGAGCCTTCAACATCTGGATAATTTGGTGGGGCTTTTCCTGGGACTCTCACGGGTCTCTGCTCTGTTGCTGAGGAGGTACTGGGGAGGTGTTTGCAGGCCTCCTTTTGAACCTCAGGAGAGCTCTGGGTTTGGGTTGGAGGCAGAAGCCAGGTTCCTCCTGGGAGCCGGTTTGCCCACCTCTGCGGCGGGATGAGGGGGCCACCCCAGCGCCTGTGCCCTCACCAAGCCTTGCTCACACCTAACCCCTCTGCCCTGAGCGCTCTGAGCTGTCCTCCCTCCACAGCAGATCAGACCCACCCCACCCTGGACTAGTCCTCAGGGATCCAGGCCTGGATCCATGCTGGACATCCTGGCCCA
The DNA here is from genome assembly GCA_013400955.1 of Drymodes brunneopygia. NCBI lineage: Eukaryota > Metazoa > Chordata > Aves > Passeriformes > Petroicidae > Drymodes > Drymodes brunneopygia. The sequence goes on along the minus strand of VZTZ01028702.1, from coordinate 263,483 downwards.
GCCCTGGACCTCCACCCCTTTGTCAGAGTCTGCTCCAGAGGAGCTCTGCTGGAAATGCCGCTCGCCTGCTCTTTGGGACAGATCCTGGGCTCCCTTTGTGCCTGGCACCAGACAACAGCACAGGCTGCTGGTGTTCCCAGCAGGGCCCCATTCCTTGCTGATCCTGAGGCAGAGCCCACTCTCCCCTCCAGGAAGCTTTAGTTTGTCCCCAGCCAGGAGGACACAGAGCCCTGGAGATGCCACCAGGCCATGCTGTGCCCTTCACCTGCCACATATGCTCAGCCCCATGCTACCCTTCTGCTGCTGCCTGCAGTGAAAGAGCTGCTCCCTCTCCTACACTGAGACCTGCAGACCGTGATGCTCCATTACACTCCTCATTTGGCTCCTGAGACCCTAAATTCCAGCCCAGTGTGATGCCAAACCTCCCAGTGCCCTTGCTTTTCCTTTTGGACTTGGCTGCTGCTTTAACCATCACTCTCTTCCTCTCTCCTTCCCAAGTTTTTAGACAAGCCAGAGGATGTTTTGCTGAAGCATCAGGCCAGCATCAACGAGCTGAAGCGGACCCTGAAGGAGCCCAACAGCAAACTGGTTCACAGGGACCGGGACAGGAGGCTGCCTTCCTCACCAGCCTCTTCCTCACCCAAGCATGAGGATGAAACACCAAAGGGAACCCCTGAAAAGGCCACTGAGGTTGGTTCTGCTGCTTCTCTTCCAAAGAGGATCAGGATCTGTGGGGGAAGAGTCCCTCAGCTTGGGGGCTCTGCTCCTGTGCTGCCCTGAGGGAGCATGGTGGGAGTGACATGCTGGGGACAGGGATGTTGTCTCTAAGTTTTTGAGCCATTTTCACTTCTGAGTTGGGTCTCCTTGGGCACTGCAGGGGACTGAATAGCCCTTGTCTGGAGATGTTTTGAGGCTGCCTGAGAGGTGGGCTGTGGCTCTGGTGGCCCATGGGGTGAAGTTTTGCTCACCCTTCTCACAAGCAGCCTGTGGGGCGGTGCCAGCGCAGCTCCTGCCTGGGGGTGTCCCTGGTAGAGCAGGACCAGGCCCCTGTGCAGTGGTGCCCCATGGTGCTCTCAGCAGTGGAACCTGGGTGGTGGGAGGAGGTGGAAGATGAGTGGTGCCATGCCGGCATCCCACACCCACATCCTCCCTTCTAGGCATTCTGCACTGGCTTTGCACTGGGACCATGGGGGCGACAGGAGAGTGCTGGAATTGGGGTGCTAGGACAGAGCCCCCAGTGCTGGAGAGGTGTGGATGTGGCACAACTGGGCTCCGTGGCCTGGGGCCCTGCTGGGCTCAGTGCAGGCACCATGTGACAAGAGTGTCCCCACTGCCAGCCTGGATGCCCTGTCCCTAGCATCTGCTGTCCTTGCAGCAGGACTCTGAGCCAGTTCTGTGCCTGCAGCAGGGAACGTGGCTCCGGGAGGGTGGGTGCCACACATGGGGCTGCTCTGCCCTGGCTGCCCCTGCCATGGAGAGGACACAGGGTCTGCAGGGAATTCGAGATGTGCCCGTGTTCCTGCTGGGCCCCAGCACTGCCCGGAGATCGGGGCTGCAGAGGGGGCTGTGGCCCCTCACAAAGCACTCGGCTGAGAAGAGGAAGAGGGGCTTTCCCCACATTGCTTTTACCATGCTATATATCAGGTGCAGAGATGTGAATGGAGCATCTAGAGCTGGCACAGCTGTGACCTCTGTCCATCTGTCTATCTATCCATCCTTCCATCCATTCATCCATCCACACACACCCACCTGCCCACCCTTTGTTCCCTCATTCCTTCTCAAATTTTCCCTTTCTTTCTCTCTCTCTCTCTTTGTCTCCCTCTCTGTCTCTGTCTCTCTGTCTCTCTCTCCCCGTGGGTGCTGGGGTTTCCGTGCTGGCACAGACGATGGAAGAAGACACCTTAGACGATTTTGCATCTGATCATGGAGCTTCCCTAAGCATGGAGTCTTTCACACAGAAAAGCCTTGTCTCCTCTCCTGAGGTTGTCACCACCCCCTTTATCCCCCACCCCTCACCCTCACCATGGGGGTCCCCAGCCTGCTGAGGGGTCTTATGCCCTCTGCACAGAGCTGCCCATGGGTGGGTCCCCTCTCTCATGACAGGCAGGACCCCTCCCAGGACAGGGCTGTTGGTGAAACCTCTACCCTGGCTGTTCCTCTGGACTCTGATATGTGGTCCTGGAGAGAGCTCCTAGTGTTGGTATGGGGCCGTGCTGAAGGTCCCAAGGCAGGGGTGACCCGATGGCCTGGACACCTGGGGGGCTGCTCTAGCAGCCTCAGGCTGTCCTGGCTGCAGCTGGAGTTCCCTAGGCCCAGGCACCCTGAGAAGGCACATCCTTGGACCCATGCCTGTGCACAGCCAGGTAACGCTCCATCAGTGTGAGGGGTGGGAGCTCTCAGCACCCCCTGTGTACTGGTTTAGCTCAGGGGAGGGGACAGCCAAGCGTGGTGCCTTCACTGACCAGAAGCAGGCTGGGATTTGAGCCTTGTTTCTGGTGTGGTTGGCCCCAGGGTCACATGGTGCTGGAACATTTGTCCTGCCTGAGTGCCCCAGGGAGGGGCAGAGGCAGAGGGGATGGGGGACAGCGGGGGACACTCTTGCTCTATGTGGATGTCCCTTAGTCCATGCAGAAATCACTAGCATGGGCAGGAGCCTGAATCTGGACTGGCTGGAGCAGTCCGCAGGAGGCAGGATGGGTGTCAGGGAGGGCTTGGGCACAACCAGGACTTCAGCAAGGATATGGCACCTTCAACAGAGCAGCACCATCTCCTGGTCCATGTTGACACCTTCCACATTCCAGTATTTCAGAGCTGGAGGACAGAAACAACAGATGTGAGGTGCACACACATCTCTTGAGTCATTCTTGCCCTCCGTGTGCCTGGCCCGAGCTGGGGTGCAGGTGCTAAGGTGGCCTCACCAGTGGTTTCTCTCCAGGCATCTGTGACTGAGGCTCTGCCCTGACATGTCCCCACATATCCCCGCAGGCCAGAGCCCGTGGTCTCCATGAGAGATTTATGGCCCCAAGAGGGTGATGGCACAAGGACAGCACATCTGCAGAGCTTGGAGCTCAGCTCACTGCCACAAGGTCCCCTGGTGCTCATGGGCTTCAGGCCCACTGAGGTTGGGTGCCCTGTCACCCCAGTCACTTCCGTCCCTCTGTTCCCACTCCTGCTGGAGGACAGGAATGTTGGACTGCGCAGTGCCAGGAGCCTCTCCAGTTCCCTGTTTTATCCCAACATCTCAGATTCCCTCATTATCCTTGCCTGAGGCTCGTGCTTTCCTCTCAGGTGAGCTGGGTCTCCCTCAGAGCAGAGAAGGGCAGCAGGAGCACTGAAGGATGCCCAGGGAGAAGCCTCCTGCATGCCCAGGGCTCTCCGAGGTTGTGGCCCGCCTTGGCAGGGCAGAGGCTGTCTCTGCTCCCTGCTGTCACCTCTTTCCTTTCTGTCTCTTTGTGCTGCCTAGGCCACAGTGGGAATGGTCTTCCCAGTTACTCCTGCCCCTAGAGCAGATGGGGAGGGAGGGAGGGAGGGAGCTCAGGGAAGTGTGAAAGTCACTTATCCCCTGGGAGGTCAAGGCTGGTCTCTGGACAGACCCTTCCAACAGCTTTGCCACGGCTCCATCCTCCAGCTCCCTGATCTCCAAAGCTCACAAGCTCCCTGCTTCCCTGGGCGATGTGCCCCAGTATCCAGAGATTTGCTGCAAGCATCCCCCAGAGCCCTCAGGCTGCCCTGAGCTGTGGCCAGAGCTGGCACTGAACCCTCCAGAGCAGAATTCACATCACACCAAGGAGGATGTGCTGAGGGAATGCCAGACACCAGCCTGGGCTGCCCAGCAGCCCATTGAGCCATCCAGTTGGGGGTGATGCTGCTGTCACGGGTCAAACCCAACTGGGAATGACCATGGTGCAGCCGCTGCTCCTGGCAGGCACTGATGGGCTCTGTTCCAATTTCCATGGACTGCACTGTGTTGGAGGCAGTGGAGGAAGGGAGCTGGAGAGCAGCTGGTGCAGGGTAAGAGGCTGTGGGAGAGGCTTGTGCTGGAGGGGGCTGGGTCAGGTCTCCTGCAGACCCTGCTGCTCAGCAGGGCTGCCTGGCCAGGGTGGGGTCCCTGCCAAGGATCCCTCTGGCACCAGAGGAAGAGGGTGCCCTTGCTGCCCATCCCCGTGGATGTCCTGGCACTGCCATGAGCTGGTACTTCCCTGCCCTTAGCGGCTGGGTGTTCTCTTGGGAGCCCAAGGGCTGTACCCCAGCACAGCCTCTGAGTGCTTCCCTCCAGGCTCACAGGGATTTTTGGGGGCAGAGGGAGTCTTGGCAGAGCCTGGGGCAGGGGCAGAGCCTGTGGCACTGTGCCAAGGGAACTCGGCTTCCTTTGGCACCTGGCAGAGAGGGCAGCAGCTGGGAATGGCATTTTTTTGTGAGGGGCTGTCACTGATTTCTGATTTCCTTGTGGGAGCTCTTCCACTAGTAACTGGTTTTCCTCCTTTCTTTCTCTCCTCTAATATTATCTTCCCTCCCCTTCATCTGGCTCTGTTCCCCTCTGCCCCCTATTTCCCCTTCTCCAGTATCAGTCACTAGGTTTGCATTTTGGGTGCAACTGCTCCAAACATTCCCCCGCTCCAGCCCCCTTCATGGGGCGAGGCTCACGTTTCCATGGATCACTGTTCCTGGTTGGAGGGGGAGCAGGCAGTCCCCTCCCTGGGCCCAGATTGCATCCTGGTGCCCTCAGGGGCATCCTTGCCCTGGATGTGGCAGGCAGGCTGTGCCATGGGCAGTGCCAGCCCCACGGGGAACCCCAGCACTGCCCTCTACATGTGCTGCCAGGGGTGGCTGAGCTGCCTCATGGTGCAGATGTTCTCCTTCTACTCCCTTCCTGTGAGTTATTTCCTACCTGCTGTTCCAAAAGTGACTGGATTTTAGCAGCACTTTGTTCTTGGCACTCATGAGGCCTTTAGCTGACGTGCAAGATGAGCACGTGGATGTACAAGGTGTCCCTGGCAGCAGTGACCTGGTGTCCCATGCCAGCAGCACAGTGACATTCCCGCTGTGTCTGTGCTGCAGGATGCTCCGTGGCCTTTGCTTGGTCCTGCTGCTGAGCCCATGGTCTTTTACACTTCACAGGGAACCTTTCACAGGTTCTTTCAGGTGACAGTTTCTGAACATTTGGTTTCAGCATGTCTGGGTTCTGAGGAGATGTCCCTGATGAGCTGGAAAGGAGGGATGGCCTTTGGGGGAACCTGAGCTGCAGCATCTGGTGGGAAAGGGACAGGGCCTTGCTGATGGCTTCAGGTGGTTTCTTTCCCTGCTCATGCTCTTGACAGTCTGACACATTCTTAGGGCACATGGATGGAGCTGAGAGTGAAGCTACCCAAAACCCAGGGCCCTGCTTCCAATGAAATCTCACCCCTGGGAATTGCTAGAGCCAGCTGAAAACAAGGGGGCAGCCAGCTGTGTTCCCTTGTCTCTGGAGAGACCCCGGTGGCTCTTAATGTGTCTGCTGGGAGCTCCACTCCCACTCTGTGCCACCAACAAAGCCCAGGTATTGCAGGTGTGTCAGGGAGCCACCACCCAGAGCAGTGCACTGGCCCCAGAGAGGACACTGGCTCAGTCCCCAGTGTGGCATCAACCCCTTATTTCCAGTCCCTCTCTCCGTCAATGACTTGCCAGGCTCTTTGTATAGAGCCTCAACTCTGGCCTTGATAATAACAATGGTAATAATAATAATTATAATTATAATAATAATAATGACAACGATGATGATGACAATGACAAAGCCAGCCCTGTGCCAGCCAGACCAGCTGTGCCACTTGTGCCAGCAGCAGTCGGGGCCAGGGTGTCTGATGCGTTTAACTCTTCTTGCTCCAATTGCAATACAGGGCTCAGAGCACTGGGTATTTATAGAGAGAGAAGCCCCTAGGCTGGAAGCTGTAGCTCTGAGGAAAACTCTGAGAGCCAAGACAGAAGAAGCACGTGCAGGGACCTCGGAGGGGAGCATGAGTAGGAGCCTGTCAAAAGTGGAGGTGACAGTAGAGAAAGCCAAGGACGTGGCAGGCCAGGAAGAGCCAGCAGCTGCAGCCTTGGATACGAGGAAGAGAGCCAAAATGATTGCTAGTCCTGAGGATTTTGAGTCTGTGTGGGAGGATGAGCTCTATGAGAAGGAAAGCAGGGGGGAGCACAGCCCGGGGGCGGCACATACACCCACTGAGAGTGCGGAGGAAGAGCCCCAGGAGCCAGGCAAAGGCGCAGCCACCAGCGAGCCAGGGCTGCCCAAGCCCTGTCAGCAGCCTGAAGAGAGGCAAAGGACCAAGATTTTTGAGCCAGAGCCTCCCCAGGGAGAAGGTGAGATGCTCTCCAAGGAACATGCTTCTGCAGCCTTCAGGAAGCAGGAGGCCGGAGTGCCACCCATAGCCCCAGAGTTCCTGAAAATTAAAGTGAAGACTGGCGACAACAGCTCAGAGACTTCTGCAACCCAGAGAATAATCTACTTAGGAGATCCAGAGGGAAAGGAGAAGGACAGTAAAATGCACCTGGTCTCGGACACTGATGGGTGGCTTGGCTTGGAGGAGAGATCAGAAACCCCAGTAAACACACTCAGGGAGGGATCTGGGCACATGGCACTCACGGCGGAAGGGTTCCAACTGCTCCCCTCAGCAAGTCACCAACACAGGACAGTATCTGGAAAACCCACTGGAGCACCAGAGCCACCTGGAATGGGCTGTGATGGGACCAGCCTGGGAGGACATCCCCTCTCAGGGTGGGAAGAGCTGTCCCTGCAGCCAGAGAAAGCACCTGGTGCTGGGGTGCCTGGGGGAGCACCCACGGGAAGTGAAGCCCTGCCGTGTTCCCGGGAGGTGGGACCAGAGATGGAGCTGCAGAGCCCTGGGCAAGACTTGAAGCCATGTGGCCTGGCAGGGGATGGCCCCGGGGCTGGGGAGCACAGAGCGAGCCCAGCACAGTCCCCAGACATCTGCCCAGTACTGGAGGGGCTCTCAGGAAGGGTTGTAACAGATAGTGACAGGGAGGAAAGTGCCAGAGTGGTTCTTCAGATGGAAGAGATAGAGCCCAAGTCACCTCCATCATCAGCTGGGTCTCAGCAGGGCTACACTCACTCTGCAGGGTTGGAGAGGGACAAACCCAGTGCTCCTGTCCCTCCAGCCCTTCCCCAGAAACCTAGCCCTGTCCCTGCAGAGCCATCTCCAGACATGGAGCCTCAGGGCACAGACTTGTCCCTGGGCACCAGCCCTGCCAGAGGGGTAGCCATGCCCAAGGGTGTGAGCCCCTCCATGGAGGTGGCAGTACGCAGGGGCACCGATCCTGAAGCTGAAGAACAATCCCAAAATGTGGGATTTGCCTCATGGAAACTCCACCAGGGGACAAGGCCTGTTACAGGAGAACCACCCCAAAACAAAGACACTGCAGCAGAGTTGATCCAGGTCAGACACCTGGCCACCAGGACGGTGGCCCAGGACAAGGATATATCACAGAGCAACGTCCCTGCTACTGAAGAGCCACTGCAGGAGGAGAAGCCCATGATCAAAGAGCTCTTCCAGGACTCAGGGTCAGGGAAGCCAACCAGAGATGAAGGCTCTGGGATGGAAGAACTGTCCCATGACAAAAACTTTGGCATGGCTGAGCTGCCTCCCAAGGCAGATGAAGCAGAACACCAGACTGAGATCACCCTGAGAGACCTGCCCCAAGAGGGCCCCATGGCTGGAGGGGCTCTCCACACTGGAGATCCCAAAGCACAAGAACCACACCGAGACTTGGAGTTTGATGTGGGAGAAGATCTGCAGGGTGGGAGCCAGGCAGTCCGAGAAAGCACCAGGGACAGTGACCTGGCCCCAGGCCAGCCACCACAGGATGAGCCTCCTCCCAGAGTAGCTGCTGATGTCCCACACTTCCAGTCTCCTGCAGCAGGATTGTGCCAAAGAAGCAAGGCATCTCAGCTCTCTGCCCTGGTGAATGAAGGTGGGGCAAGGCAATCAAGTGGTGGGACACGTCCAGCAGAGGCTGGGGTGTCAATGTGCATGGCTGGGCTGGCAGGAACTGTGTCCCAGGAGCACGAGGATGCCACTGTGGCCCCAGGAAAAGAGCAGGACAGCAAGAGCCATGGGGAAACCTCCGTGGCCTCCAAGATCAAGATGTTTGAGCAAAGCGAAGTGGAGCGAAGGGCAGCCCAGGAGGGACAGGAGTGTGTGCCTGAAGCTGAGACATTGGTGACGGCCACAGGAAAGACAAATCTGGCACAGGACGTGCCTTTGAGCACTGGCCTCGCCTCACCCCCTGCAGTGGGACCTGTGCCCAGTGTAGGCTCCTTGACCCTCGGGCAAGGGGCTGGTTCAGGAGACACCTCCCAGCCTTGCTCCCTGAAGGAAAATGTCTCTACTGACCCCGAGCATGAAGAAGACAGTGCCGACCTGGCCTCGCCTGACTCCGGCTGTGAGCTGACCCTTGCCGAAGCCGTGGTAATTCCACTGAGCCATCCGGACGGGACGTTCATGCGCATGTTCTGTGGCTCTGCCCATGTCCAGTGGCTCCTCACACATCCATTGACTGGCAGCAGGCGCTTTGCATCCCTGTCCTCTCTGTCTGTGTGTGTGGTCAGGCTTCACTGGCTGCATGCGCAGCTGCTGCCCAGTCGACTCATCAGCTTTTGTTTCGCGCCCCGCCAACATTTTGGCTCCCTGGAGAATGCCGCTCGCTGAACCCATGAGGGGCACCCAAACTCCATGGCTGGGAGCAGGAAAGGGCGCTGGGGTTNGGGGGGTGGGGGGGGTGGCTGGAGGAGCTGGGACTGTCACGGGCACACAGCCTCAGCACCAGCGTGCCCACGCTTCCAGCTTCACCCCTGCATTTCCTATGTTGGTTGATATCCCTTCTTGCTTAGCTCCCACCCTGATCTGCCTTCAGCAAGCTGGTGGCCGGGTGATGGAGTAGCTTCCCTCACTCTTGTGAGCGCTAGAGCAGCCCCAGCAGAGTTCCTTTCCTTCTGACTAACCCTTTTCTCTAATCCAGAGCAAATCTCAGCAACCAAATGGGGAAGAAAAGGATTTATGTGATCCATCAGTAAAACCCAGCCTGAAAGAAGAGAATGTAAAGGCTGCTGTTCCAGTGGTCTCGCAGGTCTCAGTGCTGTTTTGCTAAGTGCTTCTCCCGGCAGTGTGAGCGCTCGCCCACAGCCAGGGCTGTGCTGCCCGTCCGCTTCCCTTGCAGGGCTCTCTGTATGTATCGGTCAGACACGCAACCCCAACACGAATCTGCAAGCGTGTTCCTCTGGGGCTGCTGGACACCTTGTGTTTCCCCCATACCTCTCAACCTCCCACAGTGCCGAGGGAGGGTGTGCCGGCCCAGCCTGGCCCGCAGGGGGGCAGCTCTGGCTGCAAACACTCGGAGCAGAGGTTGGGAGGTGGGGTTTCCTCTGGCATCGGTGGGCTTAGAGCTGTTCCTTAGGGACAGCTGGGTCTAGATTTCCCACGGCCCCATGGAAGAGCCCTCCGATGGCAAAGTTGAGAGGTATGTCTGTGTCTGGAGAAGAGTGGATGGAGGAAGGTCATCCCTTGGCTCTGACTGTGCTGTCAATTACACTGAGCAGGTCCCCCTGAGGGTCACCTGAGGCCTCTGGAGGGGCAGGTGGTGTCAGTGGGGCAGACTCACCCCGGGGCAGCTGTTGGGCTGGACCTTCCCCTGGGGTGATGCTCTACAGGATGCTCAGTGGAATCGGCTCACTACTCCTCAGTGGAATTGGCACCCTCCTTTGCTTCTCCCTCACTGTGCCTGTCTGATGGGCCCTCTCCTTTCAAACTCTTCTCTCTTTCTTTCCTTTGTTTGTTTTTTTTTGAGTCACTGACATCCGATAGCCCTGCGTCTGAGCTCTTTCTGAAAGTCTCCTATCAGACCCATTGTTTTGCATCCATCTGCTTCCACCAGTGCACTGAAGTGCCTCCAAGCTGGCTGAGCCTTTTTTTCGTCTGACCGAACCTTTTTGAGATGATTCATTGCCAACAAACTTTTGGCACAATCCAATTGAGTCACCTTCTCTCCCCCAGCAATGCTGTTGCTGTCAGAAAGGTTTCGGTCTCCATGCTTGAGTTGTGTTTGACTCTACTCCGTGATGTTTGCTGCAGCCTTCCTCCTTCTCCTTCTCCTCTTCCTCCTCCTCTTCCTCATCCTCTTCCCGCTGTGTCCCCGCCAGTGCTGCCCCGTCGTGCTCACGGGCCCCGTCTCTCCACAATTGTGTCTCCTTCAGAGAGCGGGAGTGAGGGAGGGTCCCGAGGAGAGGGTGAAACCGCCCCGGCACAGGGCCCCTGAGAGCGACACCGGCGACGAGGAGCCCGACCAGGAGAAGGACTCGGTATTCCTGAAGGACAACCACCTGGCCATTGAGCGCAAGTGCTCCAGCATCACGGTCAGCTCGACCTCGAGCTTGGAAGCGGAGGTGGACTTCACCGTCATCGGGGACTTCCACGGCACAGCCTTTGAGGACATCTCCCGGAGCCTGCCCGAGCTGGACAAGGACAAGAGTGAAACGGAAGGCGAAGGCCTGGTTTCCTTCCAGCACACTGACAAAGTAGTTCCCGGACTGGAAGAGGATGTCAAAGGCAGGGATAAGATCTCCCAACCCAGCCCAGATGTCTCCCAGCCAGAGGTACACAGGGACACCATTCACCGGGACTGGCCCGGTGCCATCGTGCCTCTGTATCCCTTGTGGCCGGCGTTGCCTGGCTGGTTTCGGGGAGCATGCTGGCTACCAACCCCCTGTTCCTGCCCAGTGCACGCTGTGTCTGTGTTGCATGGCTCTTTCACGTGCTTCGTGCATTTGCTAACCAGGAGAAGTCACCATCACCTCTCGGTCCCTGCATTTTGCTGCCCCACCCTCAGCCCATGGCAGCATGCGTGCCACAGGGAGGGCACATGGCACTAACCACCGGAGCTGTCCTCATGTCCTGCATGAATTCAGTGACCAGTCTGTAGTGCAGAGCCATGTGCTGCTCACTAACCTCTCTGGTCATGCCAGGGCTGGGAGGGATTGGCCTCATGGAGCTGCTCTGGAGTTCAAGGAGGGTCACTCTGTGCTGGGAGGGACCACGGCAGGGCTAACAAAACTGCATGTGCATGTGTATGGGGCTGAGCGCACGCACGGGGATGGAACAGCAGAACCAGCCCCAGCTCCACGTGGCCTTGTCTCTGTGCTGGGCCAGGGCCATCTCTGGCCCAGCCAGCCCAGGGCAGCCTCCAGCCCTGCAGGTAAGTTCCCAGTGCTGGCCAGAGCTGCTGAGGTTAGTCCAGGCCTGAAGCCAGGAAGGAAGCTGCAGCATTAGAGGGAGCTGTCTGTGAGCCAGCCTGGAAACCCTGGTGCAGAGTCCAGTGCTGTGGCTGTGGGGAATCTGCTCCAAGGCCAGTGTGGGCAGGGGGCTCTTGGCTCAGGAGTACTGAGCACTGGTGAAGTATTCCCTGTGCAGGAGCCCTTGGCAGCTCCAGTTTCCCACATCAGGGCAGTGTTGGCAGCCTACGTCTGTTCCCCAGAGGCTCTGCCACCTTGGGTGTATCCAGAGCCACCAGGAGCTGGTGCAGATCACAAAATGGCTGCAGCACATGGGTGAAACAGATTTGGTGGGTCTCACTTACCTTTTGAAGAATAGTTTGTCCTTGTCCATGGTGTCTGTAAATCTATCCAAAAAATCCCAGGGACAGAGCAGCAGGCCTGATTTTGGGTGTATGGGTCACAGGGCACTGCAGGTGGTGCCCATCTGCCCAGGGCAGCAGCCCAGGCCTGCTGTTTGCCCAGGCAGGGCTCGGTGTGACACTCACAGGACATCATGTGTGTGGCACCTTTGGAGGAGCAGGGCAGGGATGCTTTGCCAGGGCCTGGTGCACAAGGAGCACAGAATCAGAGTGGTTGGGTTGAAAGGGAGCTTGAAGGCCATCTCTTTCCAGTGCCCTGCCATGGATGGAGCACTCAGGGCTGTTGGCATTGTGCCCAGGCACTGGCTCTGCTGACTCTCTGCTGTTTCTCCTGCAGCCTTCAGGCCCAAAACCGGATGCTGTGACTGTGAAGAAGCCTGAAGCAGAAGGCTTTGCTCCCCATCTGGTCAGCACCACAGACACAGCCCAGGTGACATGGTGGCTCCATTCCCATGGCTGTGCTCCCCAAAGAGGTTGAGCTCTGAGGCTCCCCAAAGCCTCAGCCCACCAAAGCCTGTCCCTGGCAGCAGCACTGGGAGAGTGGGGGCTTTGTGGGGTGGCTGGGGGCCTCTGCTCACCCTTGGCTTGCTGAAGTCCCCAAAACATAAACTAAAGCCAACCCAGAGATATTGTCTGAGTGCCCCTGGCCACACGTGCCATGCCACTGGGCTGTGCTGGCACACAGGAACATCTGCAGCCACCAGGTGTCTGTGGCCTCATGTCTCTCCCTGGCTTCCTCTGGCAGCAGGGGTATGGCCATACTGTCCCTGCAAATGTCACCCAATCCCTGGTGGCACCTCCATGCTCACCTGGTTTCCTTTGCCCCGGCAGGTGGACGGAGGCACCCTGGGCAGCAGGGACACCACCACCACTGCCAAGGCTGGCACCACAGAGACAGTGCTGGTGACCTCAGTAAGCAGGGCTGACCCTCGAGGGGTGGGGAAGCTGCTGTCCCCTGCTGTCCCTCTGCTCCAGAGGGAGTGGGGGCCAGCTGTGCTGGGGGCACCCTGCCCCACCGGGGGGATGACACCCACCACGTTTGCCCCATGCCCCTGAGCCAATGTGCCCATCTGCTCTTCTTTCAGGATCACGGCACCAAGGGCAAAGGGGCCGCTCCCACCACAGACCTTCGCTCCCTGTCACCGGTGAGGGGGGACATGGTGCCACCAGCCAGGCCAAGTTGGGGAAGGCAACCCTGTGGGTCTGGGAGTGGGTGGGACTGGTCCCCCTGGGCCCCTTGCTGTGTTCCAGCACTGGCACCTGGCTGATGTGTTGATACTGGGAAGGGCAGAAGAATGATCAGAAGGTTAGGGAGACCCCAGCCAAGCTGTCAGGAGACCCCAACCTGTGGGCTTTTTCCTATGCCAGATCCATACCTTGAGCATCTGCCTGAGGAAGATAATTCCCAAAAATACCCCAGTCTGTGGTGCAGTGGGCTGAGATGCATTTAGCCCTGGGTGTCTTGTGGAGTAATCCAAGGCCCCCTACAAAGTCACCTGACTTCCAGTGGATGGGATGATGGCCACCAACCATCCTGCCCAGCACAACCCTTCCTCTAGAAAGGGATTTCTTACTCCATCCCCTTGTTTTGATGGAGTCCAGCCTGGCCAAACACCAGGTGTTGCCCCAGGCTCATCTCCTTGTGCTGCAGGGAGAGCAGAGCTGGGGCTGGGGTACCCACGCATCCTTCTGAACCTTCCCAGGCCCTTGGTATTGCACAGTGGGGTGGACAGAGGCAGCCTGAGAGCTCTGTGCTAGAGTGGGTGGGGAAGAGCCAAAAGCTGCCATGAGACCCTCTGTCCACTGCAGAGGCCCTTTCCTGTGAGCCTGGGATGCCTGTGGAAACTTCTCCCTGTCCCCCCCAAACCATCAGTGCAGTTGGAAGTCCAACTCAGTGCCTTTTTCCTTTGTCACACTCTCTCTCCCCTCCCATGCTTGGCTGAGTGGGTGCATACCAGTGGGAATGTCCTGGCTCATTGGGATCTGGGCTGGGGGCTCCCTCACAATGTCCCCCTGACTCCACTGCTCTGTGTCCTGCAGATCTCCGGCAGCTCCGCTGGGAAGGAGGTGCTCACCAGCATATTCAGCGCCACTGCAGAAACGCTCTCCACTTCTACCACCACCCACGTTACCAAGGTGAAAGCAGCTCCAGGGCTTCCTGAGGGCCACTGGAATTAGGGGATGGATGGATTTATATTGTGCTTGGTACAGCAGAAAGGGCCCCTCTCCTTCCAACAAGCCAAGAGTCATGTGCTCTCCCATGGGAATGGTGATCCATAGAGTGCTCTGTGCCCTGTGCACTGCCTGTCCCATCCAACCAGGTGTGACCACAGCAGGCAAGCACAGCCAGGGGTGTGCATCCAGCCAGGGGCAGGCCAGGGGTGGGAAGTGAAGGAGATGAGGCTGCAGCAGAGGGTCTCACCCATGGCCATTGCATTCCCAGATTAAATACATGCTCTTCTTCCAGGGAACAAGGGACAGGATGGGAGAAAATGGCCTCAAGTTCACCAGGGGAGGTTTAGATTGGATATTAGGGAAAATTTCCTCACAGAAAGAGTGGTCAGGCACAGGCTGCCCAGGGCAGTGGTGGTGTCCCATCCCTGGAGGGGTTTCAAAGATGTGTAGCTGTGGCACCTGAGGACATGGTCAGTGGTGGCCTTGGCAGTGCTGGGGGAACAGTTGGGCTTAGTGATCTCAGTGAGNTCACAGAAAGAGTGGTCAGGCACAGGCTGCCCAGGGCAGTGGTGGTGTCCCATCCCTGGAGGGGTTTCAAAGATGTGTAGCTGTGGCACCTGAGGACATGGTCAGTGGTGGCCTTGGCAGTGCTGGGGGAACAGTTGGGCTTAGTGATCTCAGTGAGCTTTGCCAGCCTCAGTGATTCTGTGATTCTTTAAAGGCAGCAGCAGCTCAGTGAGGGAGCTGAGCAGCAGGAGGGTGCTTGNAGTTTCCCACATCAGGGCAGTGTTGGCAGCCTACGTCTGTTCCCCAGAGGCTCTGCCACCTTGGGTGTATCCAGAGCCACCAGGAGCTGGTGCAGATCACAAAATGGCTGCAGCACATGGGTGAAACAGATTTGGTGGGTCTCACTTACCTTTTGAAGAATAGTTTGTCCTTGTCCATGGTGTCTGTAAATCTATCCAAAAAATCCCAGGGACAGAGCAGCAGGCCTGATTTTGGGTGTATGGGTCACAGGGCACTGCAGGTGGTGCCCATCTGCCCAGGGCAGCAGCCCAGGCCTGCTGTTTGCCCAGGCAGGGCTCGGTGTGACACTCACAGGACATCATGTGTGTGGCACCTTTGGAGGAGCAGGGCAGGGATGCTTTGCCAGGGCCTGGTGCACAAGGAGCACAGAATCAGAGTGGTTGGGTTGAAAGGGAGCTTGAAGGCCATCTCTTTCCAGTGCCCTGCCATGGATGGAGCACTCAGGGCTGTTGGCATTGTGCCCAGGCACTGGCTCTGCTGACTCTCTGCTGTTTCTCCTGCAGCCTTCAGGCCCAAAACCGGATGCTGTGACTGTGAAGAAGCCTGAAGCAGAAGGCTTTGCTCCCCATCTGGTCAGCACCACAGACACAGCCCAGGTGACATGGTGGCTCCATTCCCATGGCTGTGCTCCCCAAAGAGGTTGAGCTCTGAGGCTCCCCAAAGCCTCAGCCCACCAAAGCCTGTCCCTGGCAGCAGCACTGGGAGAGTGGGGGCTTTGTGGGGTGGCTGGGGGCCTCTGCTCACCCTTGGCTTGCTGAAGTCCCCAAAACATAAACTAAAGCCAACCCAGAGATATTGTCTGAGTGCCCCTGGCCACACGTGCCATGCCACTGGGCTGTGCTGGCACACAGGAACATCTGCAGCCACCAGGTGTCTGTGGCCTCATGTCTCTCCCTGGCTTCCTCTGGCAGCAGGGGTATGGCCATACTGTCCCTGCAAATGTCACCCAATCCCTGGTGGCACCTCCATGCTCACCTGGTTTCCTTTGCCCCGGCAGGTGGACGGAGGCACCCTGGGCAGCAGGGACACCACCACCACTGCCAAGGCTGGCACCACAGAGACAGTGCTGGTGACCTCAGTAAGCAGGGCTGACCCTCGAGGGGTGGGGAAGCTGCTGTCCCCTGCTGTCCCTCTGCTCCAGAGGGAGTGGGGGCCAGCTGTGCTGGGGGCACCCTGCCCCACCGGGGGGATGACACCCACCACGTTTGCCCCATGCCCCTGAGCCAATGTGCCCATCT
This sequence comes from Drymodes brunneopygia, assembly GCA_013400955.1. Taxonomy (NCBI): domain Eukaryota; kingdom Metazoa; phylum Chordata; class Aves; order Passeriformes; family Petroicidae; genus Drymodes; species Drymodes brunneopygia. The sequence goes on along the minus strand of VZTZ01028702.1, from coordinate 247,584 downwards.
GCTCTTCTTTCAGGATCACGGCACCAAGGGCAAAGGGGCCGCTCCCACCACAGACCTTCGCTCCCTGTCACCGGTGAGGGGGGACATGGTGCCACCAGCCAGGCCAAGTTGGGGAAGGCAACCCTGTGGGTCTGGGAGTGGGTGGGACTGGTCCCCCTGGGCCCCTTGCTGTGTTCCAGCACTGGCACCTGGCTGATGTGTTGATACTGGGAAGGGCAGAAGAATGATCAGAAGGTTAGGGAGACCCCAGCCAAGCTGTCAGGAGACCCCAACCTGTGGGCTTTTTCCTATGCCAGATCCATACCTTGAGCATCTGCCTGAGGAAGATAATTCCCAAAAATACCCCAGTCTGTGGTGCAGTGGGCTGAGATGCATTTAGCCCTGGGTGTCTTGTGGAGTAATCCAAGGCCCCCTACAAAGTCACCTGACTTCCAGTGGATGGGATGATGGCCACCAACCATCCTGCCCAGCACAACCCTTCCTCTAGAAAGGGATTTCTTACTCCATCCCCTTGTTTTGATGGAGTCCAGCCTGGCCAAACACCAGGTGTTGCCCCAGGCTCATCTCCTTGTGCTGCAGGGAGAGCAGAGCTGGGGCTGGGGTACCCACGCATCCTTCTGAACCTTCCCAGGCCCTTGGTATTGCACAGTGGGGTGGACAGAGGCAGCCTGAGAGCTCTGTGCTAGAGTGGGTGGGGAAGAGCCAAAAGCTGCCATGAGACCCTCTGTCCACTGCAGAGGCCCTTTCCTGTGAGCCTGGGATGCCTGTGGAAACTTCTCCCTGTCCCCCCCAAACCATCAGTGCAGTTGGAAGTCCAACTCAGTGCCTTTTTCCTTTGTCACACTCTCTCTCCCCTCCCATGCTTGGCTGAGTGGGTGCATACCAGTGGGAATGTCCTGGCTCATTGGGATCTGGGCTGGGGGCTCCCTCACAATGTCCCCCTGACTCCACTGCTCTGTGTCCTGCAGATCTCCGGCAGCTCCGCTGGGAAGGAGGTGCTCACCAGCATATTCAGCGCCACTGCAGAAACGCTCTCCACTTCTACCACCACCCACGTTACCAAGGTGAAAGCAGCTCCAGGGCTTCCTGAGGGCCACTGGAATTAGGGGATGGATGGATTTATATTGTGCTTGGTACAGCAGAAAGGGCCCCTCTCCTTCCAACAAGCCAAGAGTCATGTGCTCTCCCATGGGAATGGTGATCCATAGAGTGCTCTGTGCCCTGTGCACTGCCTGTCCCATCCAACCAGGTGTGACCACAGCAGGCAAGCACAGCCAGGGGTGTGCATCCAGCCAGGGGCAGGCCAGGGGTGGGAAGTGAAGGAGATGAGGCTGCAGCAGAGGGTCTCACCCATGGCCATTGCATTCCCAGATTAAATACATGCTCTTCTTCCAGGGAACAAGGGACAGGATGGGAGAAAATGGCCTCAAGTTCACCAGGGGAGGTTTAGATTGGATATTAGGGAAAATTTCCTCACAGAAAGAGTGGTCAGGCACAGGCTGCCCAGGGCAGTGGTGGTGTCCCATCCCTGGAGGGGTTTCAAAGATGTGTAGCTGTGGCACCTGAGGACATGGTCAGTGGTGGCCTTGGCAGTGCTGGGGGAACAGTTGGGCTTAGTGATCTCAGTGAGCTTTGCCAGCCTCAGTGATTCTGTGATTCTTTAAAGGCAGCAGCAGCTCAGTGAGGGAGCTGAGCAGCAGGAGGGTGCTTGGGACCTGCCCCCAGCTCCTCTCCTTCCCCCCTGCGGGCTGCTGTGTCTCACACTTCTCCCCGAGTCAAGGGCAGTGGGAGCTCTGCTGAATTACAGGGCAGTTCCTGAGGGGATGCTGGCACTGTTCCTGCTCCCATGGCAGAGTTCCCCCTGCCTGGAGCTGACTGCTGGGATGGGGTGAGAGCTCTCCTTCTCCTCATGCAGACTGTGAAAGGGGGATTCTCCGAGACTCGGATAGAGAAGCGCATTATCATCACGGGAGATGAAGATGTGGACCAGGACCAGGTAGGAGCAGGATGCCCTGTCTTTGCCTGGTTCTGACTGTCCCTGCATATTTCTGCTTCTGGCTGAACCCATTTACCCCTTTTGTCCAAAAACTGATCCCTGAGGCCCCAAACCTGTCCAGTAGGGCAGGTCCCCATGGGTACAGTGACTCTCAGGCCATCTCCCACCATGAAGCCATGGCAGAGGTCACATCCCAGTGCAGAACACAGTGATGGCATCACTTTTTTAAGGTCATAAACACATTTCTAGGTGCCCTTTCTCTGTTGAAATACTCCAAAGTCACCTCTGTCTTCCAGCACAATCTCACTACAGGATGACTCTCTCCAGATGATGGTGTTTTACCTCTGCCTCAGTGTCAGAGGACAAAATTGACACACTTTTGTAATGAAATAACAAAGACTGACAGAAGTCTTTAGGGCCACAGGGTCATTTTCCTGTGGCCTCATCCTTTGGGATTTGTTGCTTAAGAAAAAAAATTAAAGAGGTAAAGTAATTAAAAGGCTCTAAAATAATTTTTAGAATTATAATAATGAATTTGATAATTCCTGTAGGTTTTCTAGTGTTTTCCTTTGCCCAGGTTTCAATAGCACATCTGTAGAGAAAAACAGCAGAGAAAGGCTCCCAATCATGGATGAATTCCCAGTCATGCTGAATTCCCATGCTGGGCTCCAGCCTCTTCAGCTCTGAACCCCTGCACCCCTGTCCTCCTGGAATTCCACTCAGCTGCTTTCTGGCTGCAGTCAGGTTACCTGATTGCAATAGAGGGAGGATAAATGCTCTCTCTCACCCTTCTGCTTTCCAGGCACTGGCTTTAGCAATCAAAGAGGCAAAACTCCAGCACCCTGATATGCTGGTAACCAAAGCTGTGGTGTACAGAGAAACAGAGCCCTCTCCAGAGGAAAGGGACAAGAAACCTCAGGTAGGTGGAGAAGGTGCCAGGTGTGATTTACACCTGCTGGGTAACAGGGGTGTAACAGGTCACGGTCTGTCCCAACCAGCCACAGATGTTGGCATGGTGGCTCTGGGCACGGCCACCTGGTTGTGGTTAGGAAGCCACTACCATGCCACCAAAAGCAATGCTGTGGCTGTCACCCTGCTGTCCTGCTCAGCACAGGTCTCAGAGGCATTTGATGTATAAAGGAAAGGACCTGCTTGTCCCACTGGGGTGGGGAGGGAATGAGGGGACCTCAGGTTTGGGGGTGGGCTGAGGCACTTGGCTACAGGTTCTGCAAAGCCAAAGTATCAGACCAATGTTGGCAAAAATTATAATTTCCTTACAGAAACTGTACAATTTCTCCAGTCCCACTCAGATCCCCAGGCTGAGTTTTTATACACACACAGGTGTAGGCAGCAGCACACAAGATTTGCACCTCCCTGCAGACACCCCAAAGCTGTCATAGTCCCAGACATTTCTCTAGGGCTTGGGGAGTCCTGCTCCACCCTAAACCCCCCTACTTGACCCCATTCCCCCCCTGTCAGCCAGGAGCTGCAGCTCCTCTGGGTTGGCACAGCCACCAGACCCCTGTGTGGGAGCACTGGGGACAGAGGTGGAGAAGAGAGGGAACAGTTCTGGGGGCTCTGGCAGCAGCCAGGCTGCAGGTGTGTTTGGAGAGGCTCCTCAGAACTGGGATTTTCCATTTGTCATATGAACATTTTGATTGGCAGCTTTTAAGCCTGGAAAAGCGACCAGTAATGCAGCTGGAAAGGTCAGGAGAGGCTCGTGGAGCTGCCTTATTCTGTCTCACAGTACAGACAAGCCCAGACATTCCTGCATCCCATAGTATCCACCCAGTTTTAGTTGAATGCCTTAAAGTGAGAGAGCAGCAACTCCCCCTCATGTTCCTCATGCAGCAACAGTAGCCCAGTGCCTGAATTCCTGCTAATTACCAGAGCTCCTGCTAATTAAATGCAAACTGTGGCCCCAAGTGTTTGCAAAGTTTCTATCCAGTGCCCTCATCCAAAGAGGAGCCTCCATGGATTGGCACTCCATGACTTGGTCCTTTCCATCTGCCTTGTACAGGAATCTTGACCAACATATTCCTGGAAGTCAACATCTGTATTCCAACCTGGAGAACAGGGGAGAAGGAGCCTTCATGCTGGATTTGTCAGCAAGACATAGACATCCTGACTGCAATGTTCATGGCAAGAGACAAAAATTTTTAAAAAAGGAATAGCAAATATATTATATATATATATACATACATACATATATATATATATATATAAACAGGAAACAAAATGCATCCTTGCACTGCTGCTATATGCTGGAAACGAATAGCAACACCACCAACAAACAAAGCCAACCCTCTGCAGATAAATTGAAGAATTTCCTGGATTGGAGATCAAATCAGATTTAAAAAGTCATAATAATAACAACAATAATCTCAGTAACAATACAATAAGACACCATCTTGCATGTTACATGAAAGGACACACAATCATGAGTTCATTTATTGCACACTGAATGGAAAGGAAAATTGCTTTGCAACAAAGCAAGTAAGCAAACTGAAATAAAAAACCACAAGCAGAAGCAAAACCATTCCCCACCTCTGGAAAGAAGAGAGAAAAACATTCAAGTTATGACCTTAGAGTTATTTTCCAATTCACAAGTGTCATTTTGCCCTTCTCCTCATTCCATGCTGGTTTTTTACATTTTTTGGGGGTTCTGTTAACTCTTCCCCTTCCCTTCCTTATCTTCTCTGTGCACTTGTCCAACCTCTTGTTCTCTGAAGGTATTTAGGAAAGGGTTTCATTTCAAACAAAGCAAATTATATGTACATGGTTTCTCATCTCTGATGAGCAGCCTGTGGGGTTTCATATGGATGTGCATTTCAGTTCTGTATATTCTATATAACAGAGGGGGAGGGAGGGAGCAATGCTGAAATAATGCAACAGTGCTGGTACAGATGATGGCCACATTTTTAAATTATTAACTCTTGGATTGACTGTGGTTGGTGTATTTGGAGACTCTTAGACCACACGTGGGACTCTGAGTCCTGCGAGATGGGAACAGGGAAGGTTTTGGCCGCTGATGGTTGGAGGGGAAGGGGAGAGAGAGCAAGGGACAGGAATGTCCTGCCAGCTGATCTGCAGTGTGGTGGTGAGGTTTGGAGGGGCAGCGGTGACCTGGAGGGGCACAGAAGGCTCCAGCTCCATCAGCCATAGTCAGGATGGGTTCCCAGCCCCCCAGAGCCACGGGATCAGCTGGGAGCAAGGTGGGAGCCGCAGGGCTCGTGGCCCCTCTGCAGCCTGCGGAGCCATGCTGGTGGGTGGGGTGGGTTTGCTTTGTTTCTGGATCCCAGTAATGGAGTTGCCTGAGTTTCGTACTAGGGTTGGAGGCAGAGGGGCTGTTTGTGCCCTGCCTCCCTCACTACCCAGGGTATGATGACAAAGGGCTGGGGCCAGCGCTGGCAGGGCCATGGCAGTGCTCCCCACCTGCCTAGGGATGGGCAGTGGAGGGACCGTGCTGTGTCCATCCCTGCAGAGTGTCCCCAGCATCCCAGGCTGGATGGGAGAGCCTGGGAGGCGTCAGTGGAGCTGCTCCCAGGTCAGCCATCACCCACACGCTCCCTCCAGGGCTGCCTTTGGAAGGGGATCATGGGCCAAGCCCAGGGCCCCATACACTGTGAACCAGGCAGTTCGGTTAGGCTCAGAACCAAAACCAGAAAGGAAAGGAAAGAAATGGGTTTCCTTCTTGGAATTGTCTCTAGCTCCTGCAGAAACAGAAGGGCCCATGATTCTGCACCATTTTGCCTTTAGTCTCCCACCCCTCACACAGACTGTGCCCAGGAACAGGGGTGTTCTCCCAGGCCCTGCTGGGGCTTGCAGGATGCCCGAGCAGGAGCGCCTGAGCCATGAGGATGCTGTGGGCAGACCCTGCTCACATCTTCGCTGTCCCAGGAGGGAGCTGCTCCCTGGCAGTTGCTCACCAGTGCATCCCTGGTGAGTCTGTTCTCCTGGTAGAGAGGATTCTCCTGCAGGCGTGGAAAGCAAGAGCACAGGGGCTCCTGGCAGTGCCAGTGCCAGTGCCCCTCCCCAGCTTCCAGCCACGCGCCTTCAGAGAGCACAGCCCCAACCTATCAGCAGTTAGCACAGTTGCAAAGAGGCTTCTTTTCTCTCGTTTGTTTCCCAATGCACCCAAGCCAGCCATGCCCAGCAGTCGCACTGCCAGGGGTGATGGAGGGTTGGGGTCTGCCCACCATGCTGGTGTTCACCAGTACATGGCACAGTTCAGACTCTGGGGAGCTCATATGGGTTGGGCACCTCCACAGACCACCCGAGGCCACCCGACCCTCCAGAGTTGGTTTTGGTGCTGTGCACAGTCTGGGAAGCGAAGGTTCCTGTGGCAATGAGCAGCCTTACAGAGTTAGGCTCCCTGTGCGCTTGGGCTGCTGTGAGTTCCGTTTGCAGTGAGCAGCCCCTGGCTCCCGCAGCATGTTCATGGGTGGCAGTGTCGAAAACTTCTTTTTTTAAAAAAAAAGACAAAAAAGAAGGAAAGAAAAAAAGCTCACTGCTTGTTCTCCTGGTGAGGTGTGGCTTTCTGCTGCTCAGCCCCGGCCTGCCCATCACCGTGCTCCGTTTCAGATAGCTGGCCACTGCTTGTTTTCTTCCAGGGGCCTTTCTATGGAAAGGGGCGGGAGACATGAGTGCCTGTTTTTACCCAATCCCACAAATTCATTCTGAACCTGGCCTGCGATTGCATGAGTAATAACAGTAACAACAACAATGACAATAATAACAACAATAATATTTATTTTTATTTGAGAAGCACCTTACCAACCAACTGCAATGCTCTGTTGTTCCTTCACTAACTCTCCTTTTCTCTTCCCTTGTTCTCCCTCTCCCCCTTTGGTCATACTCCTTTTCAGTGCTCGGTGGTGTATGCGTGTGTGCTCACTGTTCTTGTATTCAATAAAAGTGAAATAAATGTGTTTGATGCTAATTCAGCCTGGGGGCCTCGGTGGACTCTTTCCTACTGAGAGTGTGGAGAAGTGAAGGGGGAGCCTTGCAACGGGAGGGCACTGTACACAGAAATACAGGGCTTAGTTTAAAGAGAAGATCGTAGAAATCATGGAATCCCAGAATTGTTTGGGCTGGAAGGGAATATAAAGCTCATCCTGTCCCACCCCTTGCCATGAACAGAGGCACCTTTGACTATCCCAGGGTGCTCCAAGCCCCAGAGTCCAACCTGGCATTGGACATTTCCAGGGGTGGGGCAGCCATAGCTGCTCTGGGCACCCTGTGCCAGGGCCTCCCCACCCTCACAGGGAAGGATTCCCTCCCAATATCCCATCTAGCCCTGTCCTGTGGCAGTGAAAAGCCATTCCCCTTGTCCTGGCATTCCAGGCCCTTGTCCCCAGTCACTCTCCAGCTCTCTTGGAGCCCCTTTAGGCCCTGGAAGGGGCTCTGAGCTCTCCCTGGAGCCTTCTCCAAGTGAACACCCCCAGCTCTCCCAGCGTGGCTCCAGAGCAGAGGGGCTCCAGCCCTCGGAGCATCTCCACAGCCACCTCTGTGCTCACTCCAACATCTCCACGTCCCTCCAGTGCTGCAGACCACAGAGCTGGACACAGTTCTGCACGTGGGGTCTCACCCCACCAAGGGCAGATGAAGATACTGCCAGATCGGGAATTGCGGCTTCGTGTGGCAGGTGCTGAGCCTCGGACACACCATGGGGCAACGAAGGTGGCTGGGAGAATGTTCAGGATGCAGGGAGGTGGTGGGAACTGCCCCTCTCTGGGGACCCCGACTCAGTTGTCCCGGGAGGGAGGACGTGGTGCTGGGACAGTGTCCGTCCTGCTTAGGGGTCTGTGTGTCACAGTGAGGGTCCCCGTGTGTCTGTCCCGGGGGGACTCTTGTCCGTCTGTGCCGCTGCGGGGCTGGGGTCCCAGGGGAATGGCAGCCAGGTGGGGGGACTGGAGACCGGCTTTGGGGACAATGGGTCAGCGGGGAGCAGCCGCCAGCCACGGAGAGGCAAAGGGGAACAGCGCCGGGCTGGGGGCTGGGAGCTGGAGATGGGCGGTGGGGACACCGACCGAGCCGGGCACGGGCGGGGGCACAGGGACCGAGCCGGGGATGGGCGGAGGGAACAGGGACCGAACCGGGGATGGGCCGAGGGAACAGGGACCGAGCTGGGGATGGGCGGAGGGACAGGAACCGGGCAGGGACCGAGCCGGGGGCGACCGGGAGGCAGTGCCCGATGTCCGCGGGACAACGCTGCACCGCGCGCCCCGCCACCACAGCCCGGGGAACCCAGCCCGAACACCTCCCCGCTCTCGGGCGGGGCCGGACAGCGCCGAGGCTCCTCCCGCCGCTGGGCCCGGAACCGCCGGGCCCGGATATCCGGGCAGGGCAGCTCGGTGCCCGTGGGAGCTAGGGCCGTTCGGAGTGGCTGGTGCGGCTCGGCCATGGCGGCCCCGCGGCCCGACCCCGAGCTGGTCCGGCAGCTCTTCTTCGAGGGCGCGGCCGTGGTGGTGCTGGACATGCCCGAGGGCACCGAGTTCGGCATCGACTACAGCGCATGGGCAGTCGGGCCACGGTTCCGCGGCGTGAAGATGGTGCCGCCGGGGCTGCACTTCGTGCACTGCAGCGCGGCCGGGCCCGGCGGGCGGGACGCGGGGCCACGCTCCGGCCGCTTCCTCAGCCTGCGGCGCCGCGAGGTGCGGGCGCTGCGCTGGGACCCCGCCTGCGAGGCCGTGCGGCCCGAGCCCCCCGAGCGGGGAGAGGCACTGCGGGACAGCCTGCGGGAGCTGGACCCCTTCCTGGGGCCCTATCCCTACGAGACGCTGAAGAAGTGGGTGTCGCTAAGCAACTTTATCAGCGAGGCGGCGGCCGAGGAGCTGCAGCCCGAGAGCGGGCAGATCTGCGCCTTCGCCGAGGTGCTGCCCGA
>VZTZ01028702.1:191908-238666 GCA_013400955.1 Drymodes brunneopygia | reverse complement strand
GGCCGGGCAGCGTCGGCCGCCGCTGGACGCCGAGTGCCGCAGCTACGCCGAGGGCTTGGCCCGGCTGCCCCGCATGCGGCCGCGGACCGGCACCCAGATCCGCTTCTCCGAGCTGCCGCGGCAGGCCTTCCCCGACGGGGCCACCCCCGAGGAGATCACCCGGCACAGCATGGACCTGAGCTACGCTCTGCAGCGGGTGATGGAGCAGCGCTACCCCGGCCGGCCGCTGGGCCTGCTCGGTGAGCACCACCCGGAGGAAATGTCATTCCTATGCAAAGACACGGCTCCAGGGGCGAGCCTGTGCCTGTTTCCTGGCGTGCTGAGGGGTCTCTTCAGCGCAGGACAGAAGTTTGTGGAATTTTTAGCAGCCGTAGGGGCTGTCCCCGCTGCCAGGAGGAGACTAAGGTCAGAGCTCGGGGGCTGCAGCTCCTCCCGAGGGGCAGCTGCGATGTCTGCTCTGTGTGACCAGAACGGCTAGAGCTGTCAGGGGAAATTTAAGCTGGATATTAGGAAAAGGTTCTTCCCCCAGAGGGTACTGGGCACTTCCCAGGCTCTCCAAGGAATGGGCACAGCCCCGAGGCTGCCAGAGCTCCAGGAGCATATCACAGAATCACTGGGTTGGAAGAGATCTTCAAGATCATCGAGTCCCAACCCATGCCCTAGCACCTCCACTAAACCATGGCACCGAGTGCCCAGCCTGTTTTACAACCTGTGATACACATAAATGCTGAGTCTGTGTAGGTCCTGGAGCAGGGTTTTGTTTTGTTGCAGGATGGAGGGAGAAGCCCTCCCAGTTTCCCAGCTGGAACCCAGGTTTTGAATAAGCCTTTGTCCCTTGTTCCATTTTTTTTGCATTAATGTTACACAATTTATTTTTTTTTTCAAAATTATCAAAGACAACTGTAGGATGTAGAGAGAACAAATTACCTTAGGGAATGGTGGCAAAACATTTGGTGCCAAGTATCCAGTGTGATGAACCCTGGCTCTTAAATCTACAAGGCAAACACACTTGTTGATGTACTGCTGACCTCTCCCAAAATTCCAAGACAGTGGCATTTGCAGTCTCATGTGGCTCTGGACATCAGCACAGGCAGGCTGAACACTCACAGAATGACAGCAGGGTCTGGCTTGATGTTTGGGTCTGTTGTTTGGTGTTGTTTGCTGTCTGTAAAGTCCCTCTCCAGTGCTGATAATCACAGTTACAGGTTACCTTCCCTGTTCTGCTGTGCTTTGCTCCAGCTGAAGAGCGGCATAGGGTCAGTGTTAGGAGCATGAATGCACTTTGCAAAAGCCAAACCAGGGTTTATGAATCATTTGCAGGGCTTTGGGGAGGACACAATCCCAGAATATCTGTTTAGTCTTATGTGTTTTATTTCCCTTCTCTGAACCCACACAGCTGAGTTGCAGTTTGCCTTCATCTGCTTTCTGATTGGGAATGTGTACGATGCCTTTGAGCACTGGAAAAGACTCCTGAACATCCTGTGCTGCTCAGAGGAGGCCATAGGGAAGTACCAAGATCTTTACATCAACCTCATTTCTGTGCTGTATCACCAGCTCAACGAAATCCCAGCAGATTTCTTTGTGGACATTGTCTCCCAGGACAACTTTTTAACCAGCACCTTACAGGTAGGTTTGTGTGTGTTCCCTGGGAAATGGGAGTGGGAGGGAGGGAATATAGGGCATCAGATCTGGGGAGAAGCTGCCAAAGGAATTAAGCTGCGTGGGAGATGGGAGCCTGTCTAAGCACACAGGGATTTTCTTTTACCTTTTCCCTCTGTTCTTCAGCAAGAAATGCAGCTCAACAGCTGCAAGAGAGGCTGGGCAAGTGCAACATGATTGCACTGTTTGTTTAATTTTTCCAAAATGCCATTCGTTCTTAAAAAGAAAAAACAACACAAAAAACTTGGGCATAAACGAGTGATGATGCTGAGTTTTGAAATGGTTTGCTCAGTATGCAAGGAAGCTGCAGCAAAACCGTATTGAGCTAAAGGCAGTGATAGTGTTTAAGAAGCTTCTCCATTCCTTAGCACAGCTGAGGATTTCCTGTAGTCAGGTTCTTATCCAGAGGGAATTTATGGTTATTCCAGAATGCAAAAGATGCTGCTTCTGCTGAGACAGGTGGGGGCAGATCTGTGGCTCAGCCCAGTGAAACCAGTTACTCCCACTGATGGTGACTGTGTTGGCAGTGCAGCAGGCTGGCTTAGTTTACAAAGAAAAGCCCAAAGCAGACACACTGATAAAGCTGAGCAGTGGGAACCAGTCCTGCAGGAAGCTGTGGGTGGTTGTGCTACAGGTGGTCTCAGAGTTTGGTGCCCTCTCCTTTCCCAGGAGCAGTTTCATTCCTCTTCTTGTTAACCCCAAGATCTTGCTGTACTTTTGGGGAGGGTGGAGGTGTTCAGGTTTCATTGCTTGGTAAAATGTTCTGGGAGACATTGCTTTAATGAAGTGGTTTTAAGATTTTTCAATTGGGATTCTTACAAGTCTCGGAGGGGTTTAATTTGCATTTTATTTTTGTAGGTAGATTTTTTCCATCCCAGTTCTGGTCTGGACAACCCAGCTGTGTTTGCAACACACTCGGAGCAGTGCTGTCAGTTCCCAGCAGTAGCCAGAATGTGGCAACTAGCCATTCTTTCCCCCTGAGGGGAATTTGGGAAACCCTTATTGCTGCTTTTGGCTGCCTGAGTCTTGTCCACCCCTGGGCTCCATCAGTCTGTGTTTTACTCCCTCAGCAGGAGCTGTGCTGGTGTCAGGATCACCCTTAAGCCCTGGCAGGAGTTACCACATTCCCAGTGACAAAGAAAAGCCTTGCAAACTGAGCCCTTCCTCACTCAGAGTTCTCAGTTTCTATGTGGCCCTGGGATTTCCCCAAAGTGGTGCCAGGGAAGCTCTGGGCCTTACCCTACCCCTCACTTTACACACAGACTAAAGAATTCTCTGCCTCAGCTGGCAGATGCTCAGGGCTGTGGGGGAGGGCATTGTCTGTGCAGCTCCTGCTCAGCTCTGGAAGCAGCAACTTTATTTTTGGAGTTTGACCCAAGGCAAAAAGAGCACAGCACAACCACCAGTGACTGTGCAGCCGTACCAGTGCTTAAACAAAAAAAACTTGGTGAAATAACTGATTTAATGTGCAGTTCATTGAGAAGAAGTGGGAAGTATAATCTTCTAATCATATTTTTCCCTACCAGCAGTGTTGCTGTGTAAGAGTTCTGTTAGGAAGAGGCAACTTTCCAACAGAATGAGCAAGGAAAAGGCAAATGTTCATCCACAAAGCAACGAACTTTGTTGCTCATTGTCAGTGTTTTATCCAGCTTTCAGTAGGTCTCTCCCAAATAAGAGGCTGCGTTTTCCCCAGAGGAGATTTCTTTTTATGGAAATTAGTTCTGGATCACAAGTTCAGGAGGAGCGGAGTCAGGCTGATAGGAGCTGGGCTCTGGGGCTAAGTGCCCTGTTAATCACACACAAATGCCTTCCCTCAGAGATGCCAGCAGGAGCTGTGAATTTGTGGCACATTAACAGGCTTGTGTTTGGGGGATGGAAGGCAGAGGTTTCTCCAGACTTCAGCACGAAGGAATGGCTGTGCTGGGGATAACCAGGCTTTTTCCAGAGATCTCCCATTCGTCTCTGACATTCAAGGTCTTTTCATTAAGTTTCCTCTGTATCCTAAAGTCTTGGTAATAGCATATTACCAAAATACTTTGGGAGATCTCTACCCATGGAAACGATGGGTACAATTACCTACTGGCCTTTTGGACACTTGCTGGAAAATTGCCTACTAGTATTTGAATTTTTTAAAATTTCTTCTGCCAAGACGTTTTCCTTAGCTCACACTTTGATGTATTTTGGAATTCCACGGTATAAATTCAGTTACAAATACACTCCTGCTTCAGACAAATTCTTACCTGAGTGCAGATATTTCTGATGTGAGGGCAGGATGGGCTTGGCTGTGAGGTGAGAGGTGTGGGCTTCAGTTGGGCCCCCCCAAAGCTGGAGTAGTCTCAGAGTGGCAGATCCTAACCTGGCTCTCTCCTGGTGTTCTCTGGTGTCTTTATAGGGAGGAGATGCCCAGCTGGTGCCATGGCTAGGCTCTCCCTGACCTCTGCTCTTTTTTTCAGGTGCTGTTCTCCTGCACGTGCAGCTCTGCTGTGGATGAGACTCTGAGGAAAAAGGCTGAAAAGTTTAAGGCTCACCTGACAAAGAAATTCAAATGGGACTTTGAGGCAGAGCCTGATGACTGTGCCCCTGTGGTGGTGGAGCTGCCTGAGGGTGTGCAGGTGGACTGAGCCAAAGGCACCCTTAGGAGCAAACAGCTTTTAAAATGACCCTTTCCTTCTCTTCTCCAACACTGCCAGCTTCTTATAGGCTGTTTCTGAAGCTGACCCTCTTTCTGCTGGAGAAGCAGATGTGGGAAACCCAGGAGGATGCTGAGCTTTGTGAGGAGACCAGAGGTGTTGGAGGAGTCGCCATGTGGCTGCTTTGGACACCTTGGGGTTTTCCCAGCCCTTCTGCAGCATCTCCTCATTGAACATAAACCACATGCAAAGTCACAGAATCATTAAAGTTGCGAAAGACCTTTTGATATCATGGAGTTCAACCCTAAATCTAACGCTGCCATGATCCTCCTGCACTCAGCTGTCCTCTGCATCCCTGCTCCCCTCTCCTGATGGGCTGGAGCTGATGCCCTGCTTGGAGAGCACCTGTGGTTTAGAGGTGTAAGCCCATAGGGGGGTTTGGGCAGACCAAGCCCAGGCCGTGAACTGCAGTTCAGCTCTTCCTGGGCTCATGTTGCACTGCTGTGTCAGGTGCTCATGGTGCTCACTGTGATTTATCTGTGGCTCAAAGCCACAGCAAAATTCCTCCAATTTCATACACCTTAGCTTAGTGTCTCATTCCTGTTCCTCCCATTCTGTTAAACCCTTTTGTATTTCCTGCTGACACTGTTTTGCCTGGTGTAAAAGAAAGTGAACACTTTGGTGGAAGGAAACAATTACTGGACTGTAGTTGCCCAGGTGTTAAAGAACAGAGCCAGCATGACATAAAGGATCAGATTTCCACATGAACTGGATCTTCCGTTTTGTTACAATTGGAAATCCTATGTTTTTGCTCAAAAACAGTGACTGAAAATTAACAGTATGTAGTGGTTAGGTTCCCATGATGAACTGCACTTTTAGCTTCTGAGAAAAGAGTCATTGGAAGTAATTGTACTTCCATTATGGTGGGCTTTTTCTTTTTGCAAGGTTGTAGTAGGGACAGCTAATCATAAAATCCCAGAGTGGTTTGGGCTGGAAGGGTGGTTTGGGCTGGAAGGGTGGTTTAGGCTGGAAGGGACCTTACAAACCATCCTGTGTCACCCCCTGCCATGGGCAGGGACATCTTCCACTGTCCCAGGCTGCTCCAAGCCCTGTCCAGCCTGGACCTGGACACTGCCAGGGACCCAGGGGCAGCCATAGTTTCTCTGAGCACCCTGTGCCAGGGCCTCTCCACCCTCATGAGGAACAATTCCTTCCCAATATCCCATCTAACCCTGCCCTCTGTTGGTGGGAAGCCACTCCCCTTGTTCCTGTCACTGTCTGACCTTATAAAATGTCCCTGCCCCTCTTTATAAGCCAGGGCTTTACAGCTGCCAGGGCTATGCCAGGGGGGCAGACTGGCACCATTCCTGCCTCTGAGCTGTGCTTCCCATGCAGGCTGGGCTGGAGCAAAGCCCTGCTTAGTCCAGGTGAACCCAGGTGATCCCTTGGGAATCAGCAGTGGTGTGAGTTGGGTACCAACCCTTCACATTGTGCAAAGCCCAGAGCAAGGTGTTGTGGTTTGAAAGCAAATTAGTGACACGCTCAAAGTCAGAACTACAATTTAATAGGAAAACTAAAATGCATGCAATTGGTACAAAAACGCTGATAGAGTCAGGATACAACCTGGCACCCTGTTGGTCAGGGTGTTGGTAGCAGTCCAGGGATAGATGTGGCTCTGTTGAAGCAGTTCTCCTCTGAAGGTCCAGTGGAAAAGCTGCTCTGTGCTGTTTCAGGGTCTAAATTATATTCAGAATGGGGATGCTTGGTTCCCCCCCCCCCGGGCGGGGCATCTCACAATGGGAATGGTGCAATCCATCAGTAGAGCTTAATGGCCCATTAACAGAGAGGACTTCGTGAAATCCTCCCTGCTAATGGCCCATCAACAGGAAAGATTCCAGGCACTTCACTTGGCCCTGCTCCACCAGCTGGCCCATTGGAAGTCCCGCCCTAGGGCCATCAAGGATGGCCAAGGAACACTGCCCCACCTGGCCCCAAACAGCCCATGGAGATGGTGATAGAATACACACTGTTGTAACCTAAGACACAAGGGTATCCAACCCCCAAACTACTCTTCCATTCCTTCTCCCTGCTCCCGCAGGCTCAGCAGTGTTGGACAAGCCAGAGTTTTCAGTCTCAGGGACAGTTTCCTGGTGTGGGGTCTCTGGGCTGTCCTGCGCCACACCAAGGATTGCTGCTTCTTGTTTCATGCACCCTGCAGATCCAGGCATGAGGATTGTGCTGCCTCAGGCTGTAGGGAGCTGCCTTCCTGTCACAGGATGGCACTACTCTGGTTTTTTATTGGGAAGAGAAATGACACATTTTGCTCCAATGGTTACTTCCCTATTATTTCCACTGCCTCCTGCCCACTGCCAAGGTTGCAGCCAGACCACTTCTGTCTGTTTTGGGGTGGATTGGTGCCTGTGACTCCATTGTGGCACTGGGAATCACTTGTGGTGTAGTTCTGCACTTCAAGTTGGATTTGTGCGGTTCTGTGGCAGCAATGCCTGCAGCCCTCGAGCAGCACCTATTTGTGTGGTGTCAGATGTGAGCCAGGGAGGTTCTTGTTCTCTAAAAGCAAACAAGGTGAAAGGGGCAGGTGGGAAGGTGTAGAAAGCTTGGCAGTGCTGTGGTTTTAAATTTGAAGTCAGCTCAGGGTTAATTATTTTTTGAACCAGCAACTCTATCTTGGGGCTTTCTCTTTTGCTGCTTAATGGTAAGTTGAATTTCTGTTCTCTGCTCAGTGTTTTGCTGTGTCAACTCTGCCTATCTCTGTCCACTGTGGTTTAGCTCTAGTCTTTTTCTAGTTTTATTAGGGTTTTCTGGTGTTTGTTACTATTGTACCCATATTTTTGTCCAGAAATAACACAACAGAAATGCATTTGTGCCTCCAACAACTCCCAGGAGGGAGAGGTTTTCCAGGGTCTCTTAGACACACACCACCTTTGTTTGGAGCAATGTTTATATCTGCTACTGCTTTGGCAGCTGGACATGGCCTGCCCCAGCTGCTGCAGATGGACTGGCTGGCACTGAGTCCTGGAATATGGAAAAAGATGGAGTGGAGCACCTTGATCCCTCTCTCTGAGAAAGGAAATAATTTACCCCTCGTGCAGCTGGTAATTGTCAGAGTCGCAGAGTGGCGTGTTGGACAGGCTTGGAAAAGGGATGTGCTGTCTTTGGCCATTCCTTCCTGGTGTGCTCAGCTGTTCCACAGCCACTCCTGCTCCCCTCCAGAAACCTGCACCTCCTGTGCTGCTTTGTGCTGGAGTTTGGGAGCTGTCCCATGGAGACAAGTGTGGTACAATGCAGGGTGGAGCTGGAGCAGGGATGGGGGGATGCTCCAGGGAGCATGGGCTGTGCTGGAGCCTGGAGTTGATGCACAGGAGGCACTGTCTGTGCAGGGGCCTCATTAGGACAGCACTAATGAGCCCCAAGGCAGCTTCAATGCAAATAACCCCCAAATGGGTTAATCAATAGGAGGAAAAATCCATGGAGCCACTGCTTTGGGTGCCCTGGTCCAGCTCCTGCCCTGCCCAGTGGGCTCCTGAGGGAGGAGCTGCAGCAGAAATGTCCTGCATCCTGGAAGGCTGGCACCTTCCTCTCCCCATGGAGCTGAGCTTGAGGGAACCATGGATTGGGAACCAAAACCAGGAGCCACAGCCCCTGCCAGGCCTCAGCTCCAGGCAGGCAGCAAGGGACAGGGAGAAGGAAACAAGGCTCCCTTCACCTGGCTCCACCCCAGGGCTATGTCCGGCTGCAGGCAGTGCCTCCCGTGTCCTGCACATACCAAACTGGGAGTGTTTAACAGGAGTGCTGAGACATCTCCCAGCCTTCAGACCCCTGAAGCCATAACCCTGGAAAGTTTTACCCCTCGGTGAGGGAGCTGCAGCCCTCCCACAGGGGCCAGGCAAGGCTGGTCTGGCAGGAGGAAGGTGCCAGCAGTCTGGAATGCCCCTCCAGTGCCCCTCTGCAATTTCCTCATCATGTCTGCCTGGAAAAACTATGTCTCTTCCCACCACAGCCATTAAATAATTCAGATAATCAGCTGGTATTTGTAAAGGAGGGAAGAGTGGGAAGATGAGGGAAGGGAGCCTGGAGTCTCTCAAACCAGCATCCTCAGGGGCTTCAAATCCAACTTTGCTGTTAAAATTTGGTTGGATGGAACAAATGCTCCCTGCAGAGAGGGAAAGTTGCTGCTGTGGTCAAAGAAGGAGAGGGACCTCTGGGTGGCTCCATCCTCACAGGTTTGGCTGTGGATGTTGGAATTTCTGCATCTGTGCTACAGGAACAGCTTTGTGTTCCTAGTCCATCCGTATGTGTGAAGCACTCGGCTGCAGGGAATCCTCATGCCTGGCTAACACAGCTGGCAGGAGACAGTCCTACTCCAGTCATTCCCAGGAATTGTTATCCCAGGGCTATCCCTGGGAGCACTGCCTCATGGCTGAGTGCTGTGACACATCCTGAGCTGCCCTGGGCATCCCAGCTGGGAGCTGGTGCTTCCCACGTGCCCCAAACCCTCCTGGTGTAGATGGAGTTGGCTGCTCCAGCAGCCAGGATTGCCTGATCCATGGAACACCAGGGCAGGCTTTGCATCCCACAGTCCTGCAGCAACCAGCATTTTGGGTCAGGTGTGCCCTCTAGGCAGGGCCTGACTGCTCCCAGTGACAGAAAGTGAATTATCTTTTAAAAATATTTGATGGAGGATTTTATGGGGCCACATTAATATGTATTCGCTCAGTGCTGATATCCTTCTCTGGGTAAGTTCTGATGCCTTTCAGAGTGATGTGAGCTGCTCATACACATCCCATGGGATGGGATCCCCTGCTCTGCCCTTAAATGGCTCTCTCCAGGGACACCTGTGGTCAGTGGCTCCAGAGCAGGGCACTGACACAGGCTCCTGCCACAGGACTGCCTGACCACCTCCGTGAGGTCCACAAATGTCCCTGGAGTGAATTCCTGGCACCTGGGCGGGAGGGGATGGAGAAGGCTGGCAAAGACTGGGAGAGGAGAGGAATCACGCAGAATTACTGGGTGGCCCCTTGGGCTTGATTTTACCATTTGTGTGAAGCACAGCCTCCTGTCTGGGGTTTTTTTGTTTTGTTTTTCAGACAGCCCCTTCAGGATTTAAAAAGCATTGCTTGAGAGTCTGCTGAACTCCACAGACTTCTAGGAGACCTTGCCAGTGCAGTCAGTGCAGCAGGGACTAGTTAAACACATCACCCGGCTGTGCTGGGTGGTCACTCGAGGCCTCTAATGGCTTTGTTTCATTAACACAGGTTTTCTGGGGAGGGCTGTGCATGTTCAGCACTGCTGGAACTTCTCACTGCCCAAGTATGTTCATTTAGTGGACTGAATTTCTTAACAAGACCAATAACCAGTGTATCTAATGTTCCTTCTGGGGCTCTCCTGCATTAGCAAAAGATGTTACACCTTCCTTATTATCCACTGTTCCCCTGCTAAGATTCTTTTAAACTCCCAAGGGAAAAGCTACCTTTGATTTACAATGCTTTTTCTTCCTCTCCCTTTCCTTCTTCAGTGGCAAAACATTTATTGCTACTTCAAAAGACAAGACAACTTCTCTGATTCTGGCAGGGGTCCTCATCCAGCGCTAATGAGACTCAACTCATCAGCCTCTCCACACTTCAGGACTGGGAGGAGATGGGAGGAGATGGAAGGAAACTCGATCCCGGGGCTGTGGGCAGCCAGGAAAAGGTCTCTGCAGCAGGGCCAGTACCCGTGGGAGGTCCCAATTCCACATTGAGGACAAGAAATGTGGTGCTGGGAAGATGACTTGGAGAGGCAGGATTTACCCCAAGGCACAGCAGGGTGAGGGGGACTGGGAGCCTGTGCTGTGTGTGCAGCCCCAGGGCTGAGGCAGAGCCACCTCCCTGTCCCAGCCCCGCAGCTGGATGTGCTCTGAGCTGGAGGGTGACACCTGTGTGAGGAGGAGCCCTGCCCAGGACACCTCGATACTGTCCTGGACTCCCCTGTGTGCTGTGGAGGAATTGGGTGCCAGAGCAGGAGCAGCCCGTCCATCCCACAGGCTGTGCTGGGTCTGGGGAGTGCAGGCTGTCCTGGGGACACCTCTTGGCCGCACGTGGGGACATTGGTGCTTCTTTGTGCCCTCTTGGTGGGCAGCAGAGGCCCCAGGCAGTGCATCTGCCATGTGATGTGGAGACTTCAGAAATAACCCTTCTTTGTGTGCTTCCAAGCAAAGAGAGCTCATGAAGAGGGCAACAGGAGGAGCTTTTCTTTGAGGTGACCTTTCCTGGAGTGGTTCAGCTTTCCTTCCATCCTGCCTGGACAACCTCTCTTGGATTTTCCATTCTTGCACAGCAGTGCCTGAAGCTGCTTCTGGAGGAGCCCTGCACTCTTGTGATGCTGATTGAAGGCAGCTCTAATATTTGAGTGTGGTGTGAGCTGGGCGCTGTCCTCAGCCCTGTCCCCTCCCCAAAGGACAGCCTGGCTTGTGACCAGCCCTGCTTCTGGCAGCCCTTCAGCACATTCCCTTATTTCTCTGTCCCTGAGCCCTGTCCCAGGCAGGGCAGGATCCAATGCTGGCAGAGCCAGGAAAGCTGGTGGCCACCCCAGCAGGGCTAGGACAGGGTCTTGCAGGGGTGGGGGAGCTGCTGCTCCCTTTTAGGGGCTGTCAGCAGCCCCAGGGCTCTGCTCAGAGCAGGGACTTTGCAGCTGTCCCTGGGAAGCATCGTGGAGTGTCCCCAGCAATAAAAGTTCTGTTTGTCTGCAGCTGGCAGTGGGTTACACCTGCACTTCACTGGGGACATGGGGTGACACCATCTCAGCTTGCACAGAGAGTGCCACAGAACCAGGAGGAGCCCTGAGGCTCCTTCCATCATCCTCCCGGCTTCTCCTGCCTCTCCCTCACCAATGCAGCAGCCAGACTGTGTTTGATTGCTCGGCACCTCTGGTGCCCTCTGGCTGCCACGCTCTGGGCGTCCCACTCAGGACTGGGGTGACAATGGGGGTGCAGGTGTCCTGTGGCCTGGGAGTGAAGCTGGTGGCCAATTCCTGACTCCTCGGTGTCACATCGGTCCCAGAATCAGCTCCTGGCCCTGGCGGAGTGCTGTGCTGCCAGCCTGGCACACTGGGAGGGCGTGAGCGTCCTCTGCCCACGTGTGGCAGCCCCAGGTGCGGAGGAGTCAGGGAGAGAGTA
Source organism: Drymodes brunneopygia (assembly GCA_013400955.1). NCBI lineage: Eukaryota > Metazoa > Chordata > Aves > Passeriformes > Petroicidae > Drymodes > Drymodes brunneopygia. The sequence continues at coordinate 227,206 of VZTZ01028702.1, read as the reverse complement.
ATTGCTGTGTTCCATAAGGAGAAATAAATAAAGAGGGCTTTGCGAGGAGTGTAATCTCCTCGGGAAGAAATTGCAGCTCTGCTCCACCCACACCATGCATGACTGGCCTTCAAGCACTGACTCATTCCTCCTTCCCGGGAATGTGGGCAGGGCTGGCCCGGCTGCGGGTGGGGACAGCACGGACAGGACCAGGGCTCTCTGCCCCCTTGTCTCTGTGCCGGGCTGCTGGGACAGCTGCCCTCTCTGGGGCCTGCAAGGGACCTCGGGATTTCAGCTCTGGGAGACTGTGGTCCTCCAGGAGCTCTCGTGACCACCCCGGGTCGGGTAACCCAGCTGGCCTGGACCGAGCCCTCAGTGCTGTCAGTCCACATCAAAGGGTGCTTTGCTTGCTGTGTAGTGTGTCCTGGCTCTGGCAGCCTCAAGTTACACCAGGGGAGGTTTAGATCGGATATTAGGGAAAATTTCTTTGTGGAAAAGGTGGTCAGGCACCGGCACAGTGGTGGAGTCACCATCCCTGGAAGCGTTCAAGAAAGGTGTGGACGTGGGTCTTGCGGACATGATTTAGTGCTGGTGGTACGGTTGGATTCGGTGAATCTTGGAGGGCTTTTCCAGCCTGTGAAACCCCACAGGTGCCCCTCAGGGACACAGTCACAGTGATGGCAGGAAGTGGAAGGAGCAGAATTCCCTTTGCTGCTCCTGCTGCTGGGCAGCACAGCCCTGGCACCTCGGCTATGCCCTGGGCGTGGAACACGGAGCGGGACAGCAGCGCCCGGAACTCTGCCCTTGGGAAATCTCCGGGTGCGGCTGGGCAGGAGGAACCCCGGGCCATCCACCTCCACCTGTGTGCCATGCAGGGGGCTGGCAGCACGGGGAGGATGACAGGCAGGAACGCTGCTTTGCTCATGGCAACACGCTCGCTCCGAGGGGAGCGCTGGGCTGCGCGGAGCCGCCTCCCGATGGGGACACCGTGCACCAGGAAATGAGGAGCTGGGTAATGACAGGATGATGTGATCTGGGCTCGTAGCAGCAGTGGCAAGAGGCAGCAGCAGAATTCAAGGAGCAGAGCATCTCGTGAGGAAACAACAGAGAGGGAGATGTGGGAAGGAGATAGGGAAGACTGGATCTAGGGTGCGATGGGGTTGATGTCTCCAGGTCAGGGCTAGGGATTGATCCATCCCAAGGAGAGGATGGGTGGTCAGGAGGTGGCTCCTCCCTTCACCCTCTGCCTATTCTGCCTTGGCCCACCTGGAGCAGTGCATCCAGCTCTGGGGGCCCCCAGCACAGGGTGCCCAGAGCAGCTGTGGCTGCCCCATCCCTAAAAGTGTCCAAGGCCAGGTTGGACAGAGCTTGGAAGAACTTGGGATGGTGGAAGGTGTCCCTGCCCATGACAGGGGGTGTCACTGGATGATCCTTGAGGTCTCTTCCAGCCCAAAGCATTCTGTGTTCCTATGGCAGAGGGCCCCTCCCTTTGGCTCCTCTGGCACTCTTGCAGGGTGGTGACAGTGCTGTTTGTCCCTCCCGTCCGACTCTGCTCTCCACTGGCAGGAGGGGTTGGCTCCCCAGGCTGGACTGTTTTCATGTTTGCTTTGAGTTTTGTGTTTTAAGTAGAATAAAACCCTTTGACATGCAGCCCTGGCTCTTCCAGCAGGTCCCTGGTGCCGCTGGTGCCTCTGGTGCCTCTGGTGCCTGGGGGTGTTGGCTGACAGCAGGAGCATGGCTGGGGGGTGCCACATGCAAATGCCACAGTGTGCATCATTTTACCCAGTCATTATCATTAATGACCAACAGAGCCCAACCCCTGGTAAAGACACAGAGCACCAGCACTGCCTCCGGGGCTCACAGTGAGCACCAACACTGCCTCCAGGGCTGCTGCAGGACTCGTTTCCTCTCCTCGTTTCCTCCCCTCATTTCCTCCCCTCATTTCCTCCCCTCGTTTCCTTCCTTCCACTGGGGTATTGCTGGGGTGCCCAGCTCGGGTGTCCAGCCCGGGTGAGGGGCTGGAAGGCACCTCTGGCCAGCCCCTGGCTGCTCCCCAGGGCTGCAGGAGCTCATCCTGCACCTCTGCAGCTCAGCACAGCCTCCAGACTCCCTGCCCTAACTTTCCTCCAGACACAGGGGATTTTCACAGAAGTGACTTTGGGACTATATTTTCTTTTTTTTTCCCTATGTTGGTTCCCACTAATCCTGGTGCCCCTTTTCCTCCATGGTGCTGGGCACCCCTGTAAGTTCCTGCCATCCCTGTCCAAGTTGGCTCACTGGCACAGCAGGCTCTAACAGGAGGTTGGTGTCTCCTAAAGGAACCTCCATTCCCAGGTTTGGCTCCATTCATGGATTGCAGCCCTGAGCCTTTCCCAAAGGAGCTGATCCCATGGAAATCTGACCACAGAGCTGTGCCACCAAGGGCACAGTGCCCTTCATTTTGATTAGAAAAGCAGGACCTGCTCTCCTCTCTAATGGCTACACTTGAGCATTCTTTCCTCCCAGAAAATGGGAGACTGAATGGAGACCATCAGCACCTAGTGCAGCCTTTCTTTCTTCTGCTAATGCTTCCCAGGGAGGAGGGAAGCTTCAGCTCCTGCTCCTGCCAACCAAACGATGCACTTGTCATTAAAACCCTGAAGCAGCAAAATGCTGAAAAATATCTTTGAGGTGGTTTCCAGAGCCTGGAGTGAGAGCTCACAGCTGCAGCACAGGATGCCTGGAGGAGCTCTCATCCCCAGCTCTGCGCCAGCTGATGGGACAGTCGGGTTACCCTGAGGCCAGTGCTGCTCACAGGGGCAGGACGCAGCCCTGGAGGGCCCTTGGGAAGTGGGTGGGGAGGTGTCTGTGTGTTACCGTCAGGTTTGTGCTGCCCTGGCACAGCTGACCATGCACTTGGTCCTGAAGTCCTTCATGTCCTGAAGTTTTGAACCAGGCTGGGGGACACGTTTGGAGTGCGATAGTGCAACTTGATTCCCTTGCAGAGAATTCTTACCTGTTGTTGAGGAAATAAGGATGGTCACATGCAGAATATCTGTGGGATGTGCTGGGGTCCTGCTTCACATTCCTGGCGGGGTTTGGGACTCCCTAGGTGTCTGAGACCCAGTGCAAGGCTGGACCACGGGGCTGTGGCTTCTGTGCCAGGGGTGCTGCACCAATCCCTGGTGGAAAAGATGCAGGGATCCCCACCCAGGGCTGTGGGTCCCGAACCCCGTTCTCAGCCCCTCTGGGTACCTCCCCACTGCCCTCCCTGCACCCCACAGCTCTGCTGCAGGGCAGGAGGAGAAGCAGGGCTGGGGGCAGCCCCTGTCCAGGCCCCGCTGTGCCAGGGAGGGGATGGAGGCTGTGGAGGCATCGCCTGTGCCTCACACTGTACTGCATCACTCATCCTTTTCCCCGTTGCTGCCCTCGTTTGGCTGCTTTTTGTAGATGAAAAGTGGCCTTTAAAATATAGGACAAGGTCACCCTTGCCAGGTGGGTGGCGCAACCCCTGCGCGGAGCCTGGAGCCGGCAGCGCTGCAGAGACTCTGCCTGGGAGAGCCAGACTGGCCAAGGACACTCAGCCCCAGAGTCCAGCACGGCTCGGGCTGCAAGGACCTTGAAGATCATCCCATTTCACCCCTGCCATGGGCAGGGACACCTTCCACCATCCCAGACTTGCTCCAAGCCCCATCCAACCTTGCCTTGAACACTTCCAGGGATGCGGCAGCCACAGCTTCTCTGGGCACCCTGTGCCAGGGCCTCACCTCCCTCACAGGAAACAATTCCTTCCCAGTATTTTTATCTAAACCTACTCTCTTTCCATTTGTTGCCATTGTCCCTTGTCCTGTCACTATTTGCCCTTGTAAAATCACTTTTTTTCTTTTTCGTAGGCTCCTTTAGACACTAGGGGGGCTCTAAGAGGCTCCTGCTCCTTCCAGGATGTCCTCAGAGCCCTGTCACTGAGGCAGGTGACTCTGCAGTCACCCCTGGCCCAGCGTGAGCTGCTGCAGAAGGAAGTTTGGGAAGTTTGTTTTCACATGAGCGGGAAATGTTCCTCCTGCTCCTCCTGGCACTGTCAAAGCGCTGCCAGGTTTTTCCTCTGAGGTGTGAGCTGGTTAAGGGACTGACACACCAGGAGCCCAGTGAGGGTTGGTGGAGTCCATGCAGTGCCAGAGGGAGACTTGAGGATCCTGTCTGGAAGGGGTTACCTGCATCAGGATGTCCTGAGTCCATTTCATTGTACCTTTCTGCTCCTTTCACTGCCACAGACGCTGTGGTCTGAGCACCCAAACCCTCCTAGCCTGAGCGAGCCATGGCCTAGTGTGCAAATGAACTTCCTGTGGAAGCTTCAAAGCCCTGTGCCCTCCTTCCAAGCATAAAGATATGGCATATAAAAAGCTTGTTATTTCAAGAGGACCCAGGGGTCTAAGGCAAAGCCTCCCAGGAGCAAATGCTGAGCAGCAGCAGCCCTTCTTGATGAGAAATTTCCTCCTGACTGTCCCTGATGACTTTCCAGGGGAATGCCAGCACTCCCATAGTGCTTTTTGCTAATGGAGAAATATAATCCTGATGTCCTGGCCAGCACTGTGTCTGTGCAGTGCCCAGGGCTGTCCAAGCTGCTGATGACTGTTCTGTTCCTTTGGCTGCTGTGTCCTGCCAGGATCTGCTCTTTCTGCAGCCCCTGGTGCCCCAGGAGAGGACAAACTGCCACTCCAGTCCCAGGGACCATCCTGTTCTCAGGGGTGCCCCAGTGAGCAGGTGGGGCTGGGCCAGGGGTGAGGGGACAGGAGGCCAAGGGCAGCCTTGCTGCCCCAAGGGCTGGCGAGGTGCCTCCTACCTGCAGCCCTTCCATCCCAACCTCTTGGCAAAGTGCTGCTGTCACTGGAGAGAGGAGGCAGGTGCTCAACCCAAAATAATCAGATGGTGCTGTGCCTCTGAATGTAGGACAGGGGCACCTGTGGCTCCCACTGCTCTCGGGCAGTGTCTGAAGGGCTCTGCTCAGAGATCTGAACACAAGTGCAAGGCCTGGCCTGGTGTTATGGCCTCTGCTCCAGAGAGGATCCAGAGGAACACAGGGATCCACAGCCACGCTGGGGGACACTGGTGCTGCCCCAGGGCTGAGCTCAGCCAAGGCACCACGTAGCTGCTCCTGTCACAGAGCACAGAAGGGATGGCTTTGCTCTCTGGGCTGACATTATTTCTGCTCTGATTTCCAAGGGATGGAGCTGCATCCGTGCTCTCACCTTCCAGAGCCCAGGGAGAAAGGGGAGGTGGGCACTGGCAGGCTGTGAATGCTGATGGCACTGCAGACCTGTGGGCAGGTCCCTACTGCACATGCCAGCAAGGTGTGCTGTGACACCCACATGGGTGTCCCTGTCATGGACCTGCACCATCGAGGGGACACAGGTGAAGTCCTGGTTGTTCATTCCTCAGCAAGGACCTCCTGCCTCTGTCTCTGGCTGACTCTGGGAGACACTCCCAGTCTGTCTAGGAGATGGTGGTACAGTCCTGGGGTGACTGCCCGTGTCTAAGAGGTGTCTGCCTGATTCTTTGTCTTGTGCCATTCTCAAGATGCCTTTTGGTCCTGCAGCACAGAGGAATTTGCCATTGACACCTTTCAAAGCCAAGAACTCTGAATTCCAGACCTTCAACTCCAGCAGGATGTTCTGTTTGCACCCTTCCACCTTTCCTCTAGGGAGATAAACCCGTGGGAAAATGTGTCTGTAAATACCTGAGGGTCTGTTCTGTCACGTGGCAGTGCACAAAGCTGGTTCCTGGCAGGTAAAGCAGTGATCCTGCTTTGTCCCCCAGCTTGGGCTGTGATTCCAGCTGGGGAAGGGAAATTGTTGCCTTACCCCTTCCCCACCCTTCTGCCATCTGGTTTGGTCCATCTCAATCTGGAAATAACAAGCCTGGTGCCATTTCTGAGCCCTGGGTGGGGTTTGTTATCCCAGTAGCTTCCAGTCTTATGAACAGGCAAGGTCTGAGATCCCTTTTGGCTCCCAGATCTTACTGGTGGCTCCCAGATCTCAAACATGAGGTACTCAGGGAGGCTCTTCTCCTTAGATCCCATCAAACTGGGAGTCTGCCATGCCTCAGTCAAAACTCCAGCCCTGCCTGTCTGACTGATGTGCTGGGACAAGCTCCAGATCTGCTCTGGATGTGCTGGGAGCAGCCCTTGTGTGGCCTTGGAGCTTTTGCCTGTGGGTGGGCTGGAGCCTGACCCGTGGCTGCTGTGAGGGGGCTTCTGAGGCCCTAAGTAGCTCCACAGTGCTCTTGGCTCCAGGCTGGGCTGGGAAGGTTTGCAGCCAAGCCTGGAGTCAGCTTGGGGCAGGGTCCCTGTGCTGGGGGCTCTGCTTAGGCAGGGTCAGGTGCTGACACACCTGCCCTGGGTGCAGCAGTTTGGGCTCCCAGGTGAGCACTGACACAGCCTGTGCAGGATCACACTGAGCTGTGTCCTGTCCAGTTCTGTTGGCTTTCCCCACCTCTGCTCCCTCCTGAGAGGTAGGGACAGCATTTGTCTGGCTCTCTAGCCCAGACTAGCAAAATCTGACAGTGTGTAAAACGCAGAGCAGCTTTTCACCATGCTGACTCATTTGCACAAAATACCCACAACTACCCGGGGCTTTCTCTGCTGTCTCAGGAGCACAGTTGCCACACAGCTCACCAGGGCTTGCTCCTCATGCTGATAGATCAAGTGAAAAAGGCAGTGGGGATGAGCACTGCCTCCACCAGGGCGCCTGCCAAGGAACTCTGCTGTGAAGTTCAGGCACCATCAGCCTTTATTAAACAGCATTAAACTCATCTCTGCAGACTGACAACATGAAAATTTCATGTAGCTTTTAAGTAAGGCTGGGTGGAGCTCTTTAAATATCTACATCCCAGGGAGGAAATCTGTGCCAGGCTGGGATCTTGGGAAGGAGTACACTGGAATCCAGCAGGATGGGTTCAGGGCGGGAGATGACCTGCAGTGCACTGCCCGCAACTCAATCAAAACTACCTCATTCTTTCAGCATCTACCTAATTTTGGGGCAGGAATTATAGGCAGTAGCTGCTATTTTTGCAGGAGATCTCTTTGCCTTGGAGTAAGTCCAGAAGAAGCCACAAAGCTGCTCTAGGGCTGAAGCCTCTCTGATCTGAGCCAGGCTGGGAGAGCTGGGGGTGCTCACTTGGAAAGAAGGCTCCAGGGAGAGCTCAAAGCCCCTACCAGAGCCTAAAGGGGCTCCAGGAGAGTTGGAGAGGTTGTCAGAGCTGGGGGTTGAGCTGCCACCTGTCAATAATTAATGTAGCACTTCCTTTAATGAGTGCCACTAATTGCAGAAGCTCAGTGCCTTTGTGTCACTGCAGTCCTGCAGGTGACCCGGGGCCCCTCAGGTGTGTGAAGATCCTGCTGCCTATGCCCTGTCCTGCTCCCCAGGTGACACTGAGTAAGGCTGCCCTGTGACACAGGGGTCATACAGAGGATCGGAGCAGGACTGTGCCATGACCCAGCTCTTTGGATGCCATGGGAAGGTCATTCCATGGCAATGGCACTGGTGGAAGACAGCTCGTGCTGATCTCTGCAAGCACATTTGGTTCCTCCATCCCAGGAGCTGCCCCTTACCCATCCCTCGCCCTGACTCCAGTTTGAGGCTCCCACCTCTCTGGGTTCCTCCACCTCTTCGGGCACTGGGCCAGAATCCTGGCATGTGACACAAATGCTTTCATGTGGGGGACAGAGAGGAATTTAGCATTTCAAGTACAGAAACAAATTCCACTTTAGGGCACAAGAAATAGGGGTGAGACCCTCTGAGCACAGTGGGATCACAGAGGAACAGGGGAGAGCCCAGGGATCAGTTCCTTTTACTCCCTCTGACCTCCATGTCCTTGCCTGTGGAAAGCTCCCCAAAATGTAAAAATCACCATTGTTTTGTTTTCCAGACTGTGGTCCTATTGCGGTGGTTCTGGCCCCTAAAAGTCCTTTTTTCCGCCTACCCCTCTGAAGCATTGGGAGACCACCCCTGGGGTGGAATTTGTAGTGGTATACCCCAGAAGGGGGTTGGGTCTCCCAAAGGCTGGCTGCCCTTTTCCCATTTGCCCTGCCACCTGCCCATCTCCTGCCTGTCATCTTTAGTTTCTAGATTGTTCTATGTTACTTGGTTGATCATTGGTTTGTATCCCTGCCTGTATTCCCTTCTCCTCCCCCTTCCCTTCCCGGTTGGTCCTTATCTCCTTGTCCCTCCCTTGTTCCGCCCCTGCCTTGTAATGTGATTGGTTCTTACCCCAAAATAAAAGTCTGGTGCTACGGGAGCTCCGGGTCCTTCGTGCCTGGATGCCCGGAGTGCTGCTACCTGATGCTTAGTGTCTCTGTTATTCCGGGGCTAAGGATCCCTCCCAGCCACCTCCAGCTCTCATATAGGGAAGGTGCTGCCGACGGCACCCTCGGCTCCTGAGGAACCGGTGAGTTCCCTCGTCGTCACCACCATTAGGTTAGGGGCTTCGAGGACACTTGGGTAGCTGAGGGGCCACCAAGTGACGCCGTTCGGCTGCCGCTTAGAACCCTGGTGGTGGGCGACGGTCCGGAAGGAGCCGGCCGCCGCACCGCCAACATGCTCCCAAAAAAAGAAAAAAAAAAAAACCACCAAAAAAAACCCTAAATAAATATTCCTGATGCAGCAGTTGTTTCCAACAAAGGCAGCACATGGCTCCCAAGGCCTTGCCTTGGGGTGGGGTGGGGATGTGGGGGGGGGCAGGAAGCCATCCTGGACTGGCTTCAGCTTCCTTGCCCCACTGGCTGCACTCCTGGGAACTCCAATCCCTGTTTCTCCCAGGGTTAAAGCTGGACATCGCTGTTAACAGCCCTTTGCCTGACCAAGGCCTTGTTCTGCCTCCATCCTGCAGTGGTGCCTCACAAAGCAGCTCCTCTGGCTGGCACTGAGATGGGCAGAGCTTTCCCAGGGGCTGGGGGGGCTCCTGGGGAACCCTGGGGGTGGAGATTGATTGAGAGGAAGCAGGGAAGCTCCAAGGGGGGCACCCCCAAGGACGGGGTGAGGGCTATGATCCCCCAGCTCTCTGCACCCCTTGCTGTGCCCATCAGCTTCCTCCCTGTCCATGCTGAGGTGGCACCTGCCTGTCCCTGTACCCATCTGAGGGGCTGCCCCCACAGCCCCCCTCCAGATGCCATTCGAGCACCCCTCTCCTTCTGTAAATCCCTTTCTCAAAATCCTGGCTGGAATGCTGGAAGGCAGATTCCAGGCATTTGGAAATCCTGGCCTTGGCCTGTCCCCACTGCCTCCTGCCTCCCCCTCGTCTCCTGGGGTCACTCATGCCCTGCCTCATGCTGGCTCCAGCACTGGTGGCTTTTTCATGTGCTAGGCAGAGATGGTTCAGTAACTCCCCCTCAGAGGGGTGTGGGATGGAGACAAGGAGGGGATCAGGGTGCCCCTGGGGACCGGGTTCCTCAGCCAAGGACTGAAAGGTGGCAGGGGGAGGCCATCGATGACCCCAGTCCTGCTCCGAGCCCGGTGTGGATGGACGGGCTCCCATTCCCAGTGCTGTGGTGATGCGTGCAGGGTGCTCCTTGGAAAGCTGCTGTCCTGTCCCCTGTCACCCTCTGTGGGACCCCAGCACCCACCCGGCCCCAGGAGCAGCTCCCGGCGCCTGGGGCCGCTGAGCCCCCACAGAAGCGTGCTGGGCTGTGGGGGGATTTATTCAGAACCCCCCCGGCTTCACCTGTCTGCTCAGTCACAACAGTCCCAGACACGCTGCCTTCCTCCCCCGTTTTCCACATGCTAATACTTCTCTCTCACCTGCCAGGGGCTGCTCACAGACGCGGTGTCAGCCCGCTGACAGTCCTTTCCTCCTGCTCCTGCACACGGGGGAGGCACTGCCGGGGCCCGCGGGAGTCCCAGGAGAGGCTGCCTGACTTTGAGGGGTTTGAGGGGTTTGGGACAAGCAGCCCCAGCCCTGTGCCGCTGTGCCCAGCCAGAGGCGGGGCTGTCCCCAGCTGCTGCCATGGAAGCCAGGGACAGGTCACACTGAACTCAGAAAGGTCCTGTCCCCCTGCAGGAGCTCCTCCCTTCTGCTCCCGGCCTGGCAAAGGGGGAACCCACCCCAAAGGAGTGGGGCTGCCACCTGTCCCGCCTGCCCAGCACACGCATGGGGACATGTGAGGTGAGGGAATTGGTCCCTTGGAGGTGACACTAATGCCAATTCCACCAGTGAGAGGTGACAGAAACCCTGCCCGTGGCTGGGAGGGGGTACCCAGCTCCCTGGCAGCCTCTGGGCAGATTGTTCGGCCAGCTCCCTGTCTCAGTTTCCCCACTTGTGTCATCCCTGGCTTTGCTTTAGGGGCCCACAATAATCTGAATTTTCCAAACCTGGGAGCAGATGTGATGCAAGCCCCCATTCCTCTCCTCAGCCTCCTGCCATCTTTCCAGTTCTGTGCTCCCATGGCAAACCCAAAAGCTTTCTCCTCCTCTTCGCTCTTCTCCCAGTTGCCAGAAAAGCCCAGTGCCCTGATCCAGGACCTCAGCAAGCTGGAATTGAGCTGGGTGTGCCGGTGCTGAGGCTGGTGCTGTGCTGGTCCTGCAGCTCCCTGGGTGTGGGGGGCCAAGGGCTGGCAGCCCCCGCTGGCCCTCCCTGGCCCTCCCCTGAAGGGAGGTTATTTTCTCACCAGATATCACTTGTGTTGAGCATCTCCCTCTATTCGTGGACCTTCTGAGCATCACTTGCTTCCCAGGCATTCTCCCCCCACCCCCTTTATTTTTAAATTAAAAAGAAAAAAAGACATGTTTCCATAGGAACTTGGAGAAAGGCTGATCCCGACATCATTATTTGCTCAGTGAAAGGAACTTTATTTTTATCTGTTTGTGTACATTGTCAGATTTTGGCTAAACCTACTTTTCATGACTTTGTACAGTGAGTTCTTTTAATCTTCATTTCAGATGCATTCATCCAGGGGCTTAATTTATCCTATATTGTGATCAAATTTAGCTGAAAGCGATCTGCTTTGCCAATCCTGAATACTCATCAGCTGCCTCATTCATTGCGTGGAGCGAGCCCTGCCCGGGGCTGCGGCTGCAGCGCTGCCGTGGCCGGCTCGGGGCTCGGGGCGGTGCCGCCGGACCTGCCCCGGATGCGGCCGGAGCTGCTCCTCCCACACTCGGCGGGAGCTGCTGCTGTCCGATTGTCTCCGCGGCACTGTCGCCTCTGGATGTGGCTGCGGACAGAGGGAAGGAGCTGTGCTGTGCAGGGATGTCACAGGGATGCGGAGGAGGAAGGATGGACCATGGAATCCCAGAGTGGTTTGGGTTGCAAGGGATCTTAAAGCTCCCCTCGTTCCAAGGGCGTTCTAAGGTCTCCCGGGAGCCTTCTCCTCCCCAAGCCCCAGCTCTCTCAGCCTTTCCTCATGGGAGAGGTGCTCCCAGTGCCTACAGGGGCTCCAAGAGCATTGAAGGGGGACTTGGGACAAGAGCCTGGAGTGACAGGTCAAGGGACAATGGCTCCCCACTGCCAGAGGGCAGGGTTAGATGGGATGTTGGGAGGGAATTGTTCCCTACGAGGGTCCTGGCGCAGGGTGCTGCCCCTGGATCCCTGGAAGTGTCCCAGGCTAGGCTAGCCAGGGCTTGGAGCACCCTGTCAAAAGGGACACATCAGTGCCAGGGGCAGCACTTGGCAGAGAGGCCGGGCACTGGTGCATCCCCTGTCTCTGTAGAAGGGCTGGGGTGAGGTGTCTGGAGTGAACCAAAGCAGAAAATGGTGCCGCCTAATGCTACCTCCAAGCCTCCCACATAATCCATCCCTCTGTACTAGTGTCACTTTGCAGCTCTTCCCCCGTGCCCCTGGAGACTGCAGATTACTGGGAGGGAAGCCCTGGTGCTGTATCCTGGCCCCCTGGCCCTGGGCCACCTCCCACTGCCCAAGCAGCTGCACCTAATCTGGTTTAGCCAATCCAGCCCAGCAAAGCCCCTAAGTGGATTGGCTTATCTCTCCTCACTAGCCCAATCTGCCAATTGGATCTGGCTGGGTTTGCCTGGTCTATGAGTCTGTCCTAGAATTATCCAGCAGCTCTGTACAGACACTGCCTCAGAGGCTCAGTGCCCTCCAGCCACCTGATGCCATCACTGCCAGGCCTTTGGGAGCACTGTGCCAGTCCTGGGCTGCTGGGCACAGTGACACACACCTCACCCCATCCCTGCAGAGCCACAACACTTGCATCCAACTCCCTGGGCTGACTGCAGCAATGGGAGCAGCAGGATGAGCCCCTGGATGGATTCTTTCCTTTCTCTGCAGCCGTGTCCAGGCTGACAAGTCCCCAACGCTTGGGAATGCTGCAGGAGCAGCTGGTGCTTTGCTCTGGCACACCCTGGGATGGGGGGAGAGGGAGGGGTGAGCAGGGTTGCTGCTCTGAGTAGTAGAGCTCATGGGTCTGTCCTGGCTCTAGTGGGTTGCTCCAACCTCTCCCTCACTTTGAGGGACAGGGCTGGCAGTGAGCACAGCCATAGATGCTCCCAGTCCTGGGGCACAAACACCCAGCCCTGCCCCACCCTCACTTTGCTCTGCCACCCCAAGACTGCTGGGATGAAGGACAGGGGGGAAGGGCTCAATTTGGGCCAGAGACCCCAGGCTGGGCCCCTGCAGAGGCACAGCTGAGCCACAGTGCTGTGCCCATCACCCCTGTAGGGCCCTGGCAAGGACAGAGTGACACTGAGACACCTGCCACCACTGCTCCAGGCACGGCCCAGCAGCAGCACTGGCACAAAGCCAAGACTGAGGCAAAACATCCTGAAGGGAAACCCACAATTCATGTAAAAAAAGTAATTGCAAGCCAAAGCATTCTCCCTCCCAAGGGAAATGGGGAAGGAGGGCCCCCAAGCCCCCAGAGTCCCATCTCACCCCATCACTGTTCTGTCAGGGAGCAAGGAGTGCCTTGGAAGGAGGGAGCAGGGATGTTCTTCCCACTGTGTGCCTGTGATCCCAGGGACACACTGGGACTCATGCAGTGTTGTGGCTCCTGGCCTTTTTGATCCCTGGGCTCATTCCTTAGCAATTCCAGTGACTGGTCCTGGCTTTTTGATTTCCCAGGCTGTTTGCTGGGCAGGAGCACGTGGTTCACTGGAATCAAGTGAATTTGGTTTGTTTCTACTGGGACAGAACCCCTCTTGTATGTCTTAAAATAAAAAGCTTGGAGGGACAGGTTAAAGGTTGCTTAGCTCCTCAAGGCTCCAATTTAGATCAAGACTGTCTTTTTCTTCTTCTGAAGGGAAAGTTCAGAAGGGGAATAGTTCCTGGCCGTGTCCTGAGAGCTTTTCTTCTCCCAGATGTGCCACAGTTCCCATGTGGGCCGGGCTGCAGGTGCAGCCCTCCAGGTGCTCTCAGCAGTGGCTGCATAAGTGGGGATGGGATGGGATGGGATGGGATGGGACAAGATGGGACAAGATGGGGTGGGACGGGATGGGATGGGTTGGGAGTGTCAGCCTTGCTTTTCTTCGGGCGATATGAAAGCACATAGAGAGCAGCTGCTCCGAGGGCTCCTGCTCTGAGCTGGGCATTCCAGGCTAACACAGTTCCCCCTCAAAGACCCCCAGTCCCCCCCACGCAGTGGTGCTGATCCTGCTGCCAGCGCTGCTCCCGTTGCTCTCCAGCCAAGCCTGAAAACGGGGCTGACAGAACTGGGACCTACAAGCCTCTTCTCCAGCTAACAAGGGCTGGGGAAGTGCTCGGCTCTGACTCCCCAGGCCACCTGGGACCTTTGCACCTCTTAGCAGGTGCTGAGCAGCCTCGTCCCGGTGTGCTCAGTGTGGGGGCATGGGCAGGGCCCTGTGCTCGGCGCTAACAGCAGGTAATCGAGCACTGATGTGATGCTTAATGGCAGAATGAGGCAAGTGCTGCACTTGGCAGGACCTCACCTGCCTTCCTCAGCAGACCTGGGAGGAGGAGGAGGCAGAGGAGGTGGAGCAGGAGGCAGAGGAGGTGGAGAAGGAGGCCTGCTCCAGGCTGAGCATCCTCTTTTTCTGTTCTGGGGAAAGAAATAGTGGAGAGAGCTGGTGGCACACTGGTGGTGATGGGTGTTTGATGACAACTAATCACAGCAATTCACAACATTTAGTGACTTCCAGGGGTTTGGGTGACCTTGCAGAAGGAGGGCACAGGAGGGTTCCGTGTTCAGCCTTGCCTGCGGTAACCTGGAGCTAGTGCTGGTTCCCAGGGGGACCCAGTGCTGGGCAAAGCTGTGGGACTGTGATGGCTCTGAGAGCTCCTCCACTCCTTCACAGTCCCTGCACAGTGACTGCCATGAGCCCTGGCCACACTGGCAGCAGCTGGCCCCCCCACCAGAGCAGTGACAGGTGACATGTGTCCTCAAAGCAGGTCCCAGATCACCCCTCCCACACACTGCTGGTCACTCTGTGCCCATGCTGGCTCCGGGGGCATGGGCATCATTCAGTCTCACAGCTGGTGAAGGATAGGAAGGCTCCATCAATGCCAGGAGCAAAGTGGTCACCTCAGCACCTCAGTGAGTCCTGTGGTGCAGAATGAACAGAGCAGTGAGGCAAAACCCTGCTTTATGTATCTAAGGTGAATGAAACATGGCTTTATGCACCTGGCTGAGACTTCCTGCTCTGCTTCTGGCTGGATTTGCAATCCAGGGCAGCCACGCTTGGGCAAGCATGGCCATGCCTTGCAACCCTTATCAAAGATCAGAGACAGGGAGGGGCACAGGGACACCCTGCACAAAATCCAACACTGTCCCAAGCTGTGGGCTGGACTCCAGACCCTGTACTTGCTTCCCATCCCTGGAGGTGCTGCAGGCCAGCTTGGATGGAGCAACCTGGTCTAGTGGGAGATGTCCCTGCCCATGGCAGGGGGGTGAAATGAGATGAACTGTAAGGTCCCTCCAACCCAAACCATTCTGGGATTCTGGAATTTTGTAAATCTGTGATAGATTTGCTCTGAAAAGAGCAGGTGCTACTCCGAAGAGTGGAGGTGGGAATGCTGAGGTGTTTGAGGTATTGAGGAAAGGAATTTTAAGGCTTTGCTGCCACAAGAGTCTGCAGCCAGTGGAGGATGCTGAGGGACAATTGCTGGGAACATGGCAAGCCCAAACTCCTACAGCTGCCTCGTTGAGGTACCACTGCTGGTTAAGAGACTGCTGGGACTGTGTGCAGACCATCACCTTGGATGTTTGACTTCCCCCATCCCGAATTCCTTTATTCTACATAATTCCCTCTCACATATTTATGGGCAGATCCTGCCTTTTGCATGTTTTAAACCCGCTGTGTGGCAGCATCTGTGCTCGATTGGCTCCTGTGCTGTGAGACAGTGAACAACCAGTGCTACCTTGTGTCCCTGTCCCCTCACCTCCCCAGCTGTGCCCCACGGATCCTGCAGGAGCCACCCACAGCCTGGGACTTTTCTGATGGGACAATACCCTGCCTTTTTTTTTTTTTTTTTTTCCCAGAACAAAGCTTTTGCATTGCTGGGTCTGTGAGGATGCACAGGAACAAGGGATGGTCCATGGTCTGGTTAATGCCCACACTTGGGAAGCACCGGATGCCTTCCCGCAGGAGGTGCCGGGGTCATGCCCAGCCCTTCCCTGCCCTCCTCCCCGAGCCCCCAGCCCCTTCTTCCCTGGTCCAGCCTGGATTATCCCACAGCTGAGTGGACAAAACCCTTCCGAAGGGGCTGGAGGGAAGGGTGAGGCAGGAGCTCGGGCTGGGGAACGGCTCCATCCTCCCGCAGCCAAATCAGAGCCCGTCAGAGCCGCTTCCAGCCGCCTTCCTGCGTCAGCTGCCGCGTCCTGCAATACGAGAGCGGCCAAAACCAGGATGAATAATGGAACTGGGTTTCTCCGTGAGCTCCGTGTGTCGGGCACACGCTCACACACAGAGCAAGGCGATCCCTGTGCCTGCACAGGCAGCGACTGCAGCGGGAGCGGCTCCGGGGATGCGAGGGAAGTGAATCACCGGGAGCTGCCAGGAAGAACATGGATGGTTAAACACGGGGGCAGGGGCTGAGCACGGGCTGGAAAAGCAACCAAAAGCCTTTCATGGTTCAGCTGGAGTGCAATAAATGAGCCCCTCCCTGACAGAGGACACATCTCGGTCTACAGGAGCTCAGGGATGCCGCATCCAGCCCGAGCGCTTAGTCCCCCACACTGCCAAAGCAGGCGGCACCAAACCCCGAGCCCAGGGGCACCGAACCCCGAGCCCAGGGGCACCGAACCCCGAGCCCAGGGGCACCGAACCCCGAGCCCAGGCAGACAGGGAAGGGCAGGAGCTCAGCTCTGCACAGCCAAAATTTCTGCCGCTGCTCCACTTCGGAGATTTCTGCTCTTAAAGTGGGGCCTTTTCTCTGAGAATCACAAAAGGGATATTTCCAGGCTGAGAACAATTTAAATCACACTTAAAATTCTTAATTTCTTTTCTATACTTTTCCCAGGGATTAGAGAAGCTGGCAATTTTTAGTGAAAATACTTGTAGGATTTTGCAAATATGTTGTGAAAACAGGATTGTTGTATTCCTAACATCTCCCTGTTCCACTGCACATGTTGGGCACTCCAAGTGGAAAAATGGGACTTTTACAGGTGTAAAGGCTAGCAAAGAAATTAACATGTAGGAAAAAGGGACAGGTGAGGAACAGAAAAGCAGAGAAATAGGGCGGAATTTGGGCAAAGTGTAAAAAATTTTCACTGGGGAAACCACAATTACCCTCAAAATTAATTTTAATTTCAAGCCTCTAATTTTCAGTGTTGTTATTATTTTGATACTGAGCCAGCACACATATCCCATCCAAAGTCTCATACCGGTCTGTACAATACTGCTGGTATATGCTGGAATTGTTCTGTAGTGAAATGTTTTGACACTTTGAACAAGATGGGAAGACAAGCACCCAGCAAGTTAATGAGAGGACCAGCAGCTCTCAATATATTCAATAATGATTTCCAACAAACGCAGAGCTATTGTGTCAAAGTATTTCATTAAAGCACAAAGCAGCAGTTTGATCTGGAAAATAAGATGTTTCTGTCAACACTGAGTAAAAGCTGTACTGAATGTTGTAAAACAAATACAGCAATGGGAATAAATTAATAGAAGAGCAGGAATCCTCTGCCCCACCATGTGCCTGGTGCATGTTACACAGCACTGCTGGGTGAGAGAAATGGAAAGAAATTTGCATCCCTGGGAAAGTGATGGAATCAGCATTTTATTCTAAATGTTGTGTATTTTATTTTAAAACACAATTTGCATTTCTGTTTTCCCAATATATCCATTTTGGAAATGCTCTCTTTATTTGACAGTTTTCCCCTCAGCTGGGATTGATGTGGTGTTTTGGGTGGTGACAGTTTCTTACTAAATGCAGTTTCCAAGTCTCAGCCACTGTCAGGTACAGCTGGGTGCCACCCCTCTCGCTGTTCGTTGCTGTCCCTTGTGGGCTGGTGGTCAGAGGAGGTGGGGATGTCCCTTCCTGCCATCTGTGACACCGCTGTGACACCGCTGTGGTTGTGGCTCCACATTCCCTGGGCTCCTGTCCCAGCCCTGGACTAGGGTCCTGCAGCCAGAGCTGTTTGGGAACGCTGGGATTCTCCACAGACTGATGGTGCTGTCAGGGAAAACAGTATCCAAGGGAGTAATGCCCAGCCCCTGCTGTTCCCTTTGGGCCCTAATTCTGTTCCTTGCTCCCAGACACCAGGCTCATCTGCATCAGGAAGCCGTGCTGTTATCCTGGAGCTTCCTGGGAACAGGAGGGAGCCGCATGTCCCTCACTCTCACATGGCTTCTGAGAGGACCTGCTCCCCCTGCACACGTTCTGGAGGAGCAGGAGGCACCTGGGGCGAGTGATGTGGCATTAACTCAGTCCTGGTGGCTCATGGAGATCCAGGAAATCTCCTGCCAGAGCAGCTATGGCTGCCCCATCCCTGGAAGTGCCCAAGACCAGGTTGGACGGGGCTTGGAGAAACCTGGGACAGTGGAAGGTATCCGTGCTCATGGCAGGGGTCTGGAACAAGATGAGCTTTAAGGTCCCTTTCAATCCAAACCATTCTGGGATTCTGGGACTCTGGGACTCCCAGGCTGCAGGGTCACAGGGTCCCTGTGCACTTGTTTTCCCCCAAGGCACAGATCTGTCACTGTCCCCATCCTGAGCAATGCCATGGTCCATGCAGCAGCACAGGACAGACCCTTACCGGTGGCTCTGCCCCCAGAATGTCCAGGCCTGGTGTCTTCTGTCCCTCTGGATCTCCATGTACATGCTGAGCAGGTGATGCTGGCAGGTGGACAGAGCCCATCCATCCTCACATGCCTGGGCTCCATCCCTGCCTTCCTCCTGCTTGGCATGGCTGTGCCAGAACCTACTGGTGGCACCTGGGGCTGGGAAAGTGCCAAGAGGCCTCAAACATGTCAGAGCAGAGCTCTGATGTCCAGACCCTGCACACATGGAGGCAGAACTGCACCTCCTGCACATGAGCTCAGCCAGGCCCCTCTCTGCCCTCCCTGTGTGGATGCCAGGCTGGGCACCACTTCTGCCCTCCTCTCTCTCCCAGATCCCAGCAGAACAACCCACAGAGGTGCCAGCCTGACCTCCCCCAGCCACTCCCACCTGGCTGGAGGCAGGGAGCTCCTGCAGAGGCAGGTGAGGGCTCCCAGGGCACAGGGACCCCCTGAGCAGCCCCCTCAGAGTGTGGCATTTGAAGTGATGTCAAAATAACCTTTCCACCTTGGCAGGAGTGTCTGCAGGGTCCCTGTCACTCTGCACAGGTGCCCGTGGAGAGCAGCAGCAGTCCCTGTGCCCAGGGAATGCCTGGGGGTCATCCCCAGCACTCTCTGCAGCAAATGGACACAGAAGAGCTGCAGCAGGCAGCTCCCAGCTGGAGTGACTGCATCCCAGTTAAGCTCCAGACAAGCCCTGCGTGTCCTGTAGTGCCCTTGGAGGATGGAGACACCTCAGGCTGTGCCCAAAGCACACAGATGGTGCCTGGTTGGGTGCCCCAGTGCAAAGTGCCTTTGGCTGCTCCCCAGGTTACTCCTGCCTCGTTGCTCACTCCCAGTGCCACCTCTGTGAACCTCCATGGGCTTTAGGCCAGGCTCTGCTTCTCCACAAGGAGCTCAGAAGGGACTCTGGGATGTGCTGAGCTGCTGCCATTAATGCACCCAGGCAGCAGCAGCCACCAGGAAATGGATGGAATATCAGTAAAGGAGAATAAATGGCTGTCAGGGAAGAAGTGTATCTGTCACAAAAAATGATAAGGTAATTTAGGAAAATCTCCTCTGTGTCCTTTGGCTGTAGTATCTTGTTGGTGTCAATGCCCTGAACACAGATTGGGGATTTCACAGCACAATAAAATCAAAGAAGTTTTGGGCTGGAAGAGACCTTAAAGCTCATCCAGTTCCCTCCAGCTCAGGAACTTCACAACACAGACCTGGTCTCTGGATATTCAATAGCATGCCCGTGGATTTAATTTATTTCCATTTATTTACTTTTCATATTTGTGTTGTATTGTCACCAATTTCTCTTTGGAGCTGTTCTCCCACTATTCCTGTTCATTCTTGGCACCTTCACCAGCCTGTTCCAGGAGTGCCACAACTCTGCCACCCTCAGCCCAGCCTGAGGTAGAACCTTGTTGCTGTTGGGTCCAGGATCCAGAGTGGGAAGGGCAGCAGGGAGCTGGACACCAGGGCCAGGAGTCAGCCCAGGGCTCCTGGGACAGCAGAGCTTTCCTTGCCTCCTGCTTGGCCTTCCTATTCCATCCTATTCCATCTCCAAAATGTGCCTCGTGTGCTTTCTGTGCCTGAAAAACACTAAAAAAACCAAAGCAAACCAAAACAAACAAAAAACCAACACAAAAAACCCACGGCATCTCTACACTGCGGGGAGACAATTAGACTAATAATGATCCATGTTGTAAGTGATTTTAAAAACAAAGCACAGCTATTTCTATTAGGCTTTTATAAAGCCTTTATAGGCTTTTATGAAGCTTATAGTTGGCTGTTTTGGATAATTAACTTCAGGCCTATGGGATGCTGATGCTGCACCTCTGAACCAGCCCTATCCCCCCACCCCATCCTGCCAGGGGATACCCCAGCATCCCACTAACAAAATCCTCAGGATTCCTGCACTGGTGTAGAGCCAATTGCTCTGGGATAGCCCAGTGCCCCCACATGTTGTGTTTGCTGATTCCCAGTTTCTGGAAATTCAACTTCTCTTGAGGGAACTTCAGCCTGACACCCGGAAGCTGCATTTTTCCTCTCTCCAGCTAAAAGCTTGGTCTTTCCCCAGCTGCCTTTTCCCAAAGAGCCCTGCAAAACAGGGAGCAAACATTGTTTTGTCTGTGCTTCAGCCAGGAATTTGATTTTGTGACAGAATTTTGAGATTTTAGAAAGGGCAGGAGATGCTGAAGGATGAGAGTGGAGCAAACCCAGGATTAACTAAACCTGACTAATTAGGTGTGTCCATTATGCACATGATAGAAAAAAGGTCCCACTGTTAACTATGGAACACTTTGGCCTCACTAATTAAAGGATTATTTTATGGCATGGGGGATGTAAGACCCTTGGAGAAAAAAAATGTTGTTCTTGGTGTATCTCTCACAGAATTGCAGACTGGTTTGGGTTGGAAGGGAACATAAATCCCATCTCATTCCACCCACTGCCATGGACAGGGACACCTCCGGCAGCCCTGGTTGCCCAGTGAAACATCTCCCACCCTCCTGCAGGGTGCTCTGCTCTCCAGCTGAGGGAAATCAGCCATCGAGGTCCTTTCCATAAGAAAGTCTTTCCAAGGAAACTGGGAAAACTTCAAAGCAAATGTGTTTGGCATGACCTGCCAATCAAATGTCTCCTGAGATCAGCTGAGAGGAGATAAGGGAGGCAGAGGATGGCAGAGATGAGCCTGGTGCCACGGCTAAAACCCCCCAAAATGGGCACAGTCCCTGCCCAGGCTCTGCCCTGAGGCTGCTCCAGAGCCCATCTCCTTCGGGTAGCCCTGGCTGGGCACTGGGCGGCCACCAACTGGGCAAACTGGAGTTCCTCCAGTCTGAACTGGGCAAACCAACTCTCCCCCAGCCATCAAGGAGCTAGAGCTGCCTGCCCACCCCTGCCTGGCTCCATGGATGACAGTTTCATCATTTTTGAGCATTTTGGTTTGAATTCAGTCAGGTTGTAAAAATATTCATTTTATCCCTAGCTCAGATGTGGAAATTGAATGTCACTTGGAAGCAGAAACTCAGAATTATTCTGTGAGAAAATGCTAAAAAGAGGTTTTGCAAACTTCAAAAAATAAAATCCCTTCCCCAGTGAGGCTGTTTGCTTCTGTGAGCCCAGTGCTGGCCATGGCCTGGTTGGCAGGGGAATTTTACTGGGAGGTCCCAGTGCCTTTCCCCCCTCTCCTTGTTGTTCTCATGGAGCAAGAGCGTAGAAACTCTAAAGGTTCAGATACCATAAAGCCAACAATTCTTATTTTTAAACTCTCCAAATCTACAATCCAATGACATGGATTTAAAAAACACTAATTTCTTTTATTGCACTTTACAGTGGGGTTGACTTTTTTCATGCTTAGACTTTACCACAGAGTTGCCTCCTTCTCCTGGAACCACAGGGGCTGGATTTGCTGTGTCCCTGCCCAAAGCAGAACCAGAGACCAGGTGCCTGGGACACGTCACCTCACCCTGAGACCCAGCTTCCCAGTGCTGCAAACACCAGTTCCCACAAGGAAAACCAATTGAGCAGGATTAAATGGGATATTGGGAAGGAATTGTTCCCTGTGAGGGTGGGGAGGCCCTGGCACAGGGTGCCCAGAGAAGCTGTGGCTGCCCCTGAATCCCTGGAAGCATCCAAGGCCAGGTTGGACAGGGCTTAGAACAACCTGGGATGGTGGAAGGTGACCCTGTCCATGGCAGGGGGTGGCACTGGATGGGCTTTAAGGTCCCTTCCCACCCAAAATATTCTGGGATTCTGTGATTTCCAGGCATCGCTGCCCAGCACATGCTCCAGGCCCCAGGAGGATACACGGGTCCCCAACGGAGGAAAATGTAGCCTGGCTGGCCCTGGGTGCTGACACTGCCCTGGCAGAGGGGGCTGCCCACTCCTCTGGGGCCTCATCCCCACGTCCAGGCCCCAGCACTTCCATGTCCCAAGAGATTCCCATCCCGCTGCCCTCATTTCTGTGCCCGGCACCCTGGCTTTGCTGCCATGTGCTCCAGTGGAGTCTTCCTCACTCCTATTTCTGGGTCACATCTTCGATCTCCCTTCTTATCAGCTGGCATCTGCGTTTTTTAGCTGGATGCCCTCCTGCTCAGCTGGTGCCTGTGCCTCACCTGGCTCCTCCCTGGCACAGCCCTGGCTCATTCCCAGGTGCTGGCACACTGGGGGATAGTGCCACGACCCCCACAGCTGAGAACAGGGTACAAAATCCCAGGCTTTGGGGAGGGTGTGCAGATTTTGGGTGCATGGTTTTAATTAGAAATTGACATTTCTAAGCCTGTGGCTGCCAAGCAACGAGCATCCAGCAGCAGATTTCTGCTGTGAGATGAAGGCACCCAGCGCCCGTGTTCCCAGGCTCGGGAAGGGCCAGCCTGCCCCTCCTGCACAGGCACCCAGCCCTGGGAACATCAGCAGTGGCACTGGATGGGACTCAAGGTACAGTGGTGACCCAGGGCTCCATCACCCCAGCGTTGTTGAGCAGCAGGAGCTCAGCGTTCAGTAAAAGTGGGGATGAAATTCCCTGTGAGAGGAACTGGGATGCTCTGAGCCTGCAGTCTGATCCCTGCAGGAAGGAGCCCTGTGGGCCAAGCTCAGGATTCCCACACTTAAGGATCTGGCCCTGGTTCAGGGGGCAAACAGGAGCATGTGGGCTGGTGCTGCCACAGCCTGGAGCCCGCAGGGACACGGGCAGGAGTCAGAGCACTGGGAGATCTCTGCCATCCTGCCCTGGCCTCAACCCTACGCAACAACCACATTCCTCCTCATCTTCCCCTTCCAGAAGAGACACCTGCCTGGCATCAGCCACTGACCACTGCACTGTTGGCAGAGCCCTGTCCTGCCCTCAGCACCTGACCAGAACTCTCTGCGCAGGCTGGCAGCAAGGGGAGCACCTGAGCCAGGCTCCAGGAGCAAAGCCCTGCAAAGCTCCGGTGCTCAGGGGCATCCTGCAGGTGTTGATGGGCACAGCATGTCCCCCTGCCCTGCCCTGGTGTCCCTGGCTCCCTGGCCCTGCTCTGGCAGGGAAGGGGCTGGAGCTCCACAGTGAAGCTGCTCCCCAACCCATGAGCTGTGCTCCCAGTGTGGCAGCACTGTGAACTCCTGAGCTGTGGAAGGGAGATTGGAGCTGCCTTATTAATTTCCTTCTTCTTTTCTGGTACAGGCTCATTTTTCACAGAACATCACTCAGAGCTGTGCAGATGCCACATGCACTGGCAGCTCTTGAGGAGCAGCTGGATGGTGTCCAGCTGTGTCCTCATGCCCAGGCCATGGGTTCCTGCTGTAAAAACCTGCAAACACCATGCTGGAGCAGACTGGTGCCCCGTCTGCATGTTCAACAGGGGCTTACAGCAAACACTCCCAAGAAGTCCCTAAACACCCTTAAAGTTCTTCCCCCAGAGGGTGCTGGGCACTGCCCAGGCTCCCCAGGGAATGGGCACGGCCCTGAGACTGCCAGAGCTCCAGGAGTGTTTGGACAGCACTCTCAGGGTTTGTTGGGGTGTCTGTGCAGGGCCAGAGTTGGATTGATGATCCTGGTGGGTCCCTTCCAGCTCAGGATCCTCCACGACTCTGAGTTCCAGCCCTGCAGCCCTGCCCTGAGGGGCCAAGTCCCAGCTGGGGCAGAACTTGGGCTGCAGCAGGAGAGCTGCAGTCCCTTGTTTGCTTCCTCCTCGGGCCTGACGTGGCTGCAGATGCTCCTCTGCTCCCTAAGTGCCTACTCTTTTTGAACCTCACTGAGCTCTTCCCTTCAGTTTAATCCCATTACTGCTCAGTGTTCCTCCCTTGCAGGTAACCAGAGATACTCCCAGCCCTCCAGTGCTCGCTCCTTGGTTCATCATGTGTGGAGCTGAACATTGCACATGTGAGAGCTGGACTGCTCTCTGATCTTTCTCCCGCTCTCCACACATTCAGCCATGCTTAGAAAGGCTTAGAAAGCCTCTCTGATGCCCTTCCCTTGTTTTCTATGTGCCTTTGTCATCTATGCCTGCCTTTCCCGTGCCTCCCTGTCCTGCTGTGTGCCCAGAGCCTGCTGTCCTGCAGCGTTGCCTCTCCCCTCTCACAGCCAGTGCTGGCTGATTGCCACCCACCCGCTCCAGTCGCTATCACTATGGTGACTCTCAGATCCACCGTGCTGTGCCACACTCATCTCTTTCTCTCAAAAACCCAGCCAGCCTGGCTGACGTTCCCTGGTGCAGGTCAGCCCCTCAGCCCAGTTTTAGCACGTGGAGAGAGCAGAGTTCCTCACCCCATCCCAGCTGTGCAGACACTGCTCTACTCTACCTCCAGCTCAGCTTCCACCTCCCAGCTCTGCCCGAGTCCCTCCTGTTCTCTCCTTCCCTGCTCCCAGGTGTGTCAGTTCGTCAAGGACAACACTCCCCTGGGCTCAGGGACATGGCCATTGGATTAGGGCTTCCCTCAGCTCCCCAGCCTGGCAGTTACCCAGTGCTCATCACACCAGCTCCTGGAGAGATCGTGTCCCCTTCGCCTGGAATGTGTCACCTCTTCCCCATGATTCTCCCTTTTGGATCACCAGGAAGCAGAACCATTTGTCTTCACTTGGAGAAGCCTCTGTTGCTGCCTGTGGCTTTCCTGCAGGTGTCCGAGTCTCCTCTTGACTCCTGTACAACTGAGAAATGAGGCTTTGGGCCCTTTCACACTAAAACCGCTCCAGTTGGCCTTCATTCATAAAATCCCAGAATTTCAGAATGGTTTGGGCTGAAGGAACCTCAAAGAACATCTTGTTTCACCCCCCACACCCCCCGCCATGGGCAGGGATACCTTCCACTCTCCCACGTTGCTCCAAGCCCCATCCAGCCCAGCCTGGGACTCTTCCAGGGATGGGGCAGCCACAGCTTCTCTGGGCACCCTGTGCCAGGGCGTCTCCACTTTCACAGGAACAAATTTCTTCTTAACTATTATAAAACAATTTATTCCTAAATGTCTTCCTAAATTCCAGATATCCCTTCTTATCCTTTTCCTCCACATGGGTTTGGCTGGGCTGCTGCCTGAAGCCCCAGCAGGGGTTTCTGCAGCCTGCCAGGGCTGCTCCATCCCCCTGGCACTGCACCTGCTCTGGCCTGCTCAGGACACCGAGTGACTTTCCTGAAGAGCACCCAGACACTCACAGTGAAATCAACAGCAGACATCATGCCTTCATTTCAGGTCCTTTCAGCCACTCAGAGCTGCCATAAGGCTCAGGAATAGGCAGGATGATGGAAAAGGCATTGCTCCTCACAGGCAAAA
Organism: Drymodes brunneopygia; assembly: GCA_013400955.1. NCBI lineage: Eukaryota > Metazoa > Chordata > Aves > Passeriformes > Petroicidae > Drymodes > Drymodes brunneopygia. The sequence continues at coordinate 201,833 of VZTZ01028702.1, read as the reverse complement.
CATTCCAGGCTGCCTGGTCCCAGCGCTGGCATCCCGACCCTCTGTGCCTTCGGCAGGGCTGGAATGCTCCTTCCCCCTGGGGTGGCCACTCACCAGCTCCTGCTTGGGTGGTCCTAGTGCCTCTGGACCCCAGGCTCCATCATGCACAAATAACCAGTCAAATTACAAAATAAGGGAAAAAACTATACATTTTGAAGCTGATAGGTTTTCAGAGAGGGGGATTGGAAGCATGAGGAAAACCTTCACTGCCCTGCAAAGGGAGCCAGGCACCCCTGGAATTTGGGTGAGGAAAATGCCAGGGTTGAGAAAGACTTCAGAGGGTGCAGAGAGCACTGTGGGGCTCGTTGTTCCTCTCTGCTGGGCCATTTCCCCTTAGGGATGAACTGAATGGTCAATTCTGTATTCAGGACTGGGAAGGCAGCTGCACTTTTGCTGAATCTGCTACAGGAAGGAAAAAAAAAATCTGAATATTTCCATTTTCCTTAGAGAATGAAGCCTCTTCCCCAGAAAGCCAGCTCTCCATTTGCAAAAGCAGCAGGGCAAAGGGGTGGGAAAAGCCCCATGGTGGCTGCTCCCACACCGTGCTCATCCCTCAGGCCAGGCTTTGACACAGGTGCAGAGACTGAGGAGGTGTTTCACAGAGCTGAGCAGTCCTGGCTCCGATCACCTCACTCCCATGGGGCAGCCCTGGCCAGGCATCCCAAAACAGCAAAATCCACGGATTCGTAATCACCCCTGAAACCAGCAGAACCTGCATCAATACCTGGATTGCCTGAAGTCAGGCTGGGAATCCCTGGCAGAGGGAAATCCAAGAGCTCTTGCTCTCTGTCCTGCGTGGACCCTTGAAAGCTCCTCACCTGCCCTGCACACACCTCCAAGGGCAGCCAGAGAGAGAGGCTGTCCTCCCAAACAGGCTTCTCAGCCCTCCCTAGGACAGGACTCTGTGCTGGCATGGGAATGCCATCCCACTATGGGAATGCCATCCCGACATGGGAGTGCCATCCTGACATGGGAATGCCATCCCATTATGGGAATGCCATCCCAGCATGGGAATGCCATCCCAGCACAGGAATGCCACCCCGGCATGGGAATGCTATCCCAGCACAGGAATGCCATCCCAGCATGGGAATGCCATCCCAGCATGGGAATGCCATCCTGGCATGGGAATGCCATCCCACCAGGAGCAAAGTACCCCGAGATCCGAGAGGGTGTCAGGAGCAGGCACTGCCCTTGCAGCCCAGTGCTGCCAGGGTCATCCCCCAGCCCATGGCAAGGTCACCCCAGCCTATGGCAAGGTCAACCCCAATTTATGGCAAGGTCACCCCAGCCTATGTCAAGGTCACCCCCAGCCCATGGCAGGGTCACCTCCAGTCCATGGCAAGATCGTCCCCCATCCATGGGAAGGTCACTCCCAGCCCATGGGAAGCAAGACACACGTGCACCAGAGTGACCAAAAGCCCTGAGCAGAAGAGGAGCAGGAAGTGAACAGTTGAGCCTAATTTGTGCATGGCTGTAAATGAATTTCACTGTGGCAGATGGTCAGCGGATTATTTTCCAGAGGGTTAAGCAAGACCCAGATTAGGAAAAGCTGAGAAATTTTGGTGTCGTGTGCAGGACGTTATCCCGGGGCTCAGGACCCTAGTGCATTTGAGGGGGTCCTGACTGTGTGTAAGGGTGAAGTGGCCCCGTTTGAGCAAAGCTGGACTCTGCAAAACGGGCAGATGTGGGGCCAAGCGTGCAGCCCCTGCACACCAGGTTGGCAACACCATCAAAATGTGCCCTCCGAGCTTTCCATGCCCTTAAAGCCAAGCTCCCGGCTGGGGTGGCTGGTGCCCCTAGGCTAGGTCAGCCCTGTCTTAGGGGGGATATTTGGGTTCTGCAGGGGGGCCGTGCCCTGCCCTGGCCCTGCGCGGGGCCGTGCCCACCGCCCGCAGTCCCTAGCCTCTGGCTTGGCATCCCCGGGAGCCGGACTGGGGCTGCCGTGCCGAGCTGGGCGGGGGGTGCTGCACCGGCCCCGCTCCACTCCCTGCCCTGATTTCCTGGTGGAAATCCCAGAGTCTTCTACAGATCCAGCTCTGGTTTTGGGGGCAGCCATCTCCCTCTTTCCTCTTCCCTCCTTCTGCTCTCCTTCCTCCTCCTCTCCCTCCCTCCTCTCCGCGCTGTGCTCTCCGGGGGCTCTGGGTACCGCTGCAGCATCGCCAGCCCCCTCCATGCAGGCGGCTGGGGCGCGGGGCGGAAGGGGAGGGCTGCGGGGACCGGGGATGAACGGTGCGGGCCCAGGGTACCGGCGGTGTGGGGAGCAGCTTGGACGGTGCGGGATGGAGGGATGGACGGTGCAGGATGGACGTCCGCGCGGTGCGGAATGGGGCCGGCTGGTGCGGGAGGGATGGCCGGACAGTGCAGGGGGCGTGGNGTGCAGGGTGCGTGGCCGGACGGTGTGGGAAGGGGCTGGATGATGCAGGGCTGGGCTGGCTGGTGCGGGAACGGGCAACAAGGAGTTAAGTGGCTGCGGAGCAACCGGGCTCGGAGCGTGTGTGTGCGCGCGTGTGTGTGCGCGCGTGTGTGTGTGTGCATGTGTGTGTGTGCGTGTGTGTGAGAGATTCCGCACCCCTGGGGGGCGTGGCCCAGCCCACCCCACGCGTGTCTGTGCGGGGCAGCGGTGCCGGCTGCCGGTGCGGGCTGCGGCGTGGCGGTGCCGCGGCTGCGCAGGGGTGCGGGAGCTACGGCAGAGCCCGGCCTCGCCGCTGCCTCGCTGCTCCCCGCATTACAAATATATGCGTGTGCGGGAACCCCCGGCCCGGCGCGTGTGCGGGGGTCCGGCTACGGAGCTGTGCCGGCTGCGGGACCCACGGCGCGGGGCTGGGATCGAGCTGCGGGGCTGAGGGTGGCCCCGTTTCCCGGTGCGTGGCCTCCGCAGCGAGCCGGGGTGGGGGAGCGGCCCCAGCCCGGGCGTGCGGGTGTACGCGGCCCTCGCCTGCGTGTGCTCCCCTTGGATGTGCGTGTGCTCCCCTTGGATGTTTGTGTGCCCCTCTGGGGGTGTGTGTGACATACACGCTTGTGCAGCGGTCGGTGGTGATGTCCCTGCAGGGCGCGAGGGCTGGAGATGTGTGCCAGGGAACGCACGGGGGTGATGGAGAGAACGGGCACGTGTGGCGAGCTGTGTGAGCACACCCGTGCCCGGGCTGCCTGCTCCTGCCGGGACCCAGCCTGGCTGCAGCCCCTGGCACTCTGTGGGCACCCATCCCCATGCCACGAGTGGCCACCGGCACCGAGCATGGCCCCGGCCTGTGTTTGTTGTGCCTGGGATTTGCCCTGTCCTTCCCCTTGGCCTGTGTGGTTTGCAGTGTCTGGGCAGTAGCTGTGGGCGGAGGTGCCCGACCCTCACCCCTCTGCCCGACTATCACCCCTCTCCCTGCATGTTTTCCCATGCAAAGGTGCTCCAGTTGCCCAGGGCCAGTGGGGCTGTGGGGAATGGACCTGGCAGGGAATGGAGCTGGCTGGCAGCAAGTGGCAGCACCTGGTGGGTCAGTGCCTGCTGTCCCTGCCCCTGTGTGCCACCCACAGTGCCCCTCCAGCTGCAGCAAGGGCCCGGATCAGTCCCAGGGTGGTGGTTGGGTCATTGTGTTGTCATAAGACTTTTGGAGGGGCAGACAAATGTCCCCTCCATGTGCCAGTCCCCTCCCGGAGAGAGGTGCCACATAACAAGGATATGTTTGTATTCTCCTATGCGCCTTTGCCATGACGCACTCTGGAAGCTCCAGTCCAGGATGAGGCCCAGGCAGGAACAGGATTTAGAGCCTTGTTGCCATCATTTCCATTGGAGTTTGGCACCAACATGCCTTTGAGGAGCAGAGCCTTGGTGACTGTCCTTACCCCATGCCTGGTGTGGGGCCAGCACCCGCGGCTCCAGGAGCAGCCGGGGGCTGACGTTCCACAGGACCTGGGCATCTCAGAGCACTTCTGCAAAATGAACTCTCAGAGCCTCACAAATCCACCTCCAACTGCTTCTCATTCGAGGAAGCAGAGAACAGAGCCAGCTCAGGGGCTTCTCACAGGAAGCTGTCACCTCGTAGGAACTGCCACTCCTGCTCCAGCACACGGGGCTGCCGCTGGTGCCAGCAGGAAAATGGGGCTTTTCCAGCTGTCGGCTTGGCAGATGTGGCTTCAGTGTCTGCAGCAGCCCGGCTCCCTCACTCCTCTCCGTGTCCATGACACACGGTATGCTTGGAAGCATGACTGAGAGTGGTGAGGAACAGAGCAGCTCCAGGGAAACATGCCACTCTGCAGCAGGAGACTCCTGCACCTTCCCACACCCTCATGCTGGGCCCAATTTCACCCTCGGAGCATCAACATCTGGTGAGCCAGAAAAAAAATGTAAATCGAATAACCATCAGGAGTAATTGGAGACCTGTTTGGAAATTGGTTTGTTACCTGCATGCCTCCCAGAGTTTTCCCTGTTAACCATTGTGCATCTTTGCATGAAAAACGAGGCTTTATTTCCAGCCTGGGTAGCAGCAGCACAGCAGGATGGGGATGAACACGCTGTTCCCCCTCTAATCTGCCCACAATCTGCGCCGAGTGCTGCTGCCACCGCCGCAGAGATGGAGAGCCCTGGATCCAGACGGCAGCTGCCTTCCTCGATGCCCACATCCTCCCCTCACCATCTGCAGCGCGGGGCAGCAGAGCAGGGGAGCAGCCCGGCAGGACTGGCCCTGGGAGGGCCCTGTCCCTGACAGCCACCTGCATCCCCCGTTTTGCTGCCCAGCTCAGGCCGGGGCCATCAGCTCGTGCCAAGAGCCGCCAGCCCCAGGCGAGGCAGCACCAGGCTGCCAGGAGCTGGGCTGGCTCCCATTTGCTCTTGGATGGGGTTCAAGGAGCTGATTCGGAGCTCAGCAGGGTTTTTCTTGCCCTGTGTCCAGCCTGGATCTGCAGCTGACTGTGCTGGGACCAGCCATGCTGGCGTGGGCAGCCCCTCACTGCAGTGCCACAGCCTGGGACAGCCCCTGTGGCAGTGGGGTGGGGTGTGCTGGGCACCCATGGCGGGCTGAGCATCGCCCACCTCTCACCAGAAGCCCCTTGGACGGGAGCTCTGGTCGCACTCACTGAGGCAAAGGGTCTGCAGGCAATCTCAGGCTGTCACTGGGGTGGTCAGGGGCAGTCATTTTGAACAGTGAGGCTGCTTTGTTATTCTCATTTTGGGGGTGTGTTTAGATCTGTGCAGAGTAAACAGAGGTGAAGGTTCTGCTCGGCTGTGTGAGGGAAGCCCTTGGCTAAAGGTTTGAAGTGATTAAAGCTGGGTCCCTGCAGCAGAGTTTTGCCCCTGGGCACACTCCAGGGGGTGGCACCAAGCTCCTGCTGCCCGGGCTCAGCGTGTGCTGCTCTCCATGGCAGGGGCACGGCTGGGTTTGCAGATGTCTGTGTTCCTCACCTTGTACCCGCTCACAGCTCTGCTCTGGGAGGTCACTTGTGTCCCTCTATGGGCAAGGGCTGTGGCTACAGCAGCCATGCAGCTCCCAGTGGGCACTGCTGTGGGCTCTGTGTGTGAGCCTATGTTTTGGGTGTGCAAGAGAAGGTCCTGAGCCCCTTCTTGCTGCAGAGAAGTTGTAGAGGGAAGGTTCCCGCCATACTGAGCCCTCCTGTGCCAGCTCTGGCTCTGCTCAGGAAGGCTCCCATGGATGTCAGTCTTTCCTGTGGTTGCCTGGTGGGTCTGAACCATGGCCTGTCAGGAAAATTGTCTTTCCTGAGAGCTTTGCCCAAATGAGGCCTGGCTTCAGCTCTTGGCCAAGAGAGCAAAGCTGCTGCAAGGAGGCACAGCACAACTTCCAGAGCTGTTCTGGAGATCTCCTGGCAGAGGGCTGGAACTCAATGTTATTTAAGGTCACTTCTCACCCAAACCAGCCTCTGATCCCATGATCCTATGGCCTTGGTGGGTTTATGCTCTCTGGGGGAGAATGGGATGGGGGGCAAAGAGGCAGACAGCCCTAAACCTACACTCTGCTGGCTGTGGGATGGTTTAGATGTTCCTGGGCCTGGCTTCTGCAGTCCCTGGGATGTGTGGACCCTTCTGCACATCCTTTGATCGACTCCCGCAGGGAAGGACTGCATTCCCTCAGGCCTCCAAAAGCTGCCTTTGGGTTTGGTGTCCCTGTATCTCCGTAGGGCTGTTGCTGAGGACTCAGAGGAGCTGAGCTCTCTGCAGGAGCTTTGAGGTGACACTTGTGCTCAGGAGGAGTGGTAAGGCCTGTGATGAGCATCATGAGAGTCCCCTTATGTCAAGTATTTAATATCCCAATCCCTGAGCCATTTGTCTCTGTGTGTCTCTGCAGGACAGGGACCACCCACACCATTTCCCCTGGCAGGTGACAGATTGGTGACAGCACCAGGCTCCAGCCATTCCAGGGGGGGCTGGACAGCCTGGCTGGGGGCTGGGAGGCTTGGATCCCCTCCTCACTGCTTCCCTCTCAGCTGGCCTGAGGTATTTTCTTCATCCACAGTGTCTCAGGACCTTGGAAGAGGAGCAGGTGCTGGAGGTGGTCACTGATTCCTCATGCTTGGTCCTGGATTGGCACAGCTGATGGCCAGGACTCCGCAGGGAGCAGCTTCCCTCCACTGGGTGAGCTGGGAAGTGCCTGCAGGGAGTGTCCCTGGGGTGTTCCAGGGCATCCCCTCATGCCCTGAGGAGCCTCTGTTGGTGCCTGCTCTGGTGTGAGATCCCCCCTCTGTGCCTGGTGTCCCCTGGGGAGGACAGAGATGAGCTGGTTGTGTGTCAGCCTGCTTTGGGTCAGAGCAGAGTCCTCGCCTGCAGCTGCAGGAACCATCACAGTTTGCTTTGGGAACATCCTCAGAGTGCCAATGCTTTCCACCATTTCCTTACCTCCGTGCTCCCTCAGTGCAGGTCCGTCCCCTCGGGTGTCCTGCCCAGCTCTTGCTCTGTTCCCATGGACCACGGTCCTCTCCCAGGCACCCGCTGTCCCCCAGGGCTGGCACAGCCCTGCCATGTCCTCCTGTCCTTCACCCTCAGGGTGCCATGGTGGCGGTGGCTGAGCCTTCTTGGGGTGGGCAGGGGCACGTTCTGCTGCTCCATCAGCATAGCAGCACCCCACCAGGTATTTATAGGCACCATAATGTTATTCCCCTGCTAAAGTATTATGGAAATAGGCTCAGTGTGTGTCATAGGAGAGACGATTTTAATGGCACAGTTTTCACTGTGGGAATGAAGGTGATGCTCCCTCACTGTTTTCCTTGTCCGATTAATCCTTCCCATGGTGGAGATGGGATTGCTGCTCTGGGTGAGTCCTGGGCATGGGCACCACAGCCAGGTGGGACAGGAACCTGCTGCCTTGCCTGGGGACCACCTGCCTCCTGGGCAGAGCTGCTGGGGCAGCCAGGGCTCAGAGTTGAGGTTGGGACTGAGCAGACCCAGTTGATGGACAAGGTCCTTTCTCCAGTGATTTTCTTCTTCTGAGCAGTTTGAGGCGATTTTCTGAAGGATCAGACAGGGCTGGTTTGGCATTTTCTAAACAGCCCACCCTCCTTCTGTCTCAACTGGGCACTACTGCTGGTTTGGGAAGGGCTCAAAGTCCAGTGGCAGTGATGTGTTAGGAGGCGTTTCAGCTGGCTGGAGAACGGAGCATTTCTCAGCTATCAACTCACAGCCAATGGTGCCATTCCCTGCCTGCTGTGGGGAAAAGCCTCCACGATGGGAAAACCTATTTCATGGCAGGCCAAGGTTTGGATTGTGCTTTCCAAGCAGGATACTGGATATGTGGAGGGACATGGACAGACAGACATTCACAGCACAGAGGTGTGTCCTGCCCCTGCTCAGCATGGACAGTGACACTCCCTGAGGGGGAGATGCTCACTGAAGGAATGATGCTCCCAGAAGTTGTATGCCCTGCACCATGAGGCAGAAGAGATGGGCAGGAATGGGGCACCCAAGCTCCCCATGAGCTCCTCAGTCCTTTCCTGGGACTGCCCAGGCTCAGGAATCCTGTCGCCAGCCCTGAGCTGGGGCTGTGAGCAGGGGACAGCAGCCCTCCCACTGCCCACACAGGAGCAGTGGAAGCCCAGGTGGGCTCAGAGCCCCCTGTGTGACCTGGGGACAGGAGGCTGCTGCACACTGGGACTCCCTCGGTTTGGGAACTCGAGGAACGGAGTGAGGCCTCAGAGCTGCAGGAGCTGCTGCCCATGTGCTCCTGTCACCCTCATGTCCCCTGTGTCCCCCCTCATGTCCCCTAGCTGTGAGCTAGGGATGGAAACCTTCCCCTCCTGTGGCTCCCCGGCAGCCTCTGGCACTGCTCACCTGAGGTGTGGACAGCCCCACTCCTGGGGCTGCTGCCCAGCCAGGGCTGGTGGCCAGGGATCAGTGGCTCGGCTCTCTCCAGCCCCCCGGCAGTGCTTCCCACAGGCACAACAGCCAGGCCTTGCGGAGACAGCTTGGAAATGGGAACTGCTGAGCTGGAGAAAAATGCCCTTCCCACACAGCCCAACCTGTCCTCCTCCCTCCCTGCTCCCCTCCCCAGTGCTGCTGTGGGCAGCTGCAGTCACAGCAAAGGGCTGGTGCCCTGTGGGACAGACACACCTGAGCTCCAGGGCAGGTGAATGCCATGGGTACCCCCAGGGCCCAGCCCTCCTGCTCAAAACCCTGCAGCCCCTTTGCCTCCTGCCTTGGGGAGAGGGTGCTGCAGGTGGGACTGTGACACTGGGGGCCAAATTCCTGCCCTGTGCCCCTCCTGCCCACTCTGCCCTGTGCCCCTCCTGCCCACTCCTACATGGCTCCCACTGCCCAGGCTGCCTGCCCTCGGCCTTCCCACCCCACTGTTTTCCGAGCAGTCGTTCACCTCTTGGGTGGCTGCTTATCCTGAGATCAATGCTGAGCGCTCTCCTCCTCCTCCATGCTGCACTGTCCCTTAGGACGGACCATTCAGCCTGCTCCTCCTCCTCCTTTTCCACTTCATTAATGAGTCTCTTTGCACTAAGAAGTCGTGATAGCTGCCGGGGGACCTGGGAGGGCTGTGGAGAGCAGCAGGGAGGCCACCAGCCCAGCTCCTGAGATTTAGGATGCTGGGCACTGGGGTTGGGATGCTGTGGGGCTGCCCCGGTGCTGGCTGAGCCCCTGGCACAGCACGAGGCGGGTGGGGGAAGAGAGAGGGGACAGTCAAGGGGTCTTTTGCCCACATGCAGACGTGGGAGGCAGAGAAAGCAGCTTGATGTAGCTCCAGCTGCTCTGCCATGGTTTTGTCCCATTTCTGTCATCCACTGTTCCACACTCTGCTGCAGGGCTTCTCCTTCGGGGGTGATGTGGGCAGGGGGTGCCCACTGATGATCCCACCGAGGCCCACGGATCTCACGGGAGTTTTCCACTGGCCCTGGTGGCCTTCAGATCCCAAGGGCTCCACATGGCAGAGCGTGGGGGTCCTGGGCAGCCCCAGCCCCACACCCAGCGCCCATCCCCAGCACGTGCCCACTGGCAGCAAGGTGTGACACCTACACATGGTGCCTCACTAAAGAAGCTGGACTTTGCAAACACATTCTGTGGGCATTGCTTTAATTTCCCAGTGTCTCAACACTCTCCCAGACCTGAGAAACTGAGATGGTTTCTGCTCTGCAGAGAGGGAGGCTCCTGTTGTCACTCTCTCACATACGCACGCATCACACACACAGAGACTGATTCCTCTCCCTTCCCACTTTCCTCCTCCAAATGACTTCAAACACTTTCTGAAAATGTTATTTTCTCCCAAACTGTTGCCTTTCTGCCTTGCTCTCCTGAGCAGTCAGCTGGCTTTCCCTGGGCTCCCAGAGTGCAGGGGTAGGGATGTCCCTGCAGAAGGGGGAAGGTGTGGGGCTGTGCTGTGCTGTGCTGGGGGGGCTGAGCTGTGCTGGGGCTGGGGGAGCTGAGCTGTGCTGGGGCTGGGGAGGCTGTGCT